>JASUUG010000424.1:0-61287 GCA_030449905.1 Luvunga scandens | reverse complement strand
GTATTTTCTCTGTCTACAATTGCTAGTACATTAATGTACTAAAACTGAACAAATCATAATATCCATGTGTGCCATCAATTATGCCGTGTCGAATCTGCAATTTACTTGCTGAACGATGTTTACTTGAAACTTATCGTATGCCACACTTTATTTAAGAGGGAGACAGCAAGTAGTTTACTATCCAATTTTCGGATTCATTTTGTAGCTTGTGCTTTTGGTTTTTTTTTTTTGAAAGATGATGTAATTGTATTTATTGATAAAATATAAATATAATTGAATCTCTGTGGTTGTAACATTTAAATATGCGAGTTAAATTCAGATGAATACTGAACTAAATTTGACTTATTGGCAGACGATAATATGCTTTTAAAAAGTAAATGGTTAAACATTCACATTTGTGGAAGTTGGAACTGCACTTGGCTTAATTTACCAGTCACTGCAGTGAATCACGTGCATTACATGCTTCTGTTAAAATGAGAATCCGCTATACTCTTCAATTTATTGCTAGTTTACTTGGTCAACATTAGTTTAAAAAGCAATTTATAAATCTGCAATATCATAAACAAACCGTATTTTGATCCTCATAAAATCAATGAGGGTAATGTGTACTTACTTTATCCTTTTGATACAACCATTCACCTGACTCCTTAGTGGCATTGGGGTCCTAAAAGCTTCGCAAGCAATTTGTGCCGCAAATGGACATCAGAAAGTTGTGCAAATATAGGCAGCAGAACCGTTCAATTAGGCCGATGCTGTGACGAGCCTCGGTCTAAATCCACACTCGTCGTCACCTCCGTCCGAGGGACAAAGCAAAGTTGAGTGTGATAGTGCTGCTGAAGAAATTTAAGAAAGAGAAGAGGAAGATGTTCCAGGTTCCATATGATGCCTACACTTACTCTCAGAATTTTGATCAAGGGTTTGCATGGGATGAGCCTGATAATTTCTCTCGTTCATTCTCTGTTCGTTTTGCTGATCCTAACAGGATCTTTCTCATGAAATCACAGGGGTGATGCAAGAAAACAACCACACTTTCAAACTTTGGCTCCTATAATATTTTTGCCTTTTTTCTGCTTATGTACTGATTTGCATATATATAGTCTTTAGTCACAAGTTTAAAGCATGATCCATGATGACTCGTTTCCTTATATCTTTCTTGGTGCTTTCTTTCTGTTAGTTTAATCTGAAAAGTTCAATAGTTTAATCTGAAAAGTTCTAAAGCTCTGCTTTTTATTTTTTGTTCATCATTTTTCCCTTTTGGTTTAGTTCTAAATTGATGCAAGATACGAATGAATATTAAAATTTTAATTATTGTTGGTGTTGTGTTCTTGTTTTCGGGATCAATGTAAAGAAATTAAGAAAGTAATGATTTTAATGAGATTAATTGGATTTTAAATTAACTATCGTCCAAAGAGAATATATAAAAGGTAGAAAGCGCGATTGTTCCCGTGTTTCTTAACTTTATTCGCCGCGGAGATGAAATATTGCCTTTGTAGAGGATGAGATTCTCTGGTATCTAAACCTTTTCTTTTCTATATTCATGTGGAAGCCAATATCATAATAGAATAAGGATGGTTTCTATTGTTATTTTTGTCATTATGATTTTTAGATATTCAATTTAAAAGATGAGTCTATTGGAAAAAGAGATATATCCTACTTATAAACTTAGATAATTTCTTATACTAATCAATGTAGGATACAATTTAACAGTTTAATTTAGTGAAATTTATTAAAAAGAATGAGAATGAAAAAAAGGAGAACTTGATAATGTATACGAATTGAAAACAAACAATTGTGGAGCACACATTCCTGAAATTGAAGAGCAAAGGCAGGCTGTATAAGTGTCTGCAAGTGTTGTCGGGCCACCTTCAAGTTTTGAGCTTGACATTTCATGACCATAAGATATTAAGATGTATTGTTGTTGTGATACGGCAAAACAGCTTGTGAACTTTGATTAGATGTAATTATTTGGTTTTTTTAAAGAATTATTACATTCTACAAATATATTATAATCTAGTTTTCTATTAAGAGTGTGAAACCATTCACTTAAGCATAGTCTAAATCGACAAGTTTTTTATCCCCTACCTCTACATATTTATAGGAAGGGATGTAAATTTTTTTTGTTAAGTTATTGTATTGATGGATTTATCCCTTATCCAAATTACGCAAATTTGCTGCAATTTCTTAGTGTTCAACTTCAGTGCAAGTGACCCTACACACCATTAATGCAGGAAGTGCTAGAAATTAATTGTCATTTGCAGCATCCTTATCTTCTTCTGTCAATCATTATTTGTAACCACATATTATTGTACATTGCATGATCATTATTTTATTTTAGCTCTTTTATCCTTATAAAATTCTCTCTTTGGGATTAAGAGTTAAATTTCTCATGAACAGTGAGCTGCTAGAAGCCTAGAACCCTACCTTCCACAGTCCTCAAAGATTTTGTTTCTTAAATTACTAAACTACTAGCTAGATGTATATGCGAGATTACAGAACAGAGCAGTAGAAGAATTTTGTTAATGCTTCAAAAGAATATTCTGAATTGGTGAATAATTGAAAAGATGTTGCTTAATCGCAATCCAAATAGTGCTTTAGCATAAGCTTATGCCCTTCCATAGCCAACATGTCATCAGCCCAATTTGCATTTTTAAGAGAATTTCTTGTTGAAGGTTTTTACAAAGCCAAGTATAAAGCATCAGTTTCAAGTAATTTAATATGCTGAACTTTATAACTATTATTGCAAGTTAAAAGAGGTTTTAACACTTGGGGCAGCCATTTCCATGAAATTCTGAAAGATGAAAGATACATGTGTGAATGGCCAATTATGCATCTCACATCTATCTCAACAATTAAAGGATACTGAAAGGGTTTCTTTTACTTTCGTGCTTCGGTTTTCTTGTGATCAATTAGAGGACTTAATACGTGTTTAGCAAGGAGCCATATTCACATCAATCTCTCAAAACTAAAGGATACCCAAAGGGTTTCTTTTTACTTTAAAGCTTTGATTTTCTTGTGATAAATTAGAGGACTTAATACGTGTACAGCAAGAGCCATATTCACCACTTCAAAAACGTTTACAGGTAACAACCGCTAATCTAAAGCTGCATCTTGAAAAACTACATCAGCTATTGTCTAGGTGCTTTAATTTGACAGCCACAGACAGTATTGTTTTTCATGAATATTAAATATTAGAAATTGGGTGAAGTTTGAAAAAAACAAACGAAACTTTTTTATGTTTTAAAAATGTAGGTTCAAACTCTGTGTCATCAAAACGGTGTTAGTTTTATTTATTATTTTATTATTCTACCATTACTCTTAATGTTAGCCACAAAATTTAAATATTTTGAGAATATTTTTTAAAGCTAAATGGCTTATATGTCCTTAATGATTAAACTAATTAAATAATGAATTACAAATTACGGAGAAAAATGTCATAAATACTCCTAATAGTTGTATAAATTGACGGAATGTACCAAAACGTGCCCTAAAGTGTATGAAATCTAAGATTCTAAATGTACCTCTTAAAACATAAAATAAAACAATTCCAATATACATGCAAATAAAGATTAAATAATTAGACTAAACGCAATAAATTCACTCGTGATTGCAAATGAATAATATATAATAAATTAAAGAGAGGAAAAAATCACTATACAAAAGTAACTATTGACAAAATAATAAATTACACACACTTGCTGTTGTTTGATGAGAAATAGTTAATTCAAAATCACTTAATTAGCATAAGCAAGCAAGCAACAATAACAATAGTCGTAAACAACAAAAGGTGTATGGTATGGCCTAGCCTATGCTTCACTAACAAAACAAGTGATTTTATGTCGGATTAAGCAGCAAATAAAATGTATCAGATTTATTATATTCATTTAAATAAATACATTATACAATTATTCAGGGTACTTATGACATTTTTCTTACTTATAATTTTTTTCATACTTTACAATTTGTTATCAAATTAATGTAATCATTGAGGGTATAAAAGTCATTTTACATAAAAAATAAAATATTTAAATTTTATGGCTAACATCAAGACTAGGGGTAGAATAGTAAAATGATATATAAAACTAATGACATAATTTAAAAGTGATTTCTAACTCTCAAGTATAAAAGTGTCTTGTTATATTATAGCCTTCTTGAAATCAAGCATCCACACAAAAAGATTTAATTTGTTTATTTTATTTTTATCTAAAAATAAAAATAAAAACTTGAATATATGTAACTTAATTGAAGTGAAACTATAAAATTAAATTAGTTAAGATTATAGATCCACTCTTAATAGTAAATAAAATTTAATAAATTCTTTTTGTCATTTTATTTATATTTATTGCCCAAAAGATTAATTACATAAATTATCATTATTTTTTCATTAATTTTATTATGGATTAAGTATTTATTGTGCCAAAATTTAATTTGTCTATAATAAATTAAAATACCATTTTACCATACCTTATATTAAGATATTAAGAATTTATTGTGCCAAACTTCATTATTTGTCTACAATAAATCAAAATTTTAAAATATAAAATATGTATAAAATTAAAAAGAAAATAATTTAATTTATATAATTAAAAATAGAATTCGATTAAATCATATTTATTTCCTAAGAGTTTCACCTTACCCTAACTATTATTATTTAGCTAATCATAATTAAAATAAAATAATTAAAATTAAATTATGCATAAAAGAAGGGTATTTGAAAATTAAAAATAAAACTAATTTTATTTATTGAAAATATATTACAAAGAGAGATGAAAAGAAGAAGAATTTAAGGGGAAAAATAAAAGAAATGTGTAGAGAGTGTTCCCTCTCATTTATACTAATACATAATTAATCCACAACACACACTTAAATAAAACTAATTACATTATAGTTATACGCTTGTCCTATTAACTAGATATAAACTTAACTTAATCCACTCAAACATACTTAACTCATTCCACTAACAAGTACCACACCTAACATAATAAAAACTTATAATTTTACAATTACCACATCGAACGTGGTAAAAGTTATAATTTCATAAAGAAAATTCACGGATCATCTTTGATAATGAAATAACTTCCGGACCTTCAAATCTAAATTTGACATCAGTGCATTTATTTGGAGCCTCAAATCAGTATGAAATTATTATTTTTACCTAATAAACATATAAAAATACACAAAATTAAATATTTAAAAATTAGAAATTCACAATATGTAACATAATTACAAACATAAATTATAATATAAGCACAAAATGACATTTTTACCATTAACGAACATAAAATTTTTAATACTAATCAACTAACACAATTACAATTGTAGGAAATTTAAATCTATTTCAAAACATGAAGAGAATTCCACTTAATTTCTCTAAACAATAGGGATAATTCTCATTTTACCTTAGAATATGCAGTTAATAGAAATAACAAAATTGGAATGAAACAATTTTTAAAATTTTGAATTATACACATAAGGATGGAGGAGTATATGAAAGAGGAAAAATTAATGTGTGTGTGTGTGTAATAAAGCTTCTAATTAGGAATATCTAAGTATATTAAAGTCATTAACAAATTAAAAGATTAAAAATACAAATTGTAGTAAACTACACGACAATGTATATTGTATTAGAGTCTATTTTTTCCCTTTTTAACTCATTCTTGATTTTAATATAGTTCGGAATTCTTGATTAGATAATTTTCCTATATATGTATGTGTGTTATCTCAACTACAGATACTTAAATGTAGATTTCAAATGGATTAGCTATTACACCATATGGTGTTATAGTGTTTTTGTTCAATTAACTCACATGCCATATGATGCGGTCATGTGCACCTTATATATATATATATATATATATATATATATATATATATGAGTAAATTTTCAATCAAGAATCCATAACTATATTAAAGTTAGGGACAAATTAAAAGATAAAAAAAACATAAATTTTAATGTACCACAAAATAAAATGCACTGCATTAAATTTTTTGTTTTTTTAACTTGTCCTTGATTTTTAGGTATCCTTGATTGAAACATTTTTAATCTATATATATACAATTCCAATTTGGTCTAAAATTTAAAAATCCGAAAAAGTCTGAGAAAATTATTAAACCATGGGGTTTAATGGGTTTAAAGTTTAAAGCACATAAACCACCCAGACTTTTTTACACTTTAAAATTTCAAATTAAAAAACTTACACACACACGTTATATTATAAAATATAATATATATTTATGTGTGTTTTTCTTATCTTTTAATTTATACTTTATTTTAATAAAATAATGAATCCGTTATTGGAAAATTATTCTTACACACACGCACACATATTGCACTCGTATTATGGTGTAGATATCTGTATTTTAAAATATTCATATAGAACTAAAAGGAAATAGAAAGAATTTTTATATACTAAACAACAAAAAATTAGTGCACTAGCGATTTTTTATTTTTCTTATCCTTAAGAATCTTATTAAGTTAAACTTATGTAACTTACAGTTCATGTAAAGTAGCAATAAACCTCATTGTCATGTTACTAATTTTTACATATTTTACAATGATCGTAAGTATATAAATTGCTACTCGGCAAGATCCTACCTTTAAACATCGTCCTCATTTTAAAATCGTTCGAACGTCCACGACTAAACGCCACTCTATATTCGAACTTCAAACAATAATTAAAAAAAAAATTAAACTCAACGGTACGAACGGACAGTTCGTTGTAACACATCATAACGCGCGTAAAATAGAAGAGAAGACAACACGACACCGTTACCATTACAATTTGGCACCTTTTTAGGTTTACCAGCACGACGTCGTTTCCGTTGTTCTTTTAGCTGTAACCAGACGTAGAAGAAAATGAAAAAAATCAGTGTCACCATCACTGAACATCATCGTCATTTTTCGCCGGGGTTTAGGGTTTTTCAACAAGCCATTCAACAAAACGTCACCGTTTCGTCCAAATCATCCCTGAATCATGGCGACCGAGGTATCCCTCAAAACAGACAGAGTGGAGAAATTTTTCGAGGACCTGGAAGCGCAAAAGACGATTCTGTCCTCGTGCATGCAGCTGTTCAAATCCCTAACCTCACACTTCGCTTCCCTCGAAGATTCCCTCTCTCAGAAATCCAAATCCCTAGATTCTAAATTCCTCTCTCTCGATTCCACCTCCGCCCAAACCCTCGATTCCCTCACCCATCGCGAGAACTCCATCCCTGACCGCCACAACGCCGCCTTTCGACTCATTCACGACCAGAGGGACGCCGCACTCGCCAACTTTTTAAAACCCCCTAAGTTCGCAGATTTATCCGACACGTTAAAGTCCCTCTGCCGTAGGATGGACTCCTCGGGACTGCTAAAGTTTATAATCTCTAAACGCAAGGAATCGGTGTCGTTGCGGACTGAGATTTCCCGCGCAATTAGGGAGGCTGTCGACCCGTCAAGATTGGTACTTGATGCTGTGGAGGAATTTTTAGCTCAAAAGAGAGAGAAAGTTGGGGTCACGGATAAGAGGTGGGCTTGTGGACTGCTCGTCCAGGCGATTTTTCCAGAAGGTTCGGGTGACAACGGTAAAAAGGCGGCAGTGGGCCCGGTGCACGCTAGAAAAGTGGTGGAGAGGGCCGCGGGAGTTGTGGAGAGGTGGAAGGAGGACTTCCGAGATGGTGAATTGGGGCCCGCAGAGGCCGTGATGCTTTTGCAGATGGTGTTTGGGTTTGGGTTGAGTTCGAGGTTTGATCAGGATTTTCTTAGGAAGTTAGTGATGGATAATGCTTCTAGAAGGGATATGGCAAGGCTTGCTGATTGTTTGGGATTTGGTGAGAAAGTGGAAGGTTTGATTTCTATAACCTTCAGCTTTGGAATTTGCATTGGTTTAGATGAAATGGAAATTTCTTTACATGCACTGCCGTTTATCCGTTCGAATTTCATTAAGCAACAAAGTTTTAGAGGAGGGTTATGGTTAGTTCCCTGTCTGGAGAGATAGCAAAGCTGTAGTTTTCACTTGCTTATGGATTACATTCAAATGTCCATTCTTGCAATTTCTTCATTCTCTTTGTTACTGAAAGTTATGCATTTTTTTTTTCCGCCAGAAGTCCTTAGCCAGATATTTCATCAATGATGGATCACAAAGTTGAAATTTTCAACAGTGTATACTGAAAATATCGTTCACATTATTGGTTATGGAGTTTTATACTTTTGGATTTGTGTACCAATGTGACTGTATATGGCATGCACAAAATGTGGTGAAATTAATGTACTCCAAATGTGATAAGGCCTTAGGATGAGGTACAAATAGCTTTAGCGTACTTTGAACTAAAGTTTATTACGTATTTTTTGCTAAATTAATTATGCAACATCTTGCCTATAATCGGTATCTAGTTTATATACTTTTGTGGGTATTCTTGGGAAGTTTTCATGCACCTCATGACTTGGAACCATTTAGCTTTGCTAATGTATAGCATGAATGCAAAAGATGAGAATTTTTGCTGGTTTCTTGCCTCAGGTGATGTGACACTTACACTGTTACAACCATATATGTTTCTCCATTTTAAGATATATGCTTTCTAGAAAACAAGACATTTGGGGTCTCTGATATAACACTTAGATTTTATTTTATTTCCGTTGGGTTTTCTCACTGATTAAAGTGTATCATGTATATGAATAGACCAATGAACTACAACCTAAAATCGGTCCTTTCTCAGAGATGCATTAATGCAGTCTGAAGATTTTTAGCTGAGTAGTAGACAGCTAATTGGACTAGCATACACTCAAATCAAAGCTAAATATCTGCAAATCTTTTATTTGGACCTGACTGAGGGAATTTCTGCGAAGGAAATACAGAAAATGGCTGAATAATATTTCTGTTGCTTATTTTATTACTTGTTAATCGCTTTCACACCCTCCACAAGGAGTGAAGATGTGCTTGGTGTAGATCTGGATGATATTTCAAACTTGTCTTTCTATTGTATGATCTAAGACTGTGATAAGCGAAATTAGCATTAATTGCAAAATTTGCAAATTTTGTGTGTATTTGCATTATGGGATTAATAATGTTGCTGTATACTAATTTTGAATTGATTTCAACTGCTGTATTGATTGAGAAAAACTCTACTTTTGCAGATATGATTGCTGAATTGGTGAAGAGTGGCAAAGAGATTGAAGCAGTGTATTTTGCTTCTGAGTCTGGTTTAACTGAAAAATTTCCTCCAGTTTCTCTTCTCAAGTCCCATCTCCGGAACTCAAAAAAAAATTCTACCACCATATTGAAGAATGGCAATTATAGTAATTCTGCAATGGTATGCTGACATTTACCTTGTTTTTTTATTTACCATTAGATTCTGATATAGGACTACGATTTATTATGCTTTCTTTTTGGTACCATTAACTATTGTTATTTGAACTTTTAGGAAGAGTCGAACAATTTGGAGTTGAATTCAATTAAAGCTATCATCAAATGCGTAGAAGACCACAAGCTTGAATCAGAGTTCTCTGTTGATAACTTGAGGAAGCGAGCTACTCAACTTGAAAAAGTCAAGGTGGAAAGGAAGAAAAGTTCAGTAGCCACCAACAGCAAGCCTCAAAACAAGCGAGGCCATGGTGCTAGTAATAGCCGAGGCAGTGGACTACCTGCTTTTCGCCCAGCTAAAGCAGCTAAGTTTTCAAACTCTTCCCAATCTTTCAGCCGCAGGAATCCAGCTCCCAAAGCACAGCATAGCCCAGCTGCAAGATACTCTGGGCCTTATGGGTATCCTAGTCAGAGTGTCTATGAAGGTCCTAGTACTGCCCATTATGCATCAACTTATGGTGTGCCTCACACTCAAAGCCTCGCAGCAATACCCCAGCAACACTACTCACTACCTGCAGACAATATGGGTTCTGCTGGGTTCAGGGCCAGTGGTTCTTATACTGGGCAGACTGGCAGCTATGGTACATATGATTATAGCTCTGCTCCAGTGTCCTCCTACCAATCTTCATCATATACACAATAGTTTGTTAGGCGCAGTAGGCAGTAATTTAGGAGATTTTGTTCGTAATCTGTCTTTTTCCTTTTTGGAGCCGCTCTTTTTTTGTGAGTTTTGTGACAGATGATATTAATTATTATAATTGGAAAAGTTGAAGCTGGTGAGCGAGGTGATATATTTTTCGAAGTTTTAACAATGTCCAATTTTTTGTTTGCTTTTGAAAATGGGCTTTATTAGGCCCAATACAAGGCTCGTAAATTGTTTAAAGTGGTGGACTATTAATGTCATCATCATCCATACGGAAAAATTCCGACAGACTAGTGGGCGTTCGGATCGGGTCAACCCGAAGCGAAATGAACCCGAAATTTATTTTAGTAAATTTTGATTTGGATTGACTTTAAAACCGTTCGTTCTCAAACCTTGTATTAACCCGAACCGAATAACCAATTTCATCGGGTTAAAATAATTTTTTTTTTAAAAAGGTCCCTTAATAATTCTTCTACCGCTGCAATTGCTACCAAATACTTTTTCCTCTTCTCCGACTGCTGCAACTGCCTAATCCTTCACGTCTCCATGTTCTTTTGCTGCTGCAGCTGCCAAATGCCCAAATCCTTCAGTTCTTCCTCTTCTGCTGCTGCGGCTGCCAAATCCTTCACTTCTTCTTCTGCTGCTACCAAATCCTTCACCTCTTTTCTGCCAAATCCTTCTTAGCACTCATTCATTTATTGTCTAATCCTGATTTATAGCTTCTAGATGAGAGACAACCGAAATTAAACAAATTCAATCCCAATCAAACACAAACACACAATTTTTTCTTCTTTGTTCTCTTACATATTCTACTTACGATTTAATCCAATTCGGCTTCCCCAAATCCAAGCAGTAGCAAGTCCTATCGACCTCGAAGCCATCGTCGCTGCAAGCCGCAATTTTAATTTTAGTTAATTTTATGGTTAATTGTTTAATTAATTTTCATGTTAATTGTTAAATATTCTTAGTTGTTCATTGGTTGACTTTTGGGTGGGATTTGAGAAGATTAATTTTTTTTGTTAATAAATTTTTTTATGGGATTTGAGAAAACGGATTTGTAGGGTAGGGTTTATGGACGAAGCTATGGTGCCCCGGGTCCATGGTACCACTAATTTGTGGTAAATTACTTCAGGGTCCCTCTTATTTGCTGAAAAGTAAAAATATTAGAAGTTTTAAAATTTTAACACATAAGTCCAATATATTTGTATTATTTACACTTTAAGTATATTTCTATTATTTATATTTGAATACTAAACCATGGTTGATTATGATGAAATTTTTTACATTATTATTTGGTCATATTATTATTCATAAATTAAATTTTAAGAATAGATTAAAATTATTTATTATTGATTAAATAGATTTTTTGTTGTTTCCAAAAAATAGATTAATATTATTGATAAATTAATATATTTTTATTATATGTTTAAATTATTTATTATAGATTAAATTGATATTATGCTGTTTTCAAAAAATAAAAAAAATTCTATGTACTAAAAAATTTTACAAGTTATTGTTCTTATACTATCATTAATTTTAATAGTCAATTTAGATCAATTGATCAAAATATAAAAATTTAAAATAATTTAAAATTATGCATTAAATCTTTGACTATTTTGCTTTTTCAAAAAACCCTAGGGACATCAATGTTAAAAATCAAAGAAAATGCATCCATGCCGTTTAAGCAAGTTCTTTGTTAGATTTAATGGGCAACTCACAAATGGACCAAATGGGGGTACCATGCCCAGGTGCACGGTAGTTGGACCTAGGATTTATCAGTTATATTAAAGCTAAAATTTCGTTTCAATTTGGTTCGGGGTACAAATTTTAATTCCTTTGGGTTGAATTCTCAAATCCAATGAGTTCCAACCCAAATTGAAAATCAAAAAATCAAAAAAAACCAAACAAAAAATGAAACGCCTACCCGTGCCTTTAATGTGGATGGAGGTCTGGCCTGTTAAAACTAAATAGTTATTGGGCGAATATGTATATAAATACAGGGCATGTTTAGTTAAGATATTAAAACTCCTCACTCTATCAAAGTATTATAATATCATGTTTGTCAATTACACTACGTAGTATTATAATTTAGTCAACACAAAATCTTATACGGTCAAACCCATGTGAACTAAACCCAGAGTCGCTGGGTTTACGTGGATTTTGTAATTATTTTGAGATAAAAAAAGTTATTTTTTGTCTTTCGTTCTCACCCTCGTTCTTAGATTGGCTCAAGCAGTTCTTTCCGTCATTCTCTCTATGCAGTGGCTCAACAAATGCCAACTCCTTGAAGCTCCACCATCATGCCATCTGCCTTCATCGTGCGACATTAGCTCCATTGCCACCCCACCGTGCAACACCAAATTTACCGCCACTCCACTGTGCAATACCACTGTTGTCCTTGCCTTTCACCACCTAAGGTTCGATTTTGAATTTGAGTTTAATTTTTTAATTCATGTTTGATTTCTAAATTAGGTTTGATTTAATTTGCTCTTAATTTAATTATGTTTGTCCGTTATAATCAAACATTCGCAGCAATTGTAATTGAGCATTTTTAAATTTTTGAGTGAAAGGATTCATCATCTTCTACAATGCTATTGTAATTCATTTTTTATTCAACAGTCCCTATGAGTTCTTGCAGTAGGAAATGACTGCTTTTTGACCCTCATAGCGAAAGAGTTTGGAGCACTGTAATAATTATCATGAATTGGTGAAGATGTCACTGAAGTTGATGATTTGTCTCTGTCTCTGTCTCTGTCTTTGCCTTTGGCTTTAGGCTTTGGACTTTTCATACTGAAACAAGTCATCCAATACAGCCTCCAAGACCTTGCTTTCACTTTCTCCTCATATTTATTATTTTTGCAATTATTAGCTGTTTTATGATGAGAATGGTGCAATTGTTGATGATATTTTATTTGGATTAGAAAATGAGTACAAGAGTTGACTGTTAAAGAGTGACAACATTTTTTCTTTCTTTGGTATTATCTGTTTTGGCAATGTTATGATCCTTCTTAGTTTTATATAATAATAATAGTAGTAATAGTAATAATAATGAGTTTAATAATAATAATATATAATAATAAAGTGTTTGTGACCTTATTCATCTAGTTCTGGATGAAAATATATAAATGAGAATGTTATGAATTCAAAAGAAAAAAAGGGGAATATATAGTTTAATTTGATTGTCACGGTGACTGAATTCAATTAAGCATTTTATTTAATGCTTCACTAATTAATTGCTAGATTTGGTCCATGTGTTGAGCCATTATTTGATCTGGTGCTAAGGTTTTTGGGGATTGTTACCATGATGATTATACGGAAGTAGTTTAGTCATGGAAGCATGTTTGCTGGGTCTTTGTGTGATATGTTGATTTCTGAATGGATAGACCACCATCATCCACATACTTTTGCTTAAGAAACTGTGTGCTTTGAGAAAGAGACTTGTTTAAAATATTTTGTAAGGGGAAAAAAAGCATTATATTATGGATGACTACTGAAATTAAGGGGACTTATTGGATCTTAACTTAAATAGTTCATACACAAAAAGATCGTTGGAAACCAGTAAATGGATGCAATTTATTGTCTGAGCATCTGTCATTTTATTATATGATGTTGTGTTGTTTCTTATTTAATCTTTGAACTTTGCATTGGTAAGACACCTTGGCCATCTAGTCATCTTAGCTTGGCTTGTTAAGAAGCATTTATCAATAAATCATTGAAATCAACACCTGTTTTTATTAATTTCAATGGGGTTATTTTTATTTAGTTCCAAAACAAATACATATACTGGAATTTAACTATCTTGTTGGTTATTGCTTGCTTCCACTGAGTTCAATTTCTTAGTATTTATTATTTTTGCAACAAGGCATGGCCTATGAAATATAATTCTTTGGATTTCAATATATTTCTTCTACCCTCTGTTTAATTATGTGATAGGCATGATTTTGTAGCTCATTAAGTCAAATGTGAATAGATAAAATGTTCTGTTTCCTCGTTTATTATTAATGTTGTTGTTGTTGTTGTTATCTGCATGCTTCTATTTCTTCATTGTGATTTTGTTTACCTCAAGTGTTGAAACATAGTCCTTATGGAAATTTAAATTTATGGAAGTTATTATATGGCCTACTAGCTGATTTCTTTTTCTTTTTCTTCTTCTTCATTTTATTAGTTATGTTAGATTTGGACATTAGAAGAAAATTTTATTTCGTCTTGTGGCAAATGAAATTGAGGTACATGTTCATTGTGATGTATTTTTTTGTTAATGATGATGATCCGAAGGCATAATGAAAGAAAAATGATTCGTAGTTATACATTCCAATTCCATGCTACTCGATTACAATACTTAGATAGCATTATAGGTAATAATGATATACAATGTCGCTCAACTAAGAATGGATAAAAGCACATTTGGCCTACTATATGAGCTACTTCGATCGAATGGGGGATTAAAGGCTACTGGTTCATTGATTGTTAAATACCAACATTGCATGTTCCTTCATACTTTGTCTCATCATGTTAAAAATCGCACAATTGGCAGTAGGTTTTTAGATTTAACAAGACTATTAGTTGATACTTCAACTTAATGTTAAATGGAGTGTTATGACTACGTGATGTTTTACTGAGAGCATCAAGCCTATACCAAAGAATTGCATTGATGAGAGATAGAAGTGGTTTAAGGTACCTTGTCAATTACTTATATTTGATTATCGCTATTGATAATTTAATGCTAATTAGATTTTCGTTTGCTTTATGTATGTAGAATTACTTGAGGGCATTGGATGAAATTTATATTAGAGGCCGTGTGCTAGAAAATGTTGAGCCAAAATATCGAACAAGAAAGGGTGAGAGTGCTACAAATGTTTTAGGGTTATGTTCACTAGATATGAAATTCATCTTCGTGATGGCTAGATTGGAAGGCTCTATCTCTAACTCAAGAATACTTTGTGATGCACTAAATAAACCAACTAGCTTAAAAGTTCTTACAGGTATTACCATTCTAAAAATTTCATTTAATTAAATTACATATTAAAAAAAAATTATTCTAATGCCTATGGAAAGAAATAGGTTATTACTATCTTGTGGATGCTAGATATACTAATGCTGAAGGATTCTTTGCACTATATAAGGGAACAAGATATCACTTATCAGAATGAAGAGATGGTTTGCTCCTCGCAATAAAAAAGAATTCTTTAACATGAAACATTCATCAGTAAGAAATGTATTGAGCAGTGTTTTGGATTGCTTAAAAAGCAATGAGTCATTCTTCGAAGTCCTTCATTTTATCCAATTAAAATCCAATGTTGCATTATTACTGCATGTTGTTTATTGTATAATTTGATTAGGAGAGAAATGTTTGTAGGTCTAATGGAGTATAAATTAGTTAACATATCTAATAACAAAGTAGAAGATAATTCTAATATAAGTAGCATTGAAGCTTTAGACCAGTGGACGAGCTAGAACAATGATTTAGCTACTGCTATGTATAATAATTGGCTTGGAAATTAAGACTCGTCTAAGGTTGTACTTTTGTTTATATATATGCTATTAGAAAAGCATTTAAGGTTGTACTTTTGTTAATATATAAATGTCATTAGGAGAGCATATAAGTCTGTACTTTTGTTAATATATAGATGTCATTAAGAAGTATTTACAGCTATAACCTTTTTTTTATATTTGATGTTATTAGAAGCTTATCGAGTGTTACTTATATGAATTTGACTTGGTGTTATATTTCAATAATTTGTTTAAAAAATTGTTATAATACCTATTTTGTAAGAATGGAGAGTAGAGGTCCAAGCCAAACAGTTGGAAATAAGACAAGCTCAAGAAGAGTATGGACAAAAGATGAAAAAGCAATGTTAAACATTTTGGATGCTACAGTTGCAAATGGTGGTTGACCTAATAATGATATCTTCAAATATGGAAATTATAAATATTTTGAAAATAAATTAGAAAAACTATTACTAGGGAGTAGTTTGAAGGCATACTCACATATTGACTCTGAGATAAGGATATGGAAGAAAAGTTATAATGCGAAATTTGATATGTTGAATACTAATGGTTTTGGCTGGAATAATGTGAGAAAATATGTAATGGTTGACAATGAAGAAGTATGGAAATCATATGTGAATGTTGGTACTTTGAATTTGAAATAAAGAAAATGATTTCTTTTTATGTCATAATTTATAAACGTAGTCTTTAATTTGTCATTATGAATATAATAGAATTTATTTTAATTATAGGAAAATGAGTTTTTTTATGTCATGATTTATAAACTGGTTTTTAATTTGTTTATTATCAATATAATGGAATTTATTTAACTATCTTGTTTATTATTGTAGTCCTATAAAGATGCAAGCAATTAAAGAGATAAGTCATTTCCATATTATAAGGCTAACAAATATATTTGAAAAAGACTGTGCAACTAAAAGTTCAGCAGAAACTCCAATTGATATGGCTAATGCAACTGTTCAAGAAGAAATTCATGATGATGATAACAAAATTGATGATGAAGGTCCACCGATGTCTGCTACCCTGCCTTCAAATTCTCAATACACTACTCGATCTCGTTCACAATCATCACACATGAAGAAGTCTAAATCAAGTGAACATTTGATACTAGTATTGACAAATTGGTATTGACATTTGATAAATCAACTGAACATTTTGATATTAGTATTGACAAATTGATTTTAGCATTTCACCAAGCTGACGCTTACATGTCTCAAAATATGTTTGGAAGTAGTGAAAATCATGATTATATTAATAAAGAGCTTGCTTCAATAGGAATTTCTATGGATGATAAGCTTATTGCCTTAAATTTAATGGTTGAAAAACCTTCACATGTAAGGGCTTTCAAGGCATTACAAAATGATCGTGATTATAAATCGGCATATGTTAAGATGCTTTTGCATGAACATGAGAGGAGAGGTGAAGTTTTATTAAAGAGTATGCATTTTTAACTAAACAATAAGCATTAGTTTTTTGGCTTGTGGATGTGTGTACTTGGATTATTTAACACAACCTACTTTGATGGTGATTATGTTATAAGAACTGAACAAATCTTTTATGTTTCAACTATTTTTTATGTTGTGATAGCTTTTAGAGGTTGTTTGATTGAGTTATTTGTTTTAATCTTTATTTCACATGTTATATATTTAGGAATTGCTGAAAAAATAAATATTATGCTATTGAAAATTTTAGAATTTGTTAGTGTTACATATGTTTTATGAAGAATTATTATATTTTTATTTAAAAAAATGATGTAAAAATTCTAAAATTTAAGACTTCTATATTTAATATTTTTCTAAGTACTAATAAATTTTATTTTCTAAAAATATAATTAAAATTAATCATTAAAAAAATTAATACAGTATAATGCAGCACTATAGTATAACTAAAAATTAATACAGTATAATATAACACCAAATGTTGTGCAATATTAAATTCTAAAATTTGAGACTTCTATATTTAATATTTTTCTAAGTACTAATAAATTTTATTTTCTAAAAATATAATTAAAATTAATCATTAAAGAAATTAATATAGTATAATGCGGCACTATAGTATAACTAAAAATTAATACAGTATAATATAACACCAAATGTTGTGCAATATTATTATAATACTGTGTTAATACAATACCGAATAATATAGTACACCTATATTAAAATAATATAATACAGTATGCCAAATGATGCTTTCACAATAATGGATATCAAAGAATCAAACATTTACAATTCTACCTCTTGACTCTAGTGGCTAGATAATGAAATGATTAAATATATTTTTGGCTCTTGTCATCTCTATCCAATTGGACACCATAATGGATTAGAGCACTTTTCTTTTTCTCCCTACAGCGTCATCCGTGATTCAATATTTGTAATATATGTATCTCTTGACGTTAGTATTATTTATTTTTGGAAAATTTTATAATGTCGTAATAAAAATTACGGCATTAATATCGTGATAGACATAAATATTATAAATTACACATAAAACTAGTAAATGTAAAGTAAAACTAGTAAATGTAAAGTAAAACTAGTAAATGTGAAGTAAAACTAGTAAATTCATATAAGATTATTAATTATTTAAAAAATTACCATTGTTGCTATAGAATTTTAGTGAAAAATATTTTATTCATTTATAGAAAAAAATTTCTTTAATTAAACAAAAAAAATTATACTGAAAAAAAGTGGAATAAGTTTTTATTAAATTGGTTACCATAATTTTATATTTATTCTAGGGAATTTGCATACTTTTTTTTCTCATTTTCTACAATGATATCTATTTATTACACATGTTACTTAAGCACAACTACTTATCTTGGTATGGATCAAGTAAAAATAAAATGAAATAAAATTATTATATTACTAGACACATATATGATATATCAATAAAATTGGATATAATTTTGAATCTTATGCATACTTTATATAATCTCAAACTTTACTTGTATTTGGAGACCATTTAGGGTTGTTGAAGAAGTGTAGAAAGATGTAAAATAATCTCATCTTATAACAACTATGAAAGATATTAAAATAATATTTTTTTTCAAAATTCGATGTTGAGCATAGATTTCATCTTTAATAAAACATCACATGTATCACATAAATACAAAACTAACATTATTCAATTTAAATAAAAAATAATAAATATATAAGGTAATAAATATTATAACAAGTTTTTATTTTATAATTAAGAACTTTTTTTTAGCAGTAACTTTTATATCAATTTACTTATTTTACCTTTTATTCATAAATTTTAGACATAATCTACAAACTTTATATTTTATTTTGTACTTAATTTTGATTTACTTATTTTATGTTAAATTTATAAAATTTCATTTTTTTACCAGTAATATATCAATTTACCAGTTTTATAGTAATTCACTCATTTTACCTTCTATTTCCAAGTCTTTTTTTTCATTTTCAAAATTTATGTTTTATTTTACAGTTAGTGTTGACTTACTAATTTTATGTTACATTTGTAAGTTTTTGTTTTGTTTACCAGTAATACATTAATTTATTAGTTTATATTAATTTACTTGTTTTACCTTCCATTTACAATTATTATGTTATATTTCCAAAATTTATATTTTATTTTGCACTTAATGTTGATTTACGAGTTTGATGTTATATTTGCAAGTTTTTGTTTCATTTACTAATAGTACGTTTATTTACTAGTTTTATATTAATTTACTCATTTTACCTTTTATTTACAAGTCTTTTGTTTCATTTTCAAAATTTATGTTTTATTTTACAATTAATGTTAATTTAGTGGTTTTAAGTTATATTTGCAAGTTTTTGTTTTGTTTACTAATAATAAATCAATTTACTAGTCTTATATTCATTTAGTTGTTTTATTTTCCATTTATAAATTTTATGTTTAATTTCTAAAATTTATATTTTATTTTATACTTAATGTTGATTTATGAGTTTTATGTTATATTTACAAGTTTTTGTTTTATTTACTAATAATACATCAATTTACTAGTTTTATATTAATTTACTAATTTTACCTTCCATTTACAAGTCTTATGTTTAATTTCTAAAATTTATGTTTTATTTTACAGTTAATGTTGATTTATAATTTTTATGTTAAATTAGCAAGTTTTTATTTTATTTACTAATAATACGTCAATTTACTAGTTTTATATTAATTTACTAATTTTACCTTCCATTTACAAGTTTTATGTTTAATCTCTAAAATTTATGTTTTATTTTACAGTTAATGTTAATTTACAATTTTTATGTTAAATTTACAAATTGTATGTTTCATTTACATAATTTATATTTAATTACGGCATTAATGTCGTAACTTTAATCACGGCATTATAAAATGACCCTTATTTTTTGGCCACCAAATTGTCTATTAAGTGATCGAGTTATGTGCGTGTTTAGGTCTACCGTTACATTAGATTATGATTTGATTAATTTAAAATAGTTGAGTGAAAAGGGGAGCTCAAAAGTAATGCAAGTTTGAGATGCATTTCTGCTTTATAATGTGGAATTTTTATTTTCATTTTCATTTTCGGGCAATCATCGTATGCTTGCATTTTACCTACACAAATTGAAAGCAACCAACTTTATTAACATTAATCTGTTTGTTCAATTTTAAGAAAGGAGATAAAGAATGGGAGAGAAAAAAATAAGAGAAATAGTCAAATAGAGAATCAATCTTAATTTAATTTTTTAATTTAACATAAAATTTATCTTTTCCCTCTTCTCTTTTCTTCTCCTCTTTTTTCCTTTCGATTCTTCAAACTAAATATTCCATCAAGTATACTTAGATTCTTTCAAATTAAAAACTACCCACTCGTATAAAGAAAGAAATGGTTCATTTATCAAGTATTCGAGTTTACGAGGAAAAAAAGAACTAAAACAGGTGCAACTTTTGCCCTGTGCTTGACCACCTTTAACCAATTAATCATTAGAGATTCTGTTTTCATTTTTAAAATTTTATATATTATGAGAAAATAAAGCATACACTGTAGAAGAAAGAGGTAAAGAAGAAAAATTAAAAGAAAAGTAATCATCAGTACTCTCAATTACCATTATGTGTTCACATATTTTCATTCATTCTTTAGAAAACATAAAGGAACATACTAATAATAAAAGAAGTTTCATTTTTTCAAAAAAAAAAAAGTAAAAAAATAAATGCAACCAATACTTAAAGATTATTGCTTTCATAGGATGGGCCTTTGCCCTAATAATTTAATAATAGCCCATACAGGTGGTTTTTGTTTCTTTTGAAGAAACTGTAGCGTTTCTGCATGCAAACGTTCGTCGTTTCAAAGTAACGTAAACATTGTCATCATCATCTCCGGCGCCAGAGGCAGATAAGATCAAACTTCGACTCCAAAAAAAGATATAAAAAGGGAAGCAATCACATGCAAAATGAAGAGATATATAAAATTTGAAGCACAAAATCTACATATAAAATTCAGAATCAAGTTCGACGTTTGAGCCTACAGCAAGCTCCATGCGTGCATGCTGTCTATTGTGCATCCGTCCTCCCTTCATCTTTCGGTCTTACTTTGAACTGCCAAGAACAATGACCTGGTTGTGCTCATTGCACTTTTAGCTGCTGAATGCAATTTGAAAACTTGCTGAATGTTTCACAAAGAAGTTAGAAGTGCTACTCAAGGTTGAACTTTTCTTTTCCGTGGAAAATATGCTGGCAAAGCTGAGTTTACATAGGCGTGATATAGTTTAGTAGTGCTGTACGTGTTTATTGGCTTGCCATAATAGAAGATTTCAAGAGATTACATGAATCAAATTTGCTAAAATGAGAAGATTTTTTTTGTTATTATTTTAGAATATTTCATTAATTGGCTATAAAATAGTTAAAATATGTACAAGGATTTTGATTTTACTTCGTAAAGAATCAAGAAGCTAAGAAAATCTGATGCTTTTGGTTATCATTAATTAGCCTTTTATGCATGCCTAAGAACCAAATGGCATAAATAACTTCCAGATTTAAATAATAATAATAACAATAATAATAAGTAAATAAATAAATCAAATAATTATTTAAAAAATAAATAAATAAAAACTGACGCTTCTGCACATTTTGAAATGTTTCAACTTTCAAGTTGGAAACGATCAATATAACTCCATGCTGGGTAATTGACTAATTGTTGTCTCTTTGCCACCATAATTTTATTTTATTTAATAGTCATTTATCACCAATTGAGTTGTGACATGTTAATATCACATCATTTGTATCTTAATTTTGTAAAATATAATATAATAATTGTAAAAAAAATAACTAACTTCAGAAGTTTATATTATATGAAATCAAACCCCACTTGACGTTCATAGCTCCATGGAAGAAGAAGGTTTAAATGAAAACCAGCCCACAGTTTCCGGAGGATTTGAGCGTGGCTCATCAACCATTCACAAAGTGAATAATGTAATGCACACATTCACTTGTAACACTTCTTCACTGTAAGCCAAGCTATCCAGGGATTCTCCAATGTCACATAGGCTACACTTGTTTCAATTCATTTAGATTCGAATCAATTCGACTAGCCCATATGAACTTCTCCAGTATTTACTGGAGTTATACAAGGGATCGAATGCCTGGACAGGGGCGTTTCTACTTCTTTGAATTGCCAAGAACAACGATCTTCTTGTTATGCCAACACAAGCTGGCTGGCTTGGAGAAAGAAATTTTGAACGCTGTCTATAAAAAGTGCAGTTTCTGCATTGTTTTTTGTTTAAATATTCTGCTGTGTTGAGTATAGTTTTATATAGGCAAATGGGGATGCTCTGGTTATTGAGTTGTTAGATAATTGCAGATTTGTTTGAGATTACGTTTTAAAACAGTGCCAAAATGAGAAGATTTCTTCACTATTACATAATCCAAATGTCAGATTCTTAATCATATATTTGGTGATAGTTGTGTGGTGTAAGTCAAGCTGAGTTTAAAACTGCCAAAGGGATGCTGTAATTCTAAGGTAATGAGTTAAGCATTTTCCTTTTTCATTATGACATAATAAAAATTTCGGATTCTCAATTGTATACACACGGTAAAATGATTTTCTTTCCTCATAAAGAAGGTTTGCTTTACTAGTTAGCTCAAATAAGTTTCGAAATTCAAACTGTCAGTCATACACCCTGAGCTCAAGGGATGATTGGCAAAAATAAAAGAAAAAGAAATAAGACGTAATTGAGGCTTTTGCACATTTTTTAAGTGTAAACGGTAACCCTTTGTTTGTACGTTGGAAATTTTGATAACACAAAAAATATGAGATGCAGGTTTCATCGATCTTTATCAGTTGATGATAAATGGCTTATTATTACTCATAGACTCAGCATACTGGATGCAATGGATATCAATCACATTCGTGAACTTCTCTCATGGAACTGAACTTAAAGTAATTTTACAAATTATCAGATAACAGTTCTCAAATATCAGGATCGGGAAAGCAATCAGATATCAATAACTTTAAGAACCTATGGGCACTTTCAGAACAAAGGCAAAGGATATGAATGAGGAGTAATTCTACAACATGAAAATATCATGGAATTGAGCGTCCATTAAAACCCATCATGGTCATATAACTTTTGTTGAATACATTGCTTGTTTGCCCATAATGCTTCCAAATGCGGTATAACTGATCTTTCTTGCCAACTTCTGCATAATGTTTCAGGACCAGCTCAAATGCATTGCTGCTATTCCTCTTGGCTGCTATCAGTCCCTCTTTAACTTTTTCAGCATTGTCATTGCTTTGTCTACTTGGCCCACTTTTAGATACCCATGTACTGCAACAGCAAGAAGGTTGAAATCTAGCCCCATCTGAGGATTGGACTCCGTCATAGTAATGATTTTATCCATCCCATCAATATCAAAGGCAGCTGCATATGCACTGAGCTGGATGCGTAAAGTAGATTGGTCCCCATTAATGCCCTCTACTTCCATTTCAAGCATCAGAGCATCCATTTTTTCACGATTTCCCGTAAGATAATAGAGATTCATCATAACATTGTAACAAATAATCCTCCTTGCAAACCCCATATCCTTCATCTCCTGCATTAGCATCTCGTGCTTTCTCCACAGACTTTTCATGGTCATAGCAGTGTAAGCCTCAATACCGTTTAAAAGTTTTGAAATGTTATGAAAACAAATCTCTACTTGTTCTACGCCATGGACTTTAAAGATTAAATTCAAACTAGCAGCAACAGTACCACACGAAGGAGGAATGCACAATCTGTCGGTCATCCACCGAGACACCTGAGAAGCAAATGACAAGGCAGGGCAAGCACAAATTACAAACTGACGGGAAAAGCAGGCATCATTGAAGATACTAAGGGGTCATCCAGCATTATATTGCCTGTATATTAGAAGAAAAATTCATCGATACTACAAAAGGCCTGGACAATATTAAATTCATCAATATTCATTTCTAATTTAAAGGATTTCATATACCATTTGCTTTAAAGAAAACATACATGCAGCTGGGCACAAATATGATGTAGCAGCAGGCTAACCCAGCCATCCAGATCACATTAAGTACACGTAATATTTTGTTCATACAACCTCCATACGAATCCTGATTACAAGAACAAAATGTATGAATAATTGTGCGTTTTCCAATTTTACGCCTAGTTTTAATCCTCATCTCTAACAAAACCAATAAAAAATGAACTATATATAATAAGGCCTCGATGCATATTGTATATACGCAGCCTCGATGCATATTGTTTATACGCAGCCTCTCGCAAAGCATTAGATAAATTGCTTTCCAAATGGCGGCAACAGTACCAAATAAATGGATTTTTGTAGCCTTTCTGGTGGCACTAAGCTTACAATTGTGCGCTTCTGAATTTATATTTACCGATGCCTCCGATGGCGATTATGTAATGAATAAAGATGATAAAGAAGAAGGACGCAACAATGACAGTAATATGAGCGAGAAGGTCGAGAAAGCTGGGGATGTTATTGGCAAAGAATTATGCACTACTGGTAATAATAATAATAATAATAATTGCGGCAGCAACAACAATAATAACCATGTGCCTTTGTCGCCATGTGGAGAGGTGACTCCACCGATAGATGATGAACCAGGTCTTCCCCCTGTTACAGAACCTATTGTTATTCCACCTCCATCAGCTGCCCACTGGTGGAGCCATGCCCACGTTGTGACGTATGCATAGATTTGCAGAGTAAAGGATACGGTGAGAATGCCATGGCACTGGCACTGCCACCAATAATGCAGGGTTCAATGGCTCTGCCTTAATCTTACAGTTCAACTGTACCAAATATATGTTAAGGTTTGAACACTAATTACTAAACTCCCGATCAGAAAAATAACAGAAAACACACTAGCAGAAGAATACACACACAACCCAGTTTCCAGAACAAATGAAAAACAGAGAAAACAGAGAAAGATTTAACGTGGTTCGGTACCAATGTACCTACATCCACGGCTGACAAACGCTCCACAGGCTCAAGCTTTTATTCATCATGGTCATTTACAAAGGATTCTTGAGTTTACAGAAATAGAATTCTCTCTCTGAACAACATTCCAATCACTCACTCAAATTCCTTCTAAATGTACTGCCAAGTCAATTGCCCTCCCTGATTCCAGCTTCCCTTGCTTTTATACCAGAAGCTTCCACACGGTTGTTATAACAACTCTTTTAACCACTAAGGACCCGTGCACTCCAGCTCAGCAGTCCACCTCAGCATAGCCATAACAGAATTAACTAATTAGGCTTCACAAATCTCCACCTTAGTTTATTCTGTTTATGCTTCCCTGTAGCTAGCATCAGCTCCTAAAAAACTTGTTTCACAACTCAGTGACTCCAATTAAGTTCAAAGAATTATTGAACTTAATTGTAGGAAGAGACTTTGTTAACATGTCTGCTGGATTGATTTCAGTGGGGATTTTGACTACATTGATCACACCTCTGCTGATCTCATCCCTAATGAAATGCAACCTTATATCCACATGTTTTGTTCTTTCATGATACTTGGGGTTTCTACTTAACTGTATAGCACTTGAGCTATCACAATTAATTGTCACTGAGCTTTGGTCCAACCCCAACTCAGAAACTAAGCCCTTGAGCCATATAGCCTCCTTTGCAGCCTTAGTAAGAGCTATATATTCTGCTTCTGTTGTAGAGAGAGCAACAACTGATTGCAGAGATGCTTTCCAGCTGACTGCTCCACCACATAGTGTAAAAACATAACCAGTAATAGACCTCCTTTTGTCTAAATTAGCTGCAAAATCAGAATCAACATATCCTAACACTTCACTTGTGGCTCTGGTCACTTTCCCAAACATGATACCATGGTCTGAAGCTCCTTTAAGATACCTCAGTATCCATTTTACAGCATTCCAGTGTTCTCTTCCAGGATTCCCTATAAATCGGCTAACAACACCAATACTATATGCTAGATCAGGTCTGGAGCTTACCATAGCATACATTATGCTCCCAGTGGCACTGGAATAAGGAAAGTTCTTCATATAAGCAATATCAACATCTTGATAGGTTGTTCTTTGTTTAGAGAGCTTGAAATGTGCGTGAAGGTGTAGATACAGGCTTGGAATTATTCATAGCAAACTTGTTGACAACCCTTTTAACATACCC
The DNA here is from genome assembly GCA_030449905.1 of Luvunga scandens. Classification (NCBI taxonomy): domain Eukaryota; kingdom Viridiplantae; phylum Streptophyta; class Magnoliopsida; order Sapindales; family Rutaceae; genus Luvunga; species Luvunga scandens. Next base: position 35,206 of record JASUUG010000424.1, on the reverse strand, counting down.
ACTTTGAGTAAGAAACAAGGTTTTGGCTTGTCTGTCCCTTATAATCTGCATTCCCAGAATTCTAGATGCTGCACCAAGATTTTTCATTTCAAACTCAGAGTTTAGTTGTGCTTTAAGTCTTTCAATCTCTTCTCTATGCTTACATGCTATAAGCATGTCATCCACATAAAGAAGTAGATAAAGTCTATCCTCTGAAGTCAGATTCTTATAGTACACACAGCTGTCATAATTGCTTCTACAATAACCATGGCCAAGCATAAATTCATCAAACCTCAAATACCATTGTCGTGGAGACTGCTTTAACCCATATAAGCTTTTCCTCAGCAAACAAACCATATCCTCTGCTCCTTTCTCTACAAAGCCTTCTGGTTGGGCCATGTGTATCTCTTCATCAAGCATTCCATGTAGAAATGCAGTCTTAACATCCATTTGATCCAATTCGAGGTCAAAGAATGCTGTAATTGCCAACAGGACTCTAATAGAGCTGTGCCTTACCATTGGTGAAAAAATTTCATTAAAGTCCACTCTTTTTCTCTGTGTAAATCCCTTAGCTACAAGTCTGGCTTTGTACCTAGGAGGTTCATCTTCTAAGGTTCCTTCCTTCAGTTTGAATATCCACTTACAGCCAACCAACTTCTTATTAGGAGGTTTTCTGACTAGAATCCATGTGTGATTCTTCTTTAATGAGGTTATTTCTTCATTCATAGCTGCTAGCCATTCTGATCTATCTTTGCTATTCATTGCCTGTTTCACATTCTCAGGTTCTTCACCAACTACTTCATCAAAGAACCATTAATGCATGGGATATAAGGTCGCCTATTCCATATCTTTTTGGTCTTTCTTAACTCTTCTCTCCCTCTTTTTGCGGTGATAATTTCTGCAGGTGTGAAGATGGTTCAAAACTCTGATAAGACTTAGAAGCAGATTCTCCAATTATCTGACTCCCCTGGGACTCCACCTCAATCTCAGATTGGTGTCTGTCATGAGGAGCTATAACTTCAGTTTCAACCTTCTGTATCAACATTGATTATTCATCAAATACAACATCCCTGCTAATAATTGTTCTAGAAGGTCTTCCATTTATGCTCCATATCTTGTATCCCTTAATGCCTTTTGGATATCTAATGAAATATCCCTTAATAGCTCTAGGATCAAGCTTTCCTTGCTTAGTATGAGCATATGCAATGCAGCCAAAGATTCTAAGGTTATTAAGGTCTGGTGGTTTACCAGACCACACTTCTTGAGGAGTTTTGAAATCCAAAGCTGATGAGGGACTTCTATTGACTAGATAAGCTGCTGTTGTGACTGCTTCTGCCCAAAATGGTTTAGAAAGATTTGCATTGAATAATATACACCTGACCTTCTCTATCAATGTTCTATTCATTCTTTCAGCCAATCCATTCTGCTGTGGGGTGTGTCTCACTGTCTTGTGTCTTGCAATTCCCTTCATCTTGCAAAAACCTTCAAACTCATTCTTTACTTGATATTCTAAACCATTGTCTGTTCTCAGCCTCTTTATCTTTCTTTCAGTTTGATTTTCAATGAGTGTTGACCATTCCTTGAATTTCTCCAGTGCTTCACTTTTCTGCTTCAGAACATAAACCCATACCTTCCTCGAGTAATCATCTATAAAGGTTATAAAATACCTTGCTCCACCATGTGATGGAACCTGTGATGGCCCCCAAAGATCTGAGTGTACATAATCCAATGTATGTTTGGTTTCTTGCTTCCTTGTGTTGAACTTCAGCCTAGTAGCCTTTCCAAAGATACATTTTTCACAGAATTCTAAAGAGGATATATGATCACCACTAAATAAACCTTGTTTATGTAATTCCTTCAACCCTCTTTCACTAATATGGGCTAACCTCATATGCCAGAGCCTTGTTTTATCACAACTCACACTAGTTGTGATCCCCATAATAGGAAAAGACCCTATCAAAACATACAAACCATTTCTCCTAACTCCTTTTATAATGACAGCACCCTTTTCAATGACTTGGATTTCACCATTTTCAGCCTTGATACTACAACCTAACTTATCAACCATTCCTAGGGATATTAGATTCGTTTTCAGGTCTGGAACATATCTCACATTATTTAAATCTCTGATAGCACCATCATACATTTTCAGACTAACAGATCCAATTCCAGCAATTTTACAAGCTAGGTTATTTCCCAACAGAACTTTGCCCCCATCAATACTTGTAAAAGTCTTAAAGAATTCTCTATTTGGGCACATATGAAATGAACATCCAGAGTCTAGTATACACTCACCAGTAGGATGCTTATCTGTAGTCATCAGAACATCTGCACCCTCTGAGTCATCCTTATCTTCTGAAGTTATAGCAGCTTTTCCGTTAGATTCCCTCTGAAATTTCTCAAGTTTCTTCTTTTCAAAACAATCTTTTATGTAATGCCCTTCTTTCTAACAAAAATAACATTTTCTTTTTTTCTTCTTCTTATCTGATTTATCTTTCTGGTTGGTGTTTTTCTTCTCTTTGTTCTTCCCTTTTTCTGTCTGTTTCTCAAACTTTGTTTTTACAGTCAAGCCTTCACCATAGGTCTGATCTTTCCCATTTGATCTTTTCTTCAGCTCTTTTGACTCCAAGGCACTCTTGACATCTTTTAATGTAAGTGTCTGTCTTCCATATAAAAGAGTGTCAACGAAATGCTCAAATGAGTCAGGTAAAGAACTTAACAAGATGAGTGCACGATCTTCATCTTCAAGATCAATATTGACATTTTCAAGATCTAGGATTAGCTTATTAAACTCATCCAAATGATCCTTTATGGTTACCCCTTCCTTCATGGAGAATGTATACAGTCGCCTCTTCATATACAATCTTTTGGCTAAAGACTTCTTCAAGAACAATTCTTCAAGTTTTGCCCATAAACCAGCTGCTGTTCTTTCTTTTGCCACCTCCCTCAGCACTTCATCAGAAAGATGTAAGATGATGGTGCTGTGGGCTTTGTTGTTGATGGTTTTCTGATCTCCACCGAAACTTGAAAATCCTTCTCCGTTATCTTTCTTAGCCTTTAAATCTGTGTCTTCATTATCAAGAGCACTATCTAACCCTTGCTGGATAAGTATGGCTCGCATCTTAAGACTCCACAGGTAAAAATCATTCTCACCATTGAATTTTTCAAGATCAAACCTTGTGCTAGCCATTAAAGATCCTCCAAGAACCAGCTCTGATACCAGTTTGTTAAGGTTTGAACACTAATTACTAAACTCCCGATCAGAAAAATAACAGAAAACACACTAGCAGAAGAATACACACACAACCCAGTTTCCAGAACAAAATGAAAAGCAGAGAAAACAGAAAAAGATTTAACGTGGTTCGGTACCAATGTACCTACATCCACGGCTGACAAACGCTCCACAGGCTCAAGCTTTTATTCATCATGGTCATTTACAAAGGATTCTTGAGTTTATAGAAATAGAATTCTCTCTCTGAACAAAATTCCAATCACTCACTCAAATTCCTTCTAAATGTACTGCCAAGTCAATTGCCCTTCCTGATTCCAGCTTCCCTTGCTTTTATACCAGAAGCTTCCACACGGTTGTTATAACAACTCTTTTAACCACTAAGGACTCGTGCACTCCAGCTCAGCAGTCCACCTCAGCATAGCCATAACAGAATTAACTAATTAGGCTTCACAATATATATGAATATGAAACGCGCGTATGCTTTGTAATTATAAAAAGATCTTCAGGCCTCAGAGTCAGTTTAATTAATAAAAGTCACGTGTATTTATCAGCTCATAGAGCTTTGCTGCTAGCTAAATCTATATATTGTTGCGGCAAATAATAAGCAACTAAAATTATGATAAATACAGGCTCGAATTAAAATTAATCAGCAATATTCTGCCATGCAGCTCTCTTCCTTCAAAGGAATGTATAATCATATTAGCTTGCATTGATAAAGTTAGATTCTCCGTATATATCATAATAATACCATAGAGCTCCAAATAAACTATCATAACATAAAAATTCGCTTCTTAGGCCCTCTTTGGTACAGTTTATTAAATAGAGCTTATAGGAGTAGAGCTTATACCAGTAAAGCTTTTGACAAGAAGTCATTAAGTGTTTGGTTGTCAATTAAAAAAACTCTTTGAACTATTAGATTGTTTGGTTGTGTAAAACTAAAAATGCTTTTGTGTAATTAAACAACATCTAACACTATTCCAAACCACCTCAATATGGTTTTACCTGAATGTTGAAATCTTTCTTGAACCATTCTATTCCCAAATGCATGGCCTAGTATAATAAAAAACATAGCTACTGACTCAATTATAAATAAATTCTTGCCTCTTTGAAGACCATATGATTCACTCAAAACTTGACATAATTTGATAAAGACATGTTTTTCCATTATAAATTATTGGTGACATCTATCTTTATATCCATTTAACACCTCTAATACAAAAGAATGACCTGAATGATGGGATGTTTTACATGGTTCCTTTAAACTATGATTAATAAAATGATTGACATACAATACAACTCTAGTTTATACCATTTGTAATAATTTGTACTCAGCATCACTTTCATCAATATAATTATGCTCACTATCATCCTCATTTTCTAAGAATTCTTTATCTGTAAACACATATATAATAAAAATTATCATTATTTGAAAAAGAAAAGAAAAAAAAAATAAATCTAATGCAGCTGAAAACCAAATAAAATAAAAATATCCCAATTGGTTCAAAATAACATTCTTAATATAAGAACATAAATAAAATAAGCTAAAGTAAACAATAATCTTAAATATAAGAACAAGCCATAAAATAAAATTAGAAAGAGCCTTTCATGAACTTCAACCACTCAATTTGAACATCGCGATTCTTGATTACAACAAACATATTCTTATTCTCCTTTTTAAGAAAAATTTTAGTGGCATTCAAACATATCTCGCTTTTTATCTCAATTTTAGGCATATTATGTAGCATTTCCATTACTTCTGCAATGCTACAACTATTTTCACCATTTCTTATAGCTATAGATGATCTACTGTCTACTACCTGACATAAGCGATCCAATTGTTTAGACAATCTAACTACAGCTCCATCTCGCTTTCAAATTGGTAATTTTTTTTCCTTCCATTATCATGTGTAGATGCTACAAGAGTACTATTATCAATGTCAGTCTCAAGATTTTCTAGTCCACCAAAATTATTTGGTTCAATATTGACATTCTCCTCCTGAAAATATATATTATTATCTTCACTAGCATATTCATTAGATGATCCACCCTCACCATCATTTGGTACAAATCCCATAGATGGAGCCCATATTTAAAAATATAATAAAGATAAAGATGAAAAAGTAGTAGGAAGGTTTGAATAATATAATAAAGACAAAAGTAAAAAAGTAGAGGAAGCACTACTTAGCACTCTCCTCACCAAAAGAATTGGCTATGACTATGACTTTTCTCTCAAGTGTTGGGTATGTGGAGGGTTGCGAAATTAAAGTGCTGGCTATTTAAAAAAAAATAGAGAGAAAAAACGTGAAGTGGCGACAATATGTTTATATGGCGGCAATAATTTTTGTTGTGTAGATTTTAAACCAAATAGGGTATTGTGTAATTAATAAAATATTTTAAGGATGTTTTTGATATTACATATTTTTTGGAAAAGATCTTTAACCTTTACTCCAAAAAACTCAAATTTTGGATTGTTGCTAGTAGAGGTGAATTAGCTTATTTAAGCCCAAAAACTCTACTAAAAAAATAAGCAAACACCATAGAAATTTTTTGAAAGTGCTTATGGGATTAAATAAACACTTATGACCACTAAATAAGTTATACCAAACAGGCACTTATACAAGAGGCTCACGAATTTTCTTTAGGAATTTGATTTGATGGGGGTCATAATAGAGAAATGAAAAATTAAGGGGTCATAAAAAAAATGTAAATGATGAGGTGGATTAAACACAAATATTCATGGAAATACACTAAATTTATGCAAGAAAAAGGATAAATTCCAAATTATCATTCATATAAAACTCATTGAATCATTAAAGCCCTCACAAAACCTTCAAGTTATCAAATCCCCCCAGCCGAAAAGAAAAAAAGAGGAAGTTGGCAGTAACAATGCCGCAAGCAAAGATCATCGCAAAAATTTTCATAGACACGATGGCATCACTGACTGCCAGGGACCTCGATAGGCTCTACGAGAATCCCTTTATTTGCGAAGCCATTCTTAGGTAATACACTTTTATTATCTTCTAATTTCATTTGTTTTGTTTTTGACTAGTTAATTATCATAACTAAAGCAATTGTTTGTTTACTTGTTACTAGGTTATTCATTGAGACGAAAACTTGTTGAACTAAAATTTGCAAAAAAAAAAAAAAGAAATTAAAATTTTATTTTTATGTGCAATAACTTGTCACAGATTCTTTTATGAGGCAATGCAAAAATTTTTTGTGTTTTGTTTGTGAATTTTCATCATGTTTTTGGATGAATGTACTTGTAATCAAAATGTCAGTTGTTAGTATTTTAACAATTAAGTGCCAATTTTTTCTTTTGAGAGTTATGATACAGCAACGCTTGTTGTTATTTTTCCTTTTTTTTGGTTTTCAGGTCACCGCCACCACTAGCACCTCAAAATTTTGTTAGCTAAACAATTAGCAAGAAGGTTATTAATGCCACTAACAACCTGATACAGATCAATACAATCTAGGGGTAGAAGCTATTGTTGCTTTATTCCATCCCTGCACAGGTTTTATAAGCTTCAATGGCATCTAACATCTGGTTTTCCATATTTTGATATCATACCTTGGCTAACTGAGATGTAAATGCAATACAGTTTGCTGCTTGGAATTAGTTGACATTGATGATGGATACAGAAAATTTGAATATTGTAAGAAGCTTTAGAATTTTTTCTTATAGAGTTTGGTGATAACTACATTATGCATTGAATCTTTGATTGACATTTATGAAATTCTTAGTCCTTCAAAAGTTTCTTTTTTTGAACTCTTAATTTTCAATGTAATTGCGATAGTTAATAATTAAATTGTTTCCTCGCCTTTCGAAAGCACTGTTTAATTCATCCAACCTTTTTTTCTGAAAGGTAAATATCAAAATACACCTTGATGTTTGTTTAAAACATCTAAAGGAAAACATTTGTACTTTTCATCAAAACAGTCCTTCGGTTAAGTAACCGTGAATGTGACAGAGGGATTACACGGATTTCTCTCATTCGACCAATATTATCAATGTCTCAATCATCCAATTATATACTCTCAAATGAATAAGTCCTGCAAATATATTATAAGCTTTGATGTTTTTTTTTAATACTTGTTACTAGTTATAAATATTTGAAGGTTTATATAGATTTCAAAAGACAAAAGAGAGGTGAAGGTTGATTTTGGCCTTTGGGGGTACCGCTGGTAATTTATGGTTTTTTTTTTTATATATATGGATATTATAATCAGACAACTAATATTACATCATGTAATTTTTAATATTTACAATTACACAACTATTGAGAATGTTTAGATTTTCACTCACAATTGTTGATATATACAATTGACATTTCATCTGACAACTATTAATATTTATAATTAGATAATTATTAAAATTGTCTAAATTTCTACTCACATTTCATAAGGTCCTTACTGATATGCTCATATTTTCACTCCCATTTCATAAGGCCCTCATTAATATTCAAAAAATATCTACTAATATTTTGAGGCATATTTAAAAGACTCTTTCTGATATTTGAGAGATGTTTACTCTAAGAGAAGTCTACTCTAGAGTCTAGAAGAACTTCTATTATCAGAATGGTAGAAAATTGCATCTAAATGAATTTAAGTCAAACCATAGGTGATTAGTGATATTTACCTTTGCTTTTTATAAATGTGGTCGCTAAAGTCATATAATGGTACCCTCTCTAACACTAATTAGATTAGACTGCTTGAAGTATAAGAACGCCAAAAAAAGGATAAATCCCAAACTATCATTCATATAAAATTCGTTGAATTGTTAAAGCTCTCACAAAACCTTCAACTTATCAAATCCCCCCACCCCAAAAGAAAAAAAAAGGAATTTGACAGTAACAATACCGCAAGCGAAGATCATTGCGAAAAATTTCATAGACATGATGGCGGCATTGACTGCCAGAGACCTTGATAGGCTCTACGAGAATCCCTTTATTTGCGAAGTCATTCTCAAGTAATACACTTTTATTATCTTCTAATTTCATTTGTTTTGTTTTTGACTAGTTAATTATCATAACTCAAGCAATTGTTTGTTAAATTGTTACTAGGTTCTTCGTTGAGACAACAGTTTGCTGAACTGAAATTTGCAAAAGGAAAAAACCATAAGAGAATTGCTACAACATCTTGATTTGTCATCATGAGTTTATATTGTGAGGATGTGAAATATATAGCTCACTTAGAAATGGGTTATATTTGTTGACCATTTCACACATCGGTTGTGTACTGCTGGTTAATATGCCGTCAATTGTTTGGCAAGTTATTTTACAAAGTACTAAGTTTTGCAACTTTATCTGTTTATGGTTAGATATATCTCTTTTTTCTTTTTTTATACAAAACGAATCTAGCTAGTGCTTAGGTTAAACAAAAACGAGGGAATGCAGTCCCTATTCTATCACTAAGCAGCCAATAGTTCATGCCTCGAAGAGGTTGGTGAAATAAATGGAAGCCAAGGGAGAGGGTGAGAGTCATGCCCGCAAGGAAGTCAGCAGCAAAATTCGCTTCTCTAGACACGTGCTGCATTGAAACCAACCAATCTCTACTTAACAAATCCTTGATGCCCTAAATTAATGAAGCCATAGCATTCGGGTGAGTATTTGTAGCAGCTAAAATCTGAATAATGCCGAGGTTGTCAATTTCTACCAACAAGAAATGTATGCCATTGTCCCAAGCCATTTAAAACCCTTTATAAAGACCTACAATTCAGCTTCTATTATAGAGCAACTTCCCAATTTCATGTTGAAACCACATACCCATACCCATTCTCCACATGAATTCCTCACTAATCCACCAGCACTGGCCAAACCTGAACATTTCAAAGCCCTGTCAGTATTTAGTTAGAAATACGGCCACGTTTGCAGTTGCCAATGAACCCATTTCACAGTCTTAGTGGTATGCTGTTTGTTCAAGGTACCATGGGCCAATATAATCTCCTTAGTGCGATTGTGAACATCCAATATCACATTACCAATGCTGCATGATTTGTTGGCATGAATAAACTGATTACGCCAACACCATAATCTTCACCCCAAAAAGAACTGACCAGTCCTCAGTAATTGTAATTCCAAAACGATTTTTCAAGTTGGAAATTACCCATGACCGAAGATTCTGCATGAAAAAGGTAGCATGTTGGTGACTAGGAATTAAAGATAACCAAATACGTCTAGAAAAATGCAATCCCAAACAGCATGTAAGGCATCCTCCACGTGAAATCTGCATCTCATGCAAGCACAATCATCTATCGTATGTCTTCGAAAGAGTTCAGCACTTGTCTTCAACCTATTTTGCATCAACAGCCAAAGGAAGCAATGAATGCTTTGGGTTCCCTTCCAACGCCATATACAAACCCAAAGGGAATTATTCTCACTTGGCAATGGCTTAAACAAATAAAGATAAGCAGATTTTGCAGTAAAAGAACCAGATGTATCTCTATATGCTTGAATGTTGTCTTCCAATTAATATCGCTAGTACTCTTTTTTTTTTAATAAAAAAAGATTTTGAATTTAATTCTGTACTGTTTGCCCTATTCTAAATTGGTGATGTTGTTCATATTTAAATGAAGGAAGAAGTAAACCACTTACAGATTAAATGCAACATTCCAGCCTAACCTCCGGAAGCATTTAATATATGGGTGAATTTTTTGCAAGGAGATTTTGATGATTCCCTTCCGTATGTATTCTATAGGATCATGCAATTAAGAGTAGGGGTGGTAAAAATACCTGTTCGGTTCGGACCCGGACGGTACTTAGGCGATGTGTACCCAGCCTGAACGTGAAACCGAGCCGATCCTAGACATCACTTGATTGATTCGGGACCCGTCCCGGAATCTAAATTTTATTAAAAAATTATTATAAATATATATTATTTTAAATGTTCATATTTATTTGGCTCATATATTATACATATGTAAAGTTTTAAACATTTGACGTTTATATTTTCATGTCAAATTTAATTGAAATAAATTTAAAACTTATAAAATTATAAAAAAATAAAAAATATACATATATAATATTAAAAAATATAAAATATGAATACTCGGATTAAAATCCGACCCAGTGCTGGGTTTAAAAAATCCGGCCCGACTGTTTAAAAAACACATTCAGACCAGGTTCGGGCATTTCGATATCTGGATCCGGACCCATATTTTGCAGACCCTAATTAAGAGGTTTGATGATCATAATTCATTGATTGACAGTCCTTCAAAATTTTGAAACCTGAGTTATATATTTCATTATCTTAAACTTGAATATAAGTGATTGCATTGGTTTTGCAGTTACTTCCAAGTTTGTTTCTGAACTTGCAGTGGAGCTTTGCCAAGGGAACGAATGCCTTCTGGCATTGCTGCAAGGCTTCCAACCTTGGAGGACCTTGAGGTCTATCCCATTGGACAATGGGAAGTGTGAACTGTACCTGTTCTGTTCCTTCATGTTTAAGGATTTTTCATGCCAATCATGCTAACCTCTAGGAGATGCGATGACATAATTAATTACAATTGGTGTATCACTTAAGCTATTATCTTAAATCTTCCAATTCTGTTAAACCGGTGTTTCTTGCTGCAACTTATTAGTTCAGCCCAAGCTGAAAGGCCGATAAATTTCAGCTCTTTCACTACGAAGGTTTCCACTATTATAAAAATGATATTTGCTGATATTTAGTTTTCTAACACTTTGCAAAAAATATCAATAATTATATATATATATATATATATATATATATATATATATATATATATATATATATATATATATATATATATATTCGTTTTTAACAAATAAATATTATAAATTATTGATACCAGTGTACCAATAAATGAAAGATAAGAAATTATTAGAATTTGTAAATCATTCAACTCGTTCTTAACAATTTTAAAATTCAAAATTTTTTACGTTTGATCCACGAACCTCTGCACCCTGTAAAAGTAAAAGCAAAAATGTTATATTAAAAAATTCAAAAACAAAAGTTAAAAAGCAAAATCTTTTTCCCAAGTTCATCATATTGTGAATGAATCGAAGCTTACAGAACAGGCCCACCACTACGCCGCTGACACACCCAAGTTCAACTGGCCACTGCCGTCATCTCCCGTCATCTCCTGCGCACCAAAGTTGGAATCAGTTGCCGTGAGTTATGATTTTGGGCCGTCACCAGTAACAAATCCACTGCCATCATCAACCTTAGGCCGTAACAGCTTCTAGCCATCAATACTCAGCCGTTCACCGCTGGTGATAACTTCTCAGCCTTTGTCTAGCTGCTGCAATCGCTGCCGTACTGCCTCAATCTCCGCCATTGCTGCCGTACTGCCTCAATCTCTGTTCAAGGTAAGCTCAATCCTGTGACTCTCCATCTCGCCGTTTTTGTTTAATTTGTTTCACTGATCTTCTATTCATGTTCTCCTTAATTTTTAATTCACTGCAATTAAAATTTGATTAAGATTTATTTAAATAATTTTGTTATAATGATTCTTTGATCGCTTGCTTTAGCCTAGTGTTCAATGTTGTTAGAGAATATGATGGAGCTACTGATGGTGATATATGGATTACAGAGTAAGCTTGATTACAGAGGATGCAGAATAGGGGTGGGCATCAGATCGGTTCAGTTCGGTTCGGTTTTGGGATAAATTTTCGGTTTCGGATCGGTTGATCCAAAATTTAAAAAAATCTTTTGGATTTTATGAAAATAAAAACCGAACGAAAATTGATAGGTAGGTTTCGGTTCGGTTCCGATTCGGCTTTGGTTTTCGGTTTCGGTTCTCTTAATGGTTTTATTTAAATAATTGATTTTTTGGTTCATCTTAACGGTTTGGTTTTTTATTTGGTTTTTTAAATAATTTTCTATTTCAAACTCTATACAATAATTTCCTCATTTTCAGTACCTATATAATATATTCAGAGTATGTATAATCTATGATTTCATCAATTAATTTACAATTTCATCAATTACTACAACATCATCAAAATATACCATAATCTACTACTACCACTACCAAATCATTCATCATCATCACTAAATTAACTTAATATAATCCATAACATATAGTTACTTTCTTCCATTCTGCACACAAGGCCTACTATAATCAATATATAATAAACAAAAATAAAATAATTTACAAATTTGTATGAGAAAAAGAAGGGAAAGAATTTTGGACTAAAATAAATAATTTTTAAAATTATAGTTATTGTTTTTAATATTAAAATTTTTGGCCCAAACTATAAATACAATAAAATAAGTTTCTATGCCATAATACAAATTAACAAAAACTTAGGGACCGAAATAATATTTTATTTTGTTTACTTCGGTCAAGGACTATTTTGAAATGCTTGTAAACAAATTAGATCATAACATAATTCCTTCATCGTCTTCAACATTTGGTTCTTCCTTACCCAGCTTCGCCAGAAGCCCAGATTTGAAAAAGAGAAATAAAAAAATACAATAACATACTCATATTCAGACAAAGCTAACAAAACTAACTACTAGTCTACTATTAATAAATTAAGTAAACATGAAATAAGAAAAGATTTATAAGATATTTTAAAAAAAAAATTAGGAAAATACTCAAATTTCGGTTCGGTTAAGATTTTATAATTTTTAATCCGAAAACCGAACCAAACCGAAACATTCGGTTCGGTATTTATAAATTCAAATTTTTTATTTTAAAAACACCAAACCGAAACTGAAAAAAATCGAACCGAACCGAATTTTTTTCGGTTTTGGTTTGGTTTTGCCCACCCTTGATGCAGAATACATCTTATTGTCTCATGTGCAGTTGAATATATCAGTCATAAGTTAGTTATGCTAAGCTGGCGAGGTTGTTATAACTTAGTGCGTGTGTATGTGAGAATGCAATTTCTAGAATTATTAGAAAAGGATATTCTCAGTTGTAATCGTTCAAGTATAAATACAGTAGCTTAGATTCATTGTTGTAAATTCTTCTTTGATAGAATAAAAAGAGTGAAATATTTTTCTTTCACTTTCTTACTTCTTTTCTCAGTAACCAAACACACTTTCATCTCAATTTCAACATGGTCTCAGAGCCTTCTACTAATTCAAATCAAATCAATACTACATATAATTTTGTAACTCCAGTTAAACTTGATCAAAACAACTTTATTGTGTGGAGAACACAAGTGTTAACCTCAATCAAAGGGAATGGCCTAGAAGGCTTCATTAATGGCACAAATAAGTGTCCAGATCAATACATCACTCAAGATCTGAATGGTGCAAGTTCATCAAATGCTGGATCTGGTTCACGAACTGATAATCCTGCTTTCTCAACTTGGATCAGAACAGATTAACTTCTTCTTAGTTGGATGATGTCTTCCATTCAAGAAAATTTACTATCATCAGTGATTCATTGTGTCTCATCACAAGAGCTATGGGAATCCTTGACACGTATGTTTGTTTCTCAAACTCATGCTCGCATAATGCCTATTAAAATGCAATTACAGACATCTAAAAAAGGTTCAATGACCATAAGTGCATATTTTGCTATGATGAAAAGGTTAGCTGACACACTTGCTATTGCTGAAAAACCTATTGAGCATGCTGATCTGGTTACGTATATCTTAATTGGATTAGAGTCTCAAGAGTATGAATCATTAGTTACTAGCTTATTAGCCAGAGGAGAAAACATGAGCTTAGATGATTTATATGCCTTATTACTAAGTCATGAGATGAGAATTGAACAGAAGAGAGGAAAAATCAATTCTGATGTTATTCATCACCTGTCTGTAAATTTTGCTAAAAAAAATTCAGGTTTTATGCCTAGATCATTTACTGGTTTTAACAGAGGTTTTAATGGTTAAAATAGCTTCAGAGGATATGGTTTTCAAGGCAATATGACATATGCAGATCCAAATTCTGTATCAACTCTATATTCTTTTTCTCCTAGTGCAAGTTCTTTAGCTTTTACTCCAGCAGCTGCATTCAACTGTTATAGCAGTGCATCAGACAACTCAACTAAGTTGGAAAATTTTTATATTGGTGTTATTCCTTCACCAGAGGCTGTAGAGGATCCTTCTTGGTATATTGATAATGGAGCATCTACTCATGTTACAAACAATCCAGGTACTCTGCTTAACTTAGAATCCTATAGAGGATTAGAAAAGTTACTTGTTGGTGATGGTAATGGCTTACAAATCACACATGTTGGATCTGCTAAACTTGATACATTATCAATTAATGAATCTATTATATTGCAGCATGTTCTTTATGTTCCTCATATTACTAAGAACGTTTTGAGTATTTCAAGATTACTCACTGATATATAATGTTGTTGTTGAATTTATTAATAATGTCTGTTACATTAAGGCTAGAAATACAGGGATTATCTTACTCAAAAGGATTGCTCAGAAAGGCCTGTATCAAGTTCAAGCAGTATCTTCCTTCTCTCAATATGTTTCATCAGTTGCTACCAAAAATTTCCATCCGCCTATTTCTCTTTCTGCTACTATGTCTAACAATTATGTGTCAAATAGTTCTAATTCTGTTTCTCTTAGTCATATGCCACATTTGAATAAGAATGTATGTACTCCAGCTACCATGCAAGTTTCTTTACTTTCAGTCAATGTTGATTTACTTCATAAAAGACTTGGTCATCCAACTAGTCATACACTTAAGAGTGTTTTAAAGTCCTGTAATCCATCTGCTGATGTTAATAAAATTCATAAGCTCAGTTTTTATAATGCTTGTCAGTATGGAAAAAATCATCTTCACCATTTCAATTCAGTTAATACCAAAACTACTGAACCACTGCAACTTTTTTATATAGATCTTTGGGGACCTTCTTCTACTGTTTCCACACAAGGTTATACATACTACATGTCTATTTTAGATGACTATAGCAGATTTACATCGATCTTTCCATTAACTGCTAAATCTGAATCTCTTCCTGTTTTTATCACATTCAAAACTTTTATAGAACAACATTTGAACAGAAAAATCAAGTCAGTATAAACAGATTGAGAAAGAGAGTTTAGGTCTTTTTCTTTTTTACTCTTATCTTCTGGAATCCATTTTAGACATCCTTGTCCACACATTCATCATCAAAATGGTAGGATTGAGAGAGAACATAGACATATTATTGATATTAGACTTACCTTGTTAGCTCAAGTCAAGCTACCCTTAACTTTCTGGTGGAATGCATTTCACACAGCTGTCTACCTCACCAACAGACTACCTACAACTGTGCTTAACAATCATTCTCTTTATTTAAAACTTTCAACACCAACCAGATTATAGTATATTGAGAGTGTTTGGCTGTTCTTGTTTCCCTTACCTAAGTCCATATAATAAACACAAACTTGAGTTTAGAACAGGGAGATATATTTTCATTGGTTACAGTCCACATCACAAAGGATATCAGTGTTTACATTCATCAGGCAGAACGTATGTGTCCAATCATGTTGTATTTGATGAGCAGTCATTTCCTTATAAAAAAAGGTATTGATTTCTCTTCTATTCTAGAATCTTGTTCTGTTGAGTCAACCACTTCATTTCAATCCAAAGATGTTACTTCATACTCAATGATACAGCCTTTATCAGCACCCTCTATAGTAGATAATCTTTCAGGTTCTTTGCTGTCCCAGGTAACTACTTCTTCCTCTTCTTATAATAATTCACATAATTCTTCATCTCTTCATTTACAGCCAACCTCACTTAATCACATACATCTGCATAATAATATCTCATCTCATGTTTCTTCTCGACCTCATAATCTCCCATCAGCTCAACCACCTGGTCATTCAATGATTATTAGGTCTAAGGCTGGCATTTTTAAACCAAAAACCTACCTAGCTGCTTTAATTTCTACTCCCTCAGAACCAACATCTGTACAACAAGCTTTAGCATATCCAAAATGGTTTCAGGCCATAAAAGATGAGTTTAACTCATTACAAGTCAATAAGACTTGGACTCTAATTCAACCTTCTTTAGCTATGAAAATTATAGGAAATAAATGGGTGTTTCGAAGCAAATATAATTCATATGGCTCAATTTCTAAATACAAAGTTAGACTTGTAGCCAAGGGTTTTGCTCAAACTCAAGGTGTGGATTATAATGAGACTTTTAGTCCAGTTGTTAAAGCTTCTACTGTCAGAATTATCCTCAGTTTAGCTGTAATGCAAGGGTGGATTCAGGTTGATGTCAATAATGTTTTTCTCAATGGCTTCCTTGAAGAAGATGTATATATGTCACAACCTGAGGGCTTTACTGATGCAGCTAAACCATATTATGTGTGCAATCTTAGAAAGGCTCTTTATGGCTCAAAACAAGCTCATAGAGCTTGGTTTGAAAGATTTAAAACATCAATGGTAACTCAATGGCACTTTGTCAATAGCAGATCAGATACTTTTTTATTCTACAAATGGAACAGTGGTCATTTTCTTCTGGTGCTAGTTTATGTTGATGATATAATTATCACTGGTTCAAATTCTTCTCTGGTTCTTCAAGTCATATCTGATATGCAACTTATATTTGCCCTTAAAGATTTGGGAGAGTTACACTATTTTCTAGATATTCAAATAACTAAAACAGAGAAAGACATTCATCTATCTCAGGCCAAATATATTGCAGATTTGTTAGTAAGGCACAATATGGATAAATGCAGCACCTGTGCAACACCTATGGCTGCTTCTCATCATCTTGTACAAAATTCAGGATCTGTCATTAATAATGTTTCTCAATATAGAAGCTTAATTGGAGCTCTTCAATATGTCACACTTACTAGACATGAGATTGCCTTTTCTGTCAATAAACTAAGTCAGTTTCTCTCCAATCCTTCTTCTGATCACTGGCAAGCTTGTAAGAGGCCGTTAAGCTATCTTAAAGGAACAATTCACTTTGGCTTGGAGTTCTATAACTATGGTAGTTTGCAACTCAATTGCTTCACTGACGTTGATTGGCCTTGTGACAAAGATGACAGGAAATCTGTAGCTGGCTATGCTGTTTTCTTGGGTCCGAATATGGTTTCTTGGCCATCTAAGAAACAAAATGTTGTTTCTAGGTCTAGTATAGAGTTTGAGTATAGAGCCTTAACTTCAGCCACCTCAAAAATATTATGGATCCAAGCTTTACTTTCTGAATTGCAATTAAAATCAACAACTCTTCATCTTTTATGGCGTGATAATCAAGGTGCTATTGCTTTAGCAAATAATCCAATTTACCATGCCAGAACTAAGCATGTTGAGCTAGATATTCATTTCATTAGAGAAAAAGTGCCAACTAAGCAAATTGATATTTGCTACGTTCCCAGTGCTAATCAAACAGCAGACATCTTCACCAAGGCATTGTCTTATGGTCATTTTCATTATCTACGAAGCAAGCTCAATGTTTTTCCTGGCACATTTTGCTTGAGGGGGCATGTTAGAGAATATGATGGAGCTATTGATGGTGATATACAGATTACAGAGGATGCAGAATACATCTCATTGTCTCATGTGCAGCTGAATATATCAGTCATGAGTTAGTTATGTTGAGCTAGCGAGGTTGTTATAACAGTATTGGTTAATAGCTTAGTGTGTGTGTATGTGAGAATGAAGTTTCTAGAATTATTAGAAAAGAATATTCTCAGTTGTAATCATTCAAGTATAAATATAGTAGCTTAGATTCATTGTTGTAAATTCTTCTTTGATAGAATAAAAAGAGTGAAATATTTTTCTTTCACTTTCTTGCTTCTTTTCTCAGTAACCAAACACACTTTCAGCTCAATTTCAACATTGTTTTCAGGCTTTGAAAATATTGTATGAATTGAGTGTAATAATGTTAAAGCTTCGATTTTAATTTTAATGAAGTATTTTCAAGTCCAATGGCGTGAGTTGAAAACCCATTATGCTACTGTTACATTTTTGGTTAGATGATTACTTGGCCAAAGCCATTGAGTGCATGGTTCGATTGGTGAATTAATTAAATTTAAGAAAAGAAATATCCTCCAAAAGCCTAAAGTGCGAAACAGTGAGAGTGATATACTGACTCTCTGAAAATATCCTCTGCTCTCTTGTCTCCAGCTCCTGAAGAAGGAGATCTCTTCTCTCTGTCTGGTGGATCACGTTTCTTCTTTCTTTTAGGTGTGTGGGTGGCTATTTTCAGCTTCCTCCTACCATATATAGGTGTAAGGATGACTATGTGTGTCCATCCATGACCTGTGATAGTTGTTATGAGTTTTTGTTGAGCTTTTTAGTGAATAAGTGTTCTATTTTTAGATTTATAGTTTGTGTTCCAAATCTGGAAAACTAGGGACTATAGATCAAGCATTGCAGTAGATTTGTTCCAGTATGAGCAATTAGAAAGACTAACTATGGTGGTGGAGACTTGCTTAATTGCGGTTGTCCTTCTCCTCTTTCTCTTCTCAAGATTGCGCCTGGTAATATAGTTGGCGCGGTATTAACTTTAGCTTTGTGTAAAAGTATATTTAGAGGGAAATGATGTGGTGTCTTTCATGCTAAGTAATTGCTAAATCATCTCTGAATTACGACTGGGATCGAGTTTTGGGCTTTGGCAACAATATTATAAGTAGTGTTGCAGCAGAACTCATTCACTTTTATATACATTATAGTAATGATATTTTATTAAGCTACAGTACTAAAAGGATGTTTGTGACTGTATATGATGAAGTGGATGAAATATGCTTAATCTTTATTGGGTTCAGTTAAAAGATGGGATCTTGGCAGGGCACACACATATAATATTTATAAAACTAGTAAGCAATATTGAATAATAAAAATTGATAGAGGAATCATAGAACTCAAGAATGACAGAGTTAGATAATCGAAGAGAGAAAGAAATAAACATGTGGTACTCTGAGAAAGAATATTGTTAGCTGCTGTTCTTTAAACCATTTATCTTTACCATATATAAAAAATTCATAGCGGCTTAGCTACCCTTCTTTTTATCATTGTTATTCTGTTGTTCTTGTTATTAATGTTATTATTATTATTATTATTATTATTATTATTACTATTATTATTAGTAATAAAACTTTGTAACAAACAAATTTGTGGAGTCGAAAACCGCCCCATGAACAAGAAAATTCTTGAGTTTAGAAGCTTCAAATTATTTAAGTTAAATTAATTTAAGAAACCCTTATTTGCTTTAAAACACTCAATAATTTACTAAAGTGAGAGAGAGATTAGGAGTGTGCTAATTTAAGTGTTAACCAAGTTTAGTCGGGGGAAATTAAAGAAGAAGCATTGTAGATGAAAATTAGAGGTGGGAAAAGATGCAGGACAGAAACAAAGAAAGTAACTGATCATAGAAATTAATTAGGACATGAGTTTATTCTTTTTTAATTAAAAGCAAAGCCGTTGTGCGTTAAAGGGTATGCTGCCCCTCATTCACTCCATATCTTCTTAAAGTAAAGTACCATACCACTATTACTATCACTACTTCACTATATCTGAGATTCTCATGACTTTCAAGCAAACCTTTCTTATTTCTTTTTCTTTCAAATTCATCTAGTCTTTAAATGGTATGTAAATATAAACGATATATATCCCTTTTCCTTACTTATGTATACCACATTAAGTGATTTTATCTGTCGAACTGTTCAATTTATAATGAATAATACTTAATGAGGCTTCAATAATGTACAAATCTATAAATTAAAGAAGATTCTTGTTGCTTGACATGTCTATCTCATGCGAAGTTAATTTGTGGGAGCTAGTAGGCTGTAGTTAGGGGCACAGGTTCGCAATCCTGGAAGAAAAGAAAGGAACACAAGGAGGTGCAATTTTGGCATTGGCAGGAGGGTTAAGTTAGTGGGGTTTTTTCTGCTTCCAAAGTATGTATGTGACACACATGCATGAGTTAATCCTTTGCTCTTTTTTTGTTTCAATTTTTATATATTTTATTAGAGAATTTTTTAAATTAATTTCAAGTTCTTTAATGAACCTAGCTAGGAATTGTAGCTGTTACCATAATTAAGCCTACTAGCTCTAGAAAAAGTAAGAAATATTTTGATAAGCAGATTCAAATCTTTTTGGCACCAAAACAAAAATCAAGCCCAAAGATCAAAAGGTCACAGTATTTCATGTCTGCTAATCTTTATGAATATTGCTTGTTAGCTATATAGATTACTATATGCTGGGCATCTCTATATGTGCTAATTTTTTTACCTTCAACATTTTTTCATGGTACATTCAACATCAATGATGCGTTTACTAAACTGGAATCGGAATAGGTAGGAATGTGAATATGTTGGAATGGGAATAAGGAATGAGAATCAGAATAAGTTGTTTACTTGAACTATAAGAATCGAAATCGGAATACGTTGGATTGCCATTAATGTGTTTACTTTATCTTAGAATCGGAATTAGAATGAATTTGATTGTAATAAATTACTAAAAAGTACTTAATGAATTATTTTCATAATCATTATTTTATAATTTAATTATAGTAATTATTTATTCAAAAAATTTTATTATTATTAATTATTGTCAATAATATTTGATATATTAATTAATTGTAAAATTAATTAATTAATTATAATAATACACTAATTAATTATAATAATTATATTATTAATTATTGTGATTATTTAGTCAAAATAATGTTTTTATTAATAGTTATTGTTAATAATGTATTAATATAATAATTAATAGTAATTTTTATATTAATTATTTATTATTAATAATAAATGAATTAATTATAATAATAGTAATATATTAATTATTGTGATTACTTAATCAAAAACAATAATTATTAATATATTATTGTTAATAATATATTTATATATTAATTAATAGTAATAATTATATCAATTAATTGATGATAATATATGAATTATATTATAATAATTATATTAAAATTATTATAATAGTAAATTAATTAATTATAATAATAGTAATATATTAATTATTGTGATTACTTAATCAAAAACTATAATTATTAATATATTATTGTTAATAATATATTTATATATTAATTAATAGTAATAATTATATCAATTAATTGATGATAATATACGAATTATATTATAATAATTATATTAAAATTATTATAATAGTAAATTAATTAATTATAATAATAACATATTAATTATTGTGATTAGTTAGTCAAAAACTATAATTATTAATAGTTATCATTAATAATGTATTAATATAATAACTAGTAGTAATAGTTATATTAATTAATTAACAATTGTATAAATAATTATTATAATAGTATATTAATTAATTAATTAATTAATTATAATAATAAAAATATATTAATTATTGTGATTATTTATTCAAAAACTAAAATTATTAACATATTATTGTTAATAATGTATTAATATAATAATTAATGGTAATTTTTATATTAATATATTATTAATAATAAATGAATTAATTATAATAATAGTAATATATTAATTATTGTGATTATTTAATCAAAAACTATAAATATTAATATATTATTGTTAATAATATATTTATATATTAATTAATAGTAATAATTATATAATTAATTGATGATAATATATGAATTAATTATAATAATTATATTAATAATTATTATAACAATAAATTAATTAATTATAATAATAATAACATATTAATTATTGTGATTATTTATTAAAAAACTATAATTATTGATAGTTATTGTTAATAATAATATATTAATATATTAATATGTTAATTAGTTATAATAATTATATTAATTAATTAACTATAATAATATTATATTAATTATAATAATAATATATTAATTATTGTGATTATTTATTCAAAAATTATAATTATTGATAATAATGTATCAATATATTAATTAATTAAAATATATTAATTAATTAATTATAATAATATATTAATTAATTACAAATGAAGACAAAGTGGATATTTTTAATTTTGGGGAGAGGTAAAATGGGAATTTCAGGGAATGAGAGATTGATTCCCACCTCTCCATGAGAATCAATCTCTCATTCCTCATTCCCAAATAGTGGTGGGCCCCACGATTCCGATTCCGATTCCTACTCTATTTTTACGAAATAAACGCCATTAATCATTTCGATTCTGAATTTCGATTTCCCAATCCGAAAAGTAAACACACCACACAAGTGGCTGGTATAGTTGACTCATTTTCCTTGCTTGGGTATTGAAGAGCAGACAAGTGAAGCTCTCTGCATCGTTTCATTTCGTTCATTATTTTGAAGAGCAAACAAGTGAAGATCACTCCTGGCAATTGCTATTGGTGGCAAATTTGTAATAAATTTTAACTTGAAGGACACTTTTTTCAAAAACAAACCTGATGTATGAGAACCATAAACATGGACACGTGGCAAGAGGAGGCCAGCGACTGACACAGCGAGGGTTGCGAGCGACTGCCGCTAGCACTCCTCACGTTGGGAAAAGTACAAATTCCAAATTCCAAATTATCATTCATATAAAATTCATTGAATCGTTAAAGCACTCACAAAACCTTCAAGTTCTCAAATCTCCCCCCAAAAAAGAGGAATTTGGCAGTAACAATGCCGCAGGTGAAGATCATAGCGAAAAATTTCATGGACATGGTGGCGTCACTGACCGCCAGAGACCTCGATAAGCTCTATAGGAATCCCTTCATTTGCGAAGCCATTCTCAGGTAAGACACATTTATTATTTTCTAATTTCATTTGTTTTGTTTTTGTCGAGTTAATTATCATAACTAAAGCAATTGTTTGTTAAATTGTTACTAGGTTCTTCGTTGAGACAACAGCTTGCTGAACTGAAATTTGCAAACGGAAAAAAAAAAGAAATGAAAATTTTATTTTTATGTACAATAATTTGTCACAGATTCTTTTATGAGGCAATACAAAATTTTTTTGTGTTTTGTTTGTGAATTTTCATCATGTTTTTGGATGAACATACCTGTAATAAAAACATCTGATTGTTTGTATTTTAAGAATTAAGTTGTATTTTAAGAATTAAGTGCCAATTTTTTCTTTCAAGAGTTATGACACAGTAATGCTTCTTGTTATTTTTCCTTTTTTTTGGTTCTCAGGTCACTGCCACCAGTAGCAAAGAAGTATGTATTCCAAATGTTGTATATTGATGGTGCAATACCGGCTAAGATGATGGAGGAGTGGATGCTTCCAGATGGGTTCACTAAGCACAAAGTAGCCATTGATCGGTTGGTTCAGTTGAGATTATTTTCAGAGGAAAAGTATGTAATTTCACTGAAATATTTTTACTTTATTTTCCAATATTGACTGCTAGAAAATGAGAAGAATGCTAAATTGTTGAAAATTTCACGACTATAAGTATTTTGTCTATTAACTGGCAGAACCAAAGGGGCCTAAATGATATGAGATACGTTAAGCTTAATTTACTCTAAGAGAGTTGCTATGACATCTTGATTTGTCTTCATGAGTTTCTTTTGTGAGGATGTGAAATACAAAGCTCACTTAGGAATTGGGTTATATTTGTTGACCATTTCACACATCAGTTGTGTACTGCTGGTTAATATGCTGTCAATTGTTTGGCAAGCTATTTTAAAAAGTATTAAGTTTTGCAGTTTTATCTGTTTATAGTAAGATGTATCGTATATGCTTGAATGTTGTCTTCCAATTAATATCACTAGTACTCTTTTTTGAGTTTGAATTTAATTCTGTACTGTTTGCCCTATGCGGAATTGCTGATGTTCTTCATATTTTAATGACAGGAAGAAGGAAACCACTTACAGATTAAATTCAACATTCCAGTCCAACCTCCAGAAGCATTTAATATATGGGTGAGTTTTTTTTGCAAGGAGATTTTGATGATTCCCTTCTGTATGTATTCTGTAGGGTCATGCAATTAAGAGGTTTGGTGATCATAATTCATTCATTGACTGTCCTTCAAAATTTTGAAACCTGAGTTATACATGTCATTATCATAAACTTGAATATATGAGATTGCATTGGTTTTGCAGTTACTTCCAAGTTTGTTTCTGAGCACCTTTGATCCCAGTTTATGTATAAAATTAATGATTCTAAACTTGCAGTGGAGCTTTGCCAAGGGAACCAATACCTTCTGGTATTACTGCAAGGCTTCCAACCTTGGAGGACCTTGAGGCCTATGCCATTGGACAATGGGAGGTGTGAACTTTACCTGTTCTGTTCTTTCATGCTTAAGGATTTTTCATGCCAATCATGCTAACCTCTAGGAGATGCGATGACATAATTAATTACAATTGGTGTATCACTTAAGCTATTATCTTAAATCTTCTGATTCTGTTAAACCAGTGTTTCTTGCTGCAACTTATTAGTTCAGCCCAAGCTGAAAGGCCGACAAATTTCAGCTCTTCCATGATGAAGGTTTTCCAGCGTGGTCTTTTGAATCAAAGGTAGTATTTTCTGTTACATTTGTAATTGTCAGTTTCTTGTTGCAAACGGTTGAGAATCCTGCTTCTTGCATTTGGTATCATGTTATTTATGTGCCTTGTTTACAGGGATAAAGAAGCCCCCAGATTAACAGAGAGTGGTTTTCAATTTTTGGTATGTGTGTTAATCACAAGATATTGGATTCCCTCTTGTTGGAGCTAGTGGAACTTATTTTTCATATGTTTAAATTTGCAGCTGATGGATACTAATGCACAGCTCTGGTACATCGTTAGAGAATATATCTCCAATTCCCAGGTGTGGCTTCTGATATTCTTTTCAGTGATCTCTCTGCATCAAAATTTCTGTGTGTCCTTGTCTTTGATTCACTGTTATATTCTCTCTTCGTAAAAATGAACTGAGTGAAGTATTCAAAGGACAAAAGAACGGATTGACTTATCTTTAAATCTCATTACGATGCCCAATTGTTCATTTTAGAACTTTGATTTTTATCTTATGCACATGTTTATGTGATTAAAGAGTTCATATTTTGATGTATGTATATCCTTTTACTTTTAGAATATTAACTGCCTTTGATTTTTATTCTATTTCTCAATATATCTGTATAGTAACTGCTAATGCAAAGTAGAACTAAAAGATTTTCTTCTTTGGTATTTCATTGGACTATTTAATAGACATAAAAGTTAACCGGTGATCTATTTATATGTGGGATAGCACGACTCTATGCTTGCTTATGGTCTACAATACCAATAATATATCACAGAGCTTTTCTCATTTTCTTCCAGGAACGAGGCATAAATCAAGCAGATCTGGTTTCTTTTCTTCTGGAGCTTAGTTTCCACGTCGCTGGTGAGGTAGCACTTTTACAGTCTATAGCTAAACACATTATTATTCAGTTATTCCATTTATTCAAGGAATATGATAGATTTCTGTTTGGCTAATACTTTTGGTTTTAACAGAATTTCAAACATTTTTTGGTATCATTGTTGCATTGAATATTGTATTTTGTTCTCTTATCCATTTTTGTAACCGCTTATGTCTCTCTCAGTGTTGCTTAAAATTTTTATGTCAAGGAATTCTCAAAGTGGTTTGAGATCTCACTTTATTGCTATACTCTTTGCTTCTTCATGTTATAGGCATATAATTTAAATACACTGAGTGAAATACAAAAAAGTATGATCAAAGACTTTGCAGACTTGGGATTGGTCAAACTTCAGCAGGTTGTACTAGTCTGTGCTACAGAAAATGCTGGTTATCTGTGTTAATTTAGTATTACTTTGCAGGAGTTCTCATATGTTTTCCATGGCTATTCAGGGCAGGAAAGAAAGTTGGTTTATACCTACTAAATTAGCTGCCAATCTTTCAATGAGCTTAACTGATTCATCAGCACGGAAAGAGGTATGCTGTTTGAGAAATCATTGACTCTCACACTGAATAAAGAATTTGAAAGAATAGGTAAAATAATTGTAATCTCCCTTAATGTTGAATGTTGCAGACAATTGTGTGATTGAATTTTTAAAATTTTAATTTGATTTTGCAAACTGCATTAATTTTCTATTATTTTAGGTCAATCTTGTCAATACATAGCTCATTCTACATTTTCTTCTCTTCAGGGATTTGTTGTAGTGGAAACAAACTTCAGGATGTATGCTTATTCAACATCTAAGCTACACTGTGAAATTTTGCGTCTTTTCTCTAAGTAAGCCAGCCATCTGCTTTATAAATTGTTTCTCTTCTAGGTTGAAGTTCTGAATTACATTTTGTTATTGAACTACATTGGTCAGTCCTAAATCCTTTTGTTTAATATTTTGCTAATGTGCAGGATAGAGTATCAACTTCCAAACCTTATAGTCGGAGCAATAACCAAAGAAAGCTTGTATAATGCTTTTGAGAATGGCATTACAGCTGAGCAGGTGAGTCTGGTATTTAGTTGATCTGGTGATATATTTTTCCATAAAAAAATGTCCTATGTGGTCAATTAACCTACATGCATATGCAACTTCTGACATTCTTAATAATTTGCCCCATTACATCTCTTTTTGGGTCCAGGCCACCCTCATCTCAACATACTTTTTACATCAACCTAGAATTTTTTTCTTTTTTGGGGCGAAGCTTACATACTGTTTCTGATATTCTTGTAGCCTAAGTAGTTTTTTCTTTCAAAGTCGCTTTTTTTTTTCAATTACTTTTGCAGTCATTCTGACTCATCTAACTCCTTGATTGTTTGTTTCGCAGATAATTAGTTTTCTTCAGCAAAATGCACATCCTCGGGTTGCTGACAGAATACCGTCCGTCCCAGAAAATGTCTGTGATCAGGTCATAATTCTTTCCTGCATTCAGATGTATCACATGTAACGATGCTTCTTGACCTTCCATAGCAAATTTCTCAATATTTTCTACATAGTACACATCAATTAACAAAAATTATTTATTTTCTAATGTTTCAAATTCTGCTGTTTCTTTGACAGATAAGGTTGTGGGAATCAGATCTGAACAGGGTTGAAATGACCCCTGCTCATTATTACGATGAGTTTCCCTCCAGGGTAATCTGAGCATTTCAATTGGATTGATTTCTCATCTCACATCTTTCAGGGATTACATTTTAAAGTTCTGTCATAAATCTTGTAGGATGTCTTTGAGGGTGCTTGTGATTATGCAAGAGATCGAAGTGGTTTGCTATGGGAGGATTCAAAGAAAATGCATCTGGTTGTTAAGGCAGAAATTCACATGCACGTGAGAGAGTACCTTCGGGGTCAAAACAAGTAGAATGATATGTTTTCTTGGCCATGCAGAACTTACTGAACAAAAAGGATGACAAGCCATGTGCTGCTTGGGATCGTTGCATGGTAGTCATAATTTGGAGTTTTTCTTACCCGGTTTGTATCTGCATTGAAGGTACCAGAGGCATTTTCCAGATTCATTGCAAACCAGATGGGAAAATAAGAAATCAAAGATTCTTTCTACCTAAAATAAACGGAGGTGGGGTTGAAGTTCACGAAAAGTCATCCAATCCCTACATTGAGGGATGATGTACACTAGAAAATACGAAAAGAGGAAATTGTTATGTCATCTTCTCAGTATATTTAATCTTTAATTTAACTTAATATGACTGAAATATGAATGATGGAAGTTTATAGAATTTTGATGCAAGTTTTTTGTAAAAATTTGTATGGATTTGACCAAAATTCAATTTTGTAAGTCTGCCCATAATTTCTCTCTTTTTTTTTTTTTTTTTGACTTGAGCAGCTTTGTCGAGTGCCGATTTTGTGGCTTGTAGACAAACTGACTAGTGGATCCAATTATGAACATTTTCTGTTTGCATTCGAAAATGTAGAGCAATAATTTTTGCTATTAAAAGATAGAAATGAATTTAAAAATATTGCTGCCCAGGTTCGAAATGAGGACCTTTAGAACATGTTTGGTTAATGTATTAGAAATATTGTACCATGCTTGTTAATTACACCATGTAGTATTACAATGTGGTCAACACAAAATCTTACGCGGTCAAATTGGTGTAAACTAAACCCGAAGTGGGTTTGGGTTTACACAGATTTTGTAACTATTTTGAGACAAAAAAATATTTTTTTGCCTTTCATTCTCACCTTCGTTCTTAGATTGGCTTAAGCAGTTCTTCACGTCATTCTCTCTGTGTAGTGGCTCAACAAACGCCAACTCCTTGATGCTCCACCAACATGCCATCTGCCTTCAACGTGCGACACCGACCCATTGTGCGACACAAAATCCACCACCACTCCACCATGCAATGCAATACCGTTGTTGTCCCTACCTTTCACTGCATAAGGTTTGATTTTGAATTTCAGTTTAATTTTTAATTTATGTTTGATTTCTAAATTAGGGTTTGATTTACTTTGCTTTGAATTTAAATATGTTTGTCCATCATAATCAAACATTCGCAACAATTGTAATTGAGCATTTTTTAACTTTAGAGTGAAAGGATTCATTGACTTCTACAATGCTATTGTCATTCATTTGTTATACCCCAGCCCCTTTGAGTTCTTGCAAAAAGAAATGACTGCTTTTAGATCCTCATAGCGATAATAAAAGTTCGTAGCACTATAACAACTATCATGAAGATGTCACTGAAGTTGATGATTTGTCTGTCTTGGCCTTTGCCTTCAGCTTTAGGCTTTGGATTTTTCACACTGAAACAAGCCATCCAACACAGCCTCCAAGACCTTGCTTTGAATTTCTCCTCATATTTATTATTTTTGCAATTATTATCTGCTTTATGATCAGAATGGCGCAATTGTTGATGATATTTTATTTGGATTAGAAAAATGAATTCAAGAGTTGACTGTTAAAGAGTGACAGCATTTTTTCTTTCATCGGTATTATCTTTTTTTTTTTTTTGGAAAATATCGGCATTATCTATTTTGCGGCAATGTTATGATCCTTCTTAGTTTTATATAATAATAATAGTAGTTGTTGTAATAAATATAATTTTGACAGCCCCCAAAATCCTGACAACATTTATTTTAAATTTTATGTTCTAAAATACCTCGTTTTAGTTTTTAAAATATAAATTTATATAATAAAATTAATCATATTTCTATAAAGTTCTTTACTCTAAAAAATTATTTTTTAAGTTTTTATTTATAAAATATATTCAAATCTTAAAATTTTAAATTTTTTTCTTATTATATATTCATAACTCTAATTTAAAAAAATTATTTTTATTAAAATATAAATATATATTATAAAATAGGGTAGGTGTAAAATATTCATAAAAAAATTAATTAATTAATTAATTAAAGTGTTTAACTTAATTTCCATACAAAAAATTGGAGTCGAATCAAATCTACTTGGTTATTTCGATAATTTCAATGACATTTGGGTTTTATATGGAGTTTTCACTTTTCAGGGGTTCAAAAGATGTCGGAACCAAAGATGTGGGACCCAATTTATTAAGGCTGGCTGACCCAATCGCATAATTATATGTAGGCTTTAATTGGGTCCGATCGTCCGGAGTGCGAGAAAACATGGACAATTTTAGGAATTGACGAAATTGTCCTTGTGGTTGAAGGTTATTGTTTCAGTCTTTCAGAAAACAAACGTAACACCTGAGAAACCGTTGTTGCACTTGCTATGTAACTGAACAAACAAACCGACCTCCCGATCACTTTTCATTTCCATATGAAAATCTGAATTTTTGTCAACTCAAATCCATTGGTTATTTCGCCTCCGGATTTTCTCACCCATTTTCCATTACTTTCTCGAAAAAATGAAACACTCCTTCCCTTTTCCCGCTCGAAATATTTTCACCATCCCAAAACTGTAGATTTATCTCCCATCAAAGCTGTTACATCGCCGAATCACTGAGTTACGGCGGGTGGGAGGATTTGAGACTCAGTGACACGGGTGAGTCAACTCCGTTGCGTTATTTTTAGTTTCCATTGGAATAGATGATAGAAAGTATGCCTTTATGTTTATTTTAGGGCTTCTATGTGCCTTTTCCACTTCTAGGGTCAGGTTGTCGTCTATAATTGTGTTTCCAGCTACAGTTTTGGTTTTTGCAGTTTGGTTTTTACGTGGTAGCAGCTTCAGTGAAGTATGTGCAAGTAAGAGAAGATTGAAAGGGGAAATTTTTAGGCCTAATAGTGAGAAATTGAGGAATTTATTGGATTTCTTTTGAACGTTTTGAAGGTAAAGTTGGTAACTTGAAGAGTGGTATACGAAGAGCCATTGATTGTAATAAAGTTACAGTTAGTGATTTGGAAAATTATTTCCATGTAGTAGAATCAATAAACGTATCAGCTTCAAATGCTAGAAATGCCATTGAGGCTTGTGTTGTTAATGTGGGGAATTGTAATAATGTGTTACACGAGAACCAAAAATCAGGTAAAAAGAGGAAAGAAATTGGTGATGTTGGGTTTGATTGGCTGCAATTTATTGGGGGTTTGTCTGGAGAAAAAGTTGTTAATTCAAAGCCTAACTGAGCTAAAGATAATATAAAGCATGAGAATGATCAAAGTCAAGGAAATAATTCAAGTCCTGGAGATGAGCAAAGGTTTCTTTCTGATGATGAAGGCATTGGCAATTTGCGTTTTTCTCGAGATTCTCTAAATAAGTTTTCTTTGAATCAAGACAGGGATAGAAGAATAAAGGTGGATTTGCTGGATGAAAGAATGAGAGAGATGGGTGCAGGTGCCTAAGAATTTACGGAGACCAATGAGTATAGTTACCAGAATAAAAGATTGCAATTCACAAATAATCACTGTGACTCTGTAAATATGGGTCATACAAATGAAAGTGAAACATCGGAATCTGGTGATAATTTGCTTGACTCAGTAGGTTTTAAAGTCAGTTGGAACCATATGGAAAGTGAAGATTCCTTTGTACAAGAGCACATACTCAGAATATCTAGTGGAGTTTATAGGTCTTCCCACAACAGAGAGAAGGATGAGAATCAGATTTACAGTTCCATGTGAAGAGAAGACAAGATGAATCCTGAGGATGATTCCCATCTGACTGATCACTTACGTGCTCGTGAGAGTGAGATCAGTTCCTCTTCATCTTCTAAATTTATAGGTATCTCATGAGATACCTATCTTTTTGATATTTATTCCGTGTTTACATCTTAAATGAATATAACTGTTGAGGTATGAAATTCCAGTTGACATTTAAACATTTATCGGTTACAGCTCTGTTCAGTTGGGCTGTGGTGTTGCAGCAAAGATCTTGTTTACGGCCAAGAAATAGTAAAGAGAAGGTGAAGTTGCTGCAGCAGGCGAGGAGACTATATGAAGATGCACTTCACATGAACTCTGACAATCTCCAAGTAAGAGAAGTGTTGTTGTCTTGCATGTCAGAACTTAACTATGGTGACTTCTTTTAGTGGTTCCTGATAATAGAGTAATCTGGTCCGCTGTTTAATTGTCTCATTACTTCGCTCTTGTGTTCTCTTATAGTCATACTTCCCTGTTCTGTTTTCATTCTTTATTGTTCTTGTTTACCCTGTACACTCCGATAAATGTAGCAGAACTATGATGGATGTTTTCCTGCCATCTATTGTGTTTTTTCTCTGAAAATTTAATAAATTCATAATAAATGAAAGAAGATGAGTAATCTTTTCTTTGTACGTGAAACTTGTGTTAATTCATTTGATCTCCCATGGCGCATCGCTTCTTTCTCTTAGGTTTATTTGATTCAAGGTGTTTCCTTGAAAGAAACAGTATGTTATTATGGTCTTTTGCTTGCTGCTCCATGATTACCACAATTTTACTCATTTTAACATTGGCATCAACAAATTTTTGGCCTTTTGTATGTTTCATTTTCCCCAATAACATCGTCATTAATTTGATCAATGTGATCAAAGTTCACCATATTTACGTCAATGTTATTGCTGCTTCCATTTATTCAGATCTGAAACAGTCTAAAATCCACACCCTATATTCAAACAACAATTTTTGACTTTATCATAGTGTACAAACTTTTACAGAGCAATTAATCAATGTACACAATACCTCTATATTTTTTTAACACTTTGCTTTTCCATGTGTTTAACAAATAGAACTGTCAAACTGACCAGTGTGACCTCACCGCCCTAGACAATTGTTGCTTTTAAGCTTGAATCTGCACAGGACAGAAGTTTGGATTCTCAGCTCTTGCCATGGACCTCAGATGATCCCGGATAACCCTCAACATTCCAGTAAAGGTGACAATCCCAACCAAGGTGCAGTCCTCTTCAACAACCCGGACATAACTCACACGGCGTGCGGTGCCTGCATAATCACAGCCATCAAGAAGCTCCATGGATAGCAAACAATTGCTTCTGACCTGTGCACGACTCTCACATAGTATCCTCCGGACCTCACACTTCATGCCGAGCCCCTGCTGGACTCCTCATCCGATGAAGATGGTGGAACACGAGCCTGAAGAAATTTCCAAGTCATCTTCCATCTACTCCAGGAAACCCACCTGGTTTTCTCTTCCAGCCTCTGCTTTACCAACCTTACTAGGTCTTTCAGTGGCCTACCGCAGTCCATATAAGCCGTCAGATCACCAGCCTAGAGTGTCACTATCACAGCTGCTACCGTCTCGTCGCAAGAATTAAGTGAGAAAGGTGATATATCACCTACCAATCTGACTTCCTCATCAACAATGGCTACCGAAGTTTGTTTAATGTGGGATTGAGCAATTAGGGAATTGCAAAGGCCGCTGAGTCATCATAATGGATGGCAAGAGTACCAGCATTGTCAACGCTGTTAAGAGAGTTGATTGGTTGGTTTGGTGTAGGGTTTAGGAATCCGATGCAGTTGAGAAAGTAATGAATAAGATCTTCTTGGGTTAGACAGCAGTAGTCGCTGTGGTTGTGAAAGGTTGATTTTAAGGAAGGTTTAAGGAATCACAAGGTTCTGTACGCCTCCCAGTAACAAGTCTACGGCCCCCAATAAGCTGAAAATCAATCATATGCAGCAAATGATCAGATTTACGGGCAGGAAACACAAGATATTATGGAAAAGCAACAAAAGCTTTTGCAAACCAAGTGTTCTAAATTACAATCCTCGCACTCGGTTCCAAATGCCTGACGATCCCAGAAGCCTTGGGCAAAAGAACAGAGACAGGAGACTGAGGGGCAGATTCCGGGTTCAATAAATTCTCCTTTTACACAAGAAAGTAATTATATCAACCATGCAAACTTTGCCAATAGATCTAGAAGATGCTGAATCCTGATTGTCATCAATATCGACTGCGGCTGCTTTCCTTTTCCTGGCAGAATGATCACAGCTCCAAACGCTTATATAACTCTCGTTAAGTCTTCGAGAGCTGACAAAACATCGGCAACGGTGGGTGAACTCACAGAGAGCGATCTCAGCGCAGGCTTTCCAATGCATAGGTCTGACACTCCTAGCGACAACAATCTTACTGCCATGCACAAATGAAAAACCAAGAGGCACAAGGAAAATGATATTTGCTCCGGGGTCAAACCCCGAATTCAAAACGCGTCGTTTTACTTAAAGCAGAAAAACGCATTGTTTTGCAAAGTTATTTCCCCTTGCTCACAGCCATCACACGTGAAATTAGGCACAACTCACAACCAGTTAGAATCCACAATCCTCCTACAAATCAGCCACGGTCTCTATCACCAACGACAGCCATCACGCGACGGTCACACCAATGTGATACTTCTGCACTTTAGGGTTTTATTTGTCATCCAGGTAACTCATCAATTCGTTGCAAGGCCCACTGACTCTTTACCATTAACCCCGCTGTGTATACTATCAAAATTTTCTGGAGAAGGATTTGGCCGGCATCATCATTTTCCTGCCATAAAAGCAACTTCTTCCTAAATTTATTATGGTTTCAGGACAAGAAGATGCAGTTAAACTTGCTAAGCTATTGCATGCCAAGTGTATATCAATAGCCTCAGCCTTTGAAGCTAAGGCAACAACAATTTATTGTTTGTTTATGTATCTTATTTCCTCCTTTGTTTTACAGGTTTATTGTACCAAAGAAAAATGGAGATCTTGATAGCAAAGGGTTTCTTGTGAGTATAATTCAGACCGAAGGAACAGTTAAATAATTCAAAAAACTTTGACTTTGAGTTGATTCGTTCAAAAAACTGTCATTTGATTTTTCTCTTCATTACACTTGCTGATGGTGAAATTTTGAGTTGATTCCTTCAATGTTTCGAGTTTTCCCCTGAGATCTAGCTTGCATTTTGAAGGGTGAAGTCTAGTGTAAGTCTCAAAATGGTGTCGTTTTACTAAAGAGACAGGCAAAGAGCAAAAAAAAAAGAATTGTTAATGTAAGTGTCAAAAACGGCATCGTTTTACAGATTTTCGGGCTTGACTCAGGGCATGTATCAGTGTTGAGATACACAAACATAGAAATAGAAGATTTTAACTTTGAGAATAGATTAGAAGAAAAAGAGCTTGAGCTCGTTTTGTGGAAGCAGTAAAGATTATCTACGACTCTCTAGAGAGGCACAGGGCGTAAAATTTTGATTCATTTTAGAGTCACAGGTTGGCTTATACAGCTATGCAATTTATGGACATTCTGGGGTATGTGGTCAATATCCATGGCTATAGTTGGTGGCAGTTCTTTTCGGATTTATTTAGTTTTGGATGATTCTTACTGTAGTAATGTATTTTATGGGAGTTTTTAAGCATTTTCTACATTTGGTTAATTGGTTTGTTTCTTGACTAAATTTGCAGGGACTTATTATTGAGGTGATATAGTACAAATAACCAGCAATCTAGTTTCCTTAATAAACAAGTATATTAATGTGATAATATGATAGGACTAAAAATAAAGGTAAAAAATTAAATAATGTGTATTATAGACAGTTTAGTCCTTTGAAACAATTACAACCGCATTTCTTGATAGTTAAGTTTGAGTTTCCCCCCATTGCTAAACAGTTTGCAACCAATGGCGTAAGAGAAGCGTTTCCAGCATTTAAACCAAAAGTTAAGAATGTTTCAAACCAAAAGCTAGATTTTGCCTGGACGCGATTTTCTTCAAAAGTAACCAAAGTACCATGGTTAGGAGAACTGAACCAACAGTCTTAATAAATTTTTGTAATGTGATTTTAATCATTTTCATTTCAAAAGCTTTATTGAATGATTATTGATTAGTTTAATCAGCAAGGATAAGGTCATAATTAGGTTGTAAATTGTAGAGGTACGGCTGATAATTTGCGACATATTGGTGTCGTGATTATAAAATACTATACATTGACAAGAATTCTCCGCGGTAGC
>JASUUG010000423.1:0-66745 GCA_030449905.1 Luvunga scandens | reverse complement strand
AAGGTATTGAGGTTGATAAGGCCAAGGTGGATCTCATTTCCAATCTTCCTCCACCAAAACAATCAGAGAAGTAAGATCTTTTCTTGGGCATGCGGGTTTTTACGCATGTTTTATTAAAGATTTTAGCAAAGTTTCTAGACCCTTATGCAATTTACTTGCTAAGGATTTACCTTTTATCTTTAATGATTTATATCTGTAGCATTTGAGAAACTAAAGCAATCAAGGATATCATCACCCATCATTCACCTCCCAAACCGGAACTTTCACCATTCAGCTCATGCGATGCATCCGATTACGCAGCAGAGACAGTGACAAAGAGTTGATCAATTTCCCATGTCATTTGCTATGCTAAGATGACATTGAATGATGCACACTTTGAACTATTCAACCACCGAAAAAAAAATGATGCGTATTGTTCGTGACAGATAAATTTTGATCTTATCTCAATGCACAGAAATAATTGTTTTATTGCATCACGCCTGTTTTTAAATATCTTCTCATACAAAGATACAAAAGTTTAGACTAATTCACGTGTTACTTTATGTGAATTCACCAAATCAAAGACAAGAAAGACATAAAATAAGCAGCACCATCTCTCTCGCCTCAATTTTTACGCATCATATTAATCATTACCATCAACTAATCATTTCTAAATTAACAATCACGAGCTGCTTTTAAGTATTACCACAGATGTCGATATAGTTAACTATCTTGCT
The DNA here is from genome assembly GCA_030449905.1 of Luvunga scandens. Taxonomy (NCBI): domain Eukaryota; kingdom Viridiplantae; phylum Streptophyta; class Magnoliopsida; order Sapindales; family Rutaceae; genus Luvunga; species Luvunga scandens. Next base: position 66,029 of record JASUUG010000423.1, on the reverse strand, counting down.
ATACGAACTTAAAGACGACCAAGCAGATGTGCCAATTTTTTTGTGAAAATAGCACTTTTCCGATTTACCCACCTCGTTTCAAGTATCAGACAGACTAAATCACAAACGACGCTGTCTCAGAAAATAAATTTCAAAATATTCTTTCATTCCGCCATAAACAAGCCAAAGGAGGCCATTCTCAACGCTAAGAAAACAAAGCTTACTAAAATTTTATAACGTGGTTTCTATCCAACTATATTAAATGCTTGGTACATTTTTTCGCTTCTTCACGTGACAAAGTCAACGAATCTTAGCATTGGCGCTAAGGAACATGATGCCACTAAACCTAATTTTAAGTGGCTCGAGATTTTTCGATGCATGGGATATCGACTTCACGACCTTTCCCCTTTCTTTGGCTATCAATACATATTGGTCGCTACCGACTACGATCGAAACGGGTGTACAGCCCACGGAACCAATGATCACAAAGTTGGTGATCAAATTTTTGAAAAGCACATTGTTTCACGCTGATTCCTCGAGAATACTTGTGATGGGCGGAGCCCACTTTTTATAACAAATCATCAAAGCTCTTTGACAAAGTATTCTATTACTCACAAAGGATTTAATTCCCCATATCATTCGCAAAACCAAATGCTAAGTCGAGATTTTCAATCTAAATAAAGCACATATTAGAAAAGACGATGAGACCATACATAAAAGATTGGTCATTACATCAGATGATGCATTATGGGCATATAGAATAGCTTTCAAGACCCCGATTGAGATGTCATCCTATAGGCTAGTATATGGAAAAGCTTGCCACCACCCGGAACTCGGAAATCGCGGTATACCGGGTCATCAAGAAATTCAACTTTGACACGCAAGCTAGCTCAAAAGAAGATTACAAATGTAGCGCACCTGAAGAAATTCAATGCATGCATACTAAAAATGCCAAGATTTACAAGCAATTAAAGTCTTTCATGACAAGAGAAATTACGTAGAAAATCTTTCACCCCAGGTCGAAAGTGCTTTTATTCAATTCTCACAGACCTATTCTTAGGTAAATTAAGCTTTCAACGACTAGTCCCTTTATAGTTCATACTCTGCCTACATCGAGCAATTGAAATTAAGGATTCAAAGAACGGTAACTTTTTTAAAGTTAATGGTCAAAGATTAAAGTCATATCTGTGAGTACCAACCACACTTAAAAGTGGCACCAAATCAATTCGAAGACCCGTGAAACTTGAACCCGAGAATTTTTCTTATTTCTTTCTTCTTTTTGGTGATTTAAATTTTTGTAAAAGTGTGTTTATTTAATCATTCAGCTTTTCTTTATCACTTCTAACCATGTGTGCCTCAACTAGATGTGATCTTCTTAAACATTCTTATATAACTTCAACATGTACAATCTCATTTGAGAAGCTAGATACGATTTTGTAAAACAAATTGTATTTCAAAGCTACAACCTCTAGAATTGGTATCCCACGTTGAAGATTTAGGAAAAAAACCTCAAAAAAATCGAGGAGGTATCAACACACTCAAATAGAACTCGGCGTGAAACTTAATAAGAGGACGATTTATCAGAAATTATTATTTTTCTTTCTTTTCTTTTCTTCTTTATATTCTCTAGTTTATTACCCCTGGTTAAGTGGCGTATAATGGTACTCCGTGACAATCAAAGCTCGGTTACTTCAGCTTCCCATAATAACTGATATTTTAAAGAAGAAGGTATGGACAAACTCGATTAAAGAAAGCTTCACAAGAAATTTCCTTCACTTCCTCAAAAATGCCCTCCGCACCCTATAAAGCTCGGTCCAATGCATGATTGCTTATGAGAAATAATGTCCTTGCCGACATCCGTTGGTTAATCGAGGGCAAATTACGCTTGGCAAGAGTTGCCTCTAAATTTATCAGATACATGCCTCAGTCAGTGGTAAAAAAATTACTCAAGAAACGAAGAGCTCTAAAACTTCATGTTGATTGTCATAAGTGTGCCAGGATGAATTGCGATAAAAATCCTTATTCTTTAGGAATAATGTCTGATAACAGGGAAGATAAGATTCAATTCATTAGGGATGGATTGAATAAAGAGTCATTGGATGATATCATTTTGTCTCTTAAAATGCATTGCAGTGGATATGTTCAAAGAGCAATTCTCCGATTATGGCTATTATTTTCGAAAGAAATGTGTACGATTTAGTCTCTGGAATTTGACTATAAACGACATTGTTTGCCAATTTATAAGAAAACTAGATGGAAAGCCTATCCTCAACCCATAGAGGTCGTTCAAGCATTTCTGGACATAAAACTGAAGGAAGATGTGAGCCACAATCACAACTACCTGTAAATATCCTTTTACTGTTTTTTATTTTACTGTTGTTTTATCAATTGCATTATTGTCTTTAATAATTGATTGTTTTTTCTTTTTACTATTTCCTTTTTGGCTCTTGAGCCATGTGCTTTACGTGTTAATTGACACAGACATGCTACTTTCTATACAGCTGTAAACCATTGTCACTAAGATCTTTAATATATGATCCTTTTTTTAGACTCACAAATTATTTTTTTAGCATCCCAATGCCACTACTCCCAATAAATAATTCAAGAACATTTGTGCGCTTCTAGGTTTCACTATGGCAAACATAAAGAATTCAATGAGGCAAAATAGATCTTGGTCAAGCATGTTGAAGAAATTTGCATTTGGTATATAGAGGAGGTGCCCGAGGTTATTAAAATTGGTCTTAGAAGCTGCTTCTATTAGAGGGAGTCAGTGTTAAGCATCATCCCAAGAAGTCTAAAACTTTTAGGCTGTTCGTTTGACTCAACAACTGGCGAAGAGTTAGTCGTCTCAGGTATGCAAGAAAGAATAATTGAAATTTTGAATCATTCTGATGCTTTTATTTTACTACCAGTAGCTCTTACAACTATATAGGCACTAATCAAATTAGCATCTTGGGTTCATCTGAACATTCATCAGAAACCCATCAGTTTTTTAAATGTCAATAACTTTTATGATGGCTTTATCGCGTTTCTTAACCATGCAATAAAAAACCATTTCATCCCCTTCTCAATGAAAAATTTTTTTATTTGTGCTCATACTACTAATGAGTTACTTGATCTGTTACAAGATTATAGACTAAAGCCAGATCCCAAGACTCTTGTATTGAATGGCCAATTAATGATGGTAGAATAAAATGAGCTAGTAAGTGCAAATTTGATTTAACTCTCCGCTTATAAATATTTTCTTCGTGATGCGGACCCAGTGATGTCTTCTAAACCTTATTTTCTTTCAAATATCGAGGACAATGTTTCGCTCCTGGGGGAGGGAATAGTTGACAATTATGGAATATCTCAATCTTGGTTTAGTTTTTAGTAATTTTTGTTGTAAAACTAACGCGAATAAATTTTTGAGTCGAAGATGGTGAATATGGAGTGTAGTGACTCTAAATACATCTTTTATTTAAAAAAAAATCAGACATTTCTTTTAAGCTTCGGTCATTTTAAGTGTGATCTTTCTAACTTCATTTACCAATTAGTTTTTCTATGTCATTTTCATTGTTTTTCATGAATAATTTTAATTACTAAAATATGTTTGTGGGTAGAATTAAAAAAAAAAATATTTTGTGTGACCTTTTCATATTAGATGACATGATAACTTTTAAATTTTAGTATTGGTATTATCTTTGGTCTTGAGTTATGTTACACCACAAGCTTTTGTTACTCTACATGTTGATGTTGGAGACAAATATAAGTTTCTTGAAAGAATACACATATCATAATAAATGCCAAGTGAGTTTTTGAGCCTGTCATTTTTTTTAAAGAGTAACCCTTTTTGCCCATTCTTCATTCAGCTTAGCAGTTTATTGTTTTATACATTATCTCTATATTTCCTTGGAGTTAACGTTCTCTAAAAAAGAAAAGTGTTTGTTGCTACATCTGAAGGTCCATCAATTAGTAAATATGGAAGATTATTTAGAACCCTAAAAGATGACAGAAAAGCCACCTTTGGTCCGTTTGAGCATTTCCAGCCAATCCTATTAATATATATTCATAGTTAACCACTTTGAGCCTTGAAAAAAAAACCTTTTACTTTTGTAACCTATTATCTCGACCCACTCCAATATGGAGTATCACCTTATATTTTGTATTTCCCACCACCCATTTATATTTGAAAATAGAGATAATTTTGCATTCATGAAAAAGTTGCTATAAAAAAATAAAAACAATATATATACATATAAATAGATAAATAAAATAATTTAAAAAAAAATTCAAGGGAAAAGACCTAACAATTTCCAAAGTTCTCTATTTTTCAAACATATATTTTGCTTTTCCTATTATCCTTTCTTTGTTAGCCACAACTCTAGCCTACATTACGTCCAATAAAATTCCTTCTAATTTTAGGGAACTATAGTCCAAGTAGAAACCATTATATGAGCTAAAAAGATGTGGTAGTACATAAGAAAAAAAGGAAATAAAAAAATAATAATAAATAAATAAATAAAGGATGAATACATTGGCTTAATTAGCATTTTGTTATTTTTAAGCTAAGGGCATATTTGTCATCTTGGTGAGTGTGTGATATTATTACTTTATTATTTTCTCTCAATTTACCATTCACCTGGAGTGATTATTTTTTGTTTGATTTCTTTGTGAGAGTATCATTACTATCGATGAGATTTTGGGGTTTGACATGTTATTCTTGAAAGTGACTCGATTCTTGTAGATGTGACAAAGTTTTATGGGTGATTCGATTCATGGAGAGTTGATGTAGGGATGATATTTTTTTAAACTGGAGATAATACTTATGCTTTTATTTGATTGTTATCATTAGTCTGATTGAATAAATACGACTATTTGAAAAAAAAAATCATCATTTTGGTTTGAATTTTATTTTCACTTAATTTGCTATGGTCTAGCAACAAGTCAAGGTGTGTTGAGTATAGAAACGTGTATTTATAATATAGAAAATCATCATTTTACACTCTATGTCTCACTAACCTCCCTATTTTTATGTCTTTAAGCCCCTTGTGATTTAATTTTGTATGTTTTATTTTAATTAAGTATTTTATGTATTATAGGGGACATCATGGTCATTTCACAATGAACAAGAGATCAGATAAAAAAGCGGACAGTAATTTTGAACTCAGGACAGTCGAAAACCTTAGGAGGAGCATAAAAAGATATATGGTATTGTTTACATATACTTTACTGTTTATGACAATGTTCACTTGTGACCTTTCACCAGACTGCTTCACCTATCTTTGTATGATGATGTGGCAGTATTTGATTGGATGAATGATGTGGCCTTGACTACTTATGTGGCATTGATTGATGATGTGGTGTTGACTGATGACGTGTCACGATCCTATTACACTAAAATGCTGATGTGGCGTTGACCGGTGACGTGACAAAATGTTAATAGACTGAAAAAACATGCGTACAGTACATGCATATACACAGAATGACAACCCTGATGATGTGTTCCATCCAATAAGAACTTGCCACGTGGCACAATCTTGAATGTCCAAATTGTTTTAATCTGATGGTCATAATTTACTCATTGTATCTATAGAAAAGGGCTCCCCCAATTTGACACACACCAATCTATTTTGAGCTCCATTTTCTCGCATTTCCATCTCCATTTTGTATTTTCTATGTATTTTAATAAAATTTCCATTTTACCCCTACTTCAATTATGAGTAGCTAATTTTCTTTCAAGCTTTGGTTGAAGGTGAAGTCTCAACATGTTCCATGGGCTTAATTTGGTAAATTTACTTTTTCTTCCCCTTTAATTTATGTGGATGTTTTGACTTTTCGTAGATAGATAGTAATAATCTTGTCTAGATATCGGTTGGTATAACCACCTCCATAGCAAGGTTATTACTATTTGGCACGGAAGCACTTAGCACCATATCTATTAGAGTAAGGTTCATGAGGAGTAGAAAATCCCCCTGCATGATTTAATTGGTACTAATAATGAATGTTAAGCTGATAGTGCATGTTGAGTACAGATCCGGAGACCCAAGCACTTCATTTCGATAGTTTATTCCCCCCACTCTAATTTAAATCAAAAGATAGCATAAATCACTTTCATCCAACCACCTACTTAGAAAATTAATCCTACAAGTAATTAAAATTCACCTCCTCATGAGATCGACACTCGTCACCGTTGATCTATTCTATAATATATTCGTGCACTTGTGAGTTCAATAAAAGTTACACAATAGAGTCATGCTATTTTACATATGGTAGCATTAGTTCTTCTTAGAATCATTGCTTATCATCAACATTCTCTATTACCTCAATGTCATTTGGAGATTTATGTCTATTTTAATTCACCTTCAATTATCAGATATCTTAAACCCTTGATAGGTGATCGTTTCACTGCATTTGCGGATTGTCACTTTGATGAGACAATTTTCCCATCATTAGAAAATGAAAAGCCTCTTGAAGTAAGGCATCAATTTTCTTAGAAAGTTTCCACTTTGTTTCATTTAAATAATCCTCATACCAATCAATGTAAAAATAAAGTATGAAGAATAGTACATTTATGGCAAATTACAAATCAATTACCAGATGCATTTACAAATATAGCAAAAGTAACCAAGTCACATTCCTTTTGCCAAAACACCAGCTTGAATGATTGTTCTTGCTAAACAATCAAGTGTAAAAGTAGCCAATGAGTTATCTATTACACGTCATAAATGAGGTAGACTACTTGGTTCCAAGGACTGTGCTCCCTAGAAAAGGAGAATGAAAGGTTAGGATCTTGCTGAAATAATAGTCGAGCTATAAATGCACACATATTATTAGAATCAACAATTGCAAATAAACTAATGATCCCTGAGGAGACATTAATTCCTGAAGAGAAAACACAAAAATGAGGAAAAGTCTATAAATTATACTTATAGACTTATACAATGAAAATATGGGATTGTAATGAAAAAACATTAACAATGTATTTTCATTCATAGTAGCTACTAAAACTACAAATAATTTTGAGCTTCAAACTGTCGATAAATTTATACAAGGCATGATTGGCCTTAATATAAAGAAGCAATTCTAGCATAATTGACTTCTTCAGCTAAACATGAAGTTTTTTAACTTATAGTTTAGACTTCTAAAGATGTCAAACCAGTTGAATACAAGTGGGTATTTGTGAGGAAATATAATGAATATAATGAAATCACTAGATACAAAGCATGGCAAGTGGTACAATGTTTCTCATAAAGACCTGGTATTGATTACGAGGATACATATTCTCCAAAGATGATACTATTATGTTTCAATTTTTAATCAATTTAACAGTCTCAGAAAGACTTGACACACGTCTCATGGACATAGTGACTGCATATCTATATAGGTCACTTGACACTGCTATTTACACGAAAATCTCTGAAGGGTTCAAAATGTTTTAAGTATGTAAATTACAAAATTATAATATGTGTTGAATCAAGCTACTATGATCTTGTATGGATTGAAACAATTTGGATGCATGTGATACAATCTTTTGAGTGAATATTTGGTTAAAGAAGAATATAAACATGATTCTAATTACCCATCTGTATTTAGTAGAAAATTTGAATCTAGATTTATAATTGTAGCAATTTGTGTTGAGGACACAAACTTAATTGGAACTCCTGAAGAGAATCTAAAAATTGTTGAATATTTAAAGAGAGAATTTGAAATGAAAGATTTGGAAAAAAAAATATTGTCTTGGCCTGCAAATCGAGGATAAACTTGTTTATGTTGAAAGAATCTTAAAACATTTTAATATCAATAATGCTCATCCACTAAGCATTCTTATGATTGTTTGGTCTCTCGATCCTAAAATATATCCATTTCAACCCAAAGAGGATGACAAAGAGATACTTGGTCTAGAAGTTCCATGTCTAAATGTCATTGGTGCTTTATTATTACTAGCACAATGCACTAGACCAAACATTGCATTCTTGGTGAACTTATTAGTGAAATTTAACTCACAGACCAATACAACGACATTGGAATGACATCAAACATATCTTCCAATATCTTCATAGAACAATGGACTTGGGGTTATCTTATTCAAGAGTGTTAATGGAAAATCCTAGTGTTATCGCTTTCTGACCACAGGCTACCTTTCTGATCCTCATAAAACCTGTTCACAAACAGGATATGTTTTTACTTACAATGGCATGATACTTTCATGGTGATCTGCTAGCAGACTTTCATTGCCACCTCCTATAATCACTCATTTATCCTTGCGTTACATGAAACAAATAGAGAGTGTATTTGATTGCTGTCTATTATCCATCATATTGAGAGCACATGCAATTTGACTTCCATAACGGATGTTCCAACATTTTTATATGAAGATAATGCTACTTATATCACTCAAATTAAGTGAGGATGGATCGAGGGAGATAAAAGTAAGCATATCTTACCAAAGTTCTTTTACACTCATGAGCTGCAGCAGGACAAAAATATTGATGTCAAGCAAATATGGTCTACTGATAATTTTACTGATCTTTTTACTAAAGCTTTGCCCACATCAACATTTGAGAAGTTAGTTCATAATATTGGCATGCATCGACTCAACACACGATCAAATTCATACATGAGCTTTGAGAAGATATTTCATCAGGGAAAGCATATATTAAATAAATGTGCAATGTACTATTTTTCCTTCAACCAGGTTTTATCTCACTGGGTTTTACTAGTAAGATTTTAACGAGACAATATCAAGCACATCTAATAATACCTTTACATTGTAAAATTATATGTAAACAAACGGTGAATCCTAGGGGAGTGTTGTAAATGTGGTGAAATCAACATTTATCCCACATGGGAAAATTGATACGCCCACTCCTTTGTGCCCTCTATAAATATGGGTGTTTAATTTGGAGCAGTGTTGTAGATTGAGAACAAAAGCTTATCAGTAATAAGCTACTAACAAGGTACTTGAAGTATTTTGTTAGATGTGAGAAGAGTGAGTTATAGCTTGGAAATGTGATTCGAGGATTATCTCCTCTTATAGCACATCTTAGAATTTCACTAAGAATAATGGCTATTTAATTGATAAATTTTAGCCACGTAGATTTTTTATATTTTGCGAGCACAAGCAAATTAAGAATTTATAAAGAAGCACACAGACATTACGTGGCAATCACTGGAACATCTCATTTTAAGGTTATATCTAGAATCAAAATGGGACATGATAAAAAAGAGCAATCAGCTTTTACAATCATATTCAAAGTGTTTATTGCAATTCATTTCTAATTGACGCCGTATAAAATGATTATCGAAGCAAGATCTCTGAATGTACGTAAACGAGAGAGAGTGTTCTTTTACGTTTTCTTTTTTAATTTTAATTGTGGATCACCAGCGTGTGGAAGTGTTTGACTCAATATGTTTGTTTGCAGTACCAAGTCCCAATTTGGCCACCCTGCCCATGCACCGCCGAAAGTAGAAGATGAAAAAATATGCTTTTCGAAAAAGCTCAACCCATATAATTATGGATTTTCAACCCGCAATTTGAGGGTTGAGTGGATAGGGTGCCAATCCAAGCCCACCCTGCCCACGCACCAACCAAATTAGAAGAGAAATGCTATTGAGTGTCGAAGAGAGATGGGGAGGGCGTTTGTTTGGCTGTGGGTGGGTAGCATACTTCGCGATTAAGTACTTTTGTTGTCCAAAACACCTTTTCCCTAATAAAAGCAACCTAATAAGGCCAAAGATTATGTTACATTTGCTGTACATTACAGCAATAAATTTTTAAATTCTTAAAAATATTAATAATTATAAAAAAGTTAAAAAATTTTAAATTTTTTAACTTTTAAACTCCAAACTACAACCAGCCTATATTGCAAGTATTTTTTAATTTTTTTTGAAGTTTTTCATTTATATTTATAGTAAATTTAATACTAAAATTTTATTTTATTTTATTTAATTGAATCTCTAACTTGTTTAGTCTTATATTTATTGAGTTTTTATTCATTATATTAATGATTTCTTATTTTAATATATCATAATCTTCAATGTTGAAGTCTTTTATTAATTGTTTAACTTTATTAAATTCTTTACTCATTTGATCTCCTAACTTTTTATTTTTTTTATTGAAATTATTAATTTCGAATATTTCGTTTGCATTTTCTATATTATTTAATGATAAATTTGGGTTTCCTAATTTATTTAATAAATATAGTGAAATTTAATTTAATTGATTATTTTCTCACATGTCTAAATTATTGATCAAATCAAATGATTGAATCTTTTGTAAGAAAATCCTCTTTATGTATAGATAGAATGTGGTAACTTATTAGTTTTTATATTTTGTGAAATTATTAGAGGTTCTCTTAATTTATTAATTGTACCATCTTTCTAATAATTCATTAGATTCATAAAATATTTATAACATATAACATCTCTTATAATTCAAGATGCTAAATTTAGATTACAAAATTTATATATATAAGAAAAAATCTAGTTTATGTCTTAAGAGAGATAAGAAATTATAAATGTAAATGTAAATATATATTCAAAATTTGTAAATCTTTATAAATACGATAATCATTTAGATTTTTATAAAAATATAATAAAAACGTTTAAAAAAATTTTAAAATCGATGTAGAAGAGATGAACGTCAAAATCATTTAATTATGCAAAATTAATGAGGACTTATTTGAAAAAATATATAAATATGTGATTAAAAATAAATTTTTTTGTAAATAGTTATTACACCTGTACTTTGTTTTGTGTTAAAATTATTATCATCCATTAGATTAAGAAATATAAAAATCTAATGGCCCATGTGTATTGGATGTTTGGTACAACAAATGTAACATGAGCTTTGCCCCTAATAAGACCCTAAATTAGGGAAAGTTTCAATTCTTTTGACATAACAGTAAATTAATGAAAAGTACATATTCCCCTTTTAACTGTGGCCAAATCGTACTACTTATCCCTGATCTATTTTGGATTGTGATATTTTCACCCCTTTAAATTTCGAATTTTTTTGCTTATGGATATTTTCATGGTATCCTTAAGTTGATCAATGCCACCCTTTAGATTTTTGAACGATCACCGGTGCCTATACCATTACCATTACTCACTTGAAATTTTGCTAAAGTAATATAACTACCATTCTTCTTAAAATGGCGTATTCATCCTTATTAATCTTTTTCTTTATTCTCTCTTTGATTTCGTTATTTTATCACTTTTAATTGTAAAATAAATTTCTCATCAGTGCCCTAATTACTATTAAATTTTTAATTATAAAAATAAAAATTATATTATTTTTCCAAAAAATCCCTTTTTATTATTGTTTTCCTTTTTATTATAATTATAATTCTAAAGTAATAAAATTTAGGTGTAAGTATCTCGGACCATTAGTTATGAGATGCAATTTCCACTGAATTCTAAAAAGAACCTCCGACAAAACTTGAAGGAGAATTTGCACTTTTGTCCTAGTATATTCGTTTCTAAATTTGAATAATATCTTGGTTAATTTAGCGTTAGCCATTAGATGTTTTGATAATTTGCACCACGTGCCCTTTACTTTTGGGGGCTGACTTTAGCAATCCTATCATCCCAAGCAGAATTCTTTTGAGTAATTTGCACCACATACCCTTTACTTTTGAGGGCTAAAGTTAGCAATCTTATCATCTCAAGCAGAATTCTTTTGACTCTTCAAAAAATAACAAACAACCCGGAAAACTGTGTGTTATTTTGCAGATAGAAAATTCAAGAGGTTTGTTAATTTCCACCCTTTTGTAATAACTATTATAGCAGGATTTTTCAAATTCAATGGTCACTTGTTCTGATGGAAGATTTATTCGAGAATTGTATCAAGTACCTTCCTCGAATAATTAAATTTTCAAGCAGATATTTTTATAATTAATGAGCTTTCGTCACTTAAATAAATTCTTCTTTCTTCTTTTCATTTTTATTCGACACTTAATAATTTTTATTTGATCATTTAAATTTGTGGCTGTAGTTTATTCAACAAATTGTTTATAATAAAATAATGACAAAACTATGTTGCAACTATGTAAAGAACACTTTCAACTGGGAAGATTATAAAAACAAGCCTTCAAAATAAGATGGGAGACAAATTTGTTGCAAACTATTTAATTATTTACATCAAAAAGGAAATTGAAGAAAGTTTCAGTTTAGAATCAATAATACATTATTTTTGTTTCTTGAAATAACGTAAAGCCCAAGTTTAGGTGACTTTCGTAGTGTTGTTTCTTTATTTGACTGTAACCTTTGAAAAATAAAATTAAAGACTAAAATGTATTAATACCAATTAAATTATATAATTTGTTAAAAAAATCTAATAAATATTGTAACTTATACTTTTACATTAAAACAAAATAAGAAAGATAATAAAATATCTATCAAAAGTAATTGCAGGAGTTAGATCAATGTAATATTCTAATATTTCCTTCATCATCCTAATATGCATAGCACACCCATCATCATTCCTACAACATTAAATAATGACATATAAGTTAAACATGCTTTATTATTTTTATTATGACCATATTTAACTAAATATATGAATAACATAGGTAATTTTATCTCATATATGGTCCACATATTCTAGATACGTCAATCTGCCATGTGTTGAAGAACATGAATTTGATTCTAAGCAAAATTTTTTTTAAAAAAATTAATTAATTAAACAAAAAAAATTAGTTAATGTAAAATAAAGAATCCAATTACAAAAATTCATACCATCATCTTCATGAGCCAACAACCAATCTTGACATATTATTAATTTAGTGAGATTTAATTATTTTATGGTGCATAGGCACCATTGATTAGTAATTACACAACATGAATAAGGTTATGAAAAAAAATAATAGAAAAGGAAATTCAAGTCTAGAGATTTACCTGGCAATTAAAGGACTAATCCAAGCATTCAAACGGAGTGGAGAAGCAAGAGTAGACTAAAGAGAAAGAATGAGGCTGAACTGAAGAGTGAAGAGTTAAAAGAATAAGGGTTGACTGCCCTAATTTTACTTTACACATAATTATTTTTGTCTTATTATCATTTAAATTTATAAAAGTAATATTTAAGTTTCAAAATTTTTAAATATATGGTAAATACCACTACTATGCTATGTATAAAATTTATTATCATTTACAATTACATAATTGCTAAGAAATTTTTGAAAAAAAATAAAATTAAAAGGAAGTGGATATATATTTAAATCTAGATATTAAGATAAATTCAGACCTGTTCTAGATCTGCCTTAAATTTGCACATTGATATTCAAATTCAATCTAAATTTATTTTAAACCGACATAAATCCGATTCGATTGAATTTGAATCACGTGAATCTTGAGTTAGATCCAATCCATTGCCATCGTGTCTAAATATGGGCAGCTCCATGGTGACGTCCTATGTTTACAATTTGAAATAATATTATGCAAGTAAAAGCAAAGTGACGATGATGACAAAATAACTTTGGTTTTAATATAGGTTGAGAGACTTATTGCTGACAATAGAAGGTAAAAGTTGGGTGTGGCTTTTATGATTTTTCTTTTCATGGGTTTATGGATTTCTTAAAATTAAAAAGGCTTCTATATTAATGGATCATGCCGCTAGAACTGGGAAAATTTAACACGACCCGATTACCTGACATGAACACGACACGAATAAATGGGTATGGGTCGTCAAATTTAACATGATTATTAAATGGCCCGGGTTCAGGTCAACACGATTTTTTTCCATGTCGGATTAGGGTTAAAGTTCTTCACCCATTTACTCGATCAATGACCCAATTATATTTTTTATTTTAAAATAATTTACAAGTTCTTGTCATCAAAACTCAAATATTAGAGATAATTTTCTCTTTTATTTTTATTTTTGAAAGAATGAATATAAACACAATGTTTTATTTATAAACTTTTATCTACATTTAGAGCTTGAATAGTATAAATGTGTAAAATATTGATAGACATGTATATTTTATAATATTGATATATAATATTATTTACATAAATATAATTAAAACTTCAATAGTGTAAATGTGTAATATTTTATTACATATATATATATTTTATAATATCGATAAAGTATGTACGTGTGTATGAATGACAGCATATAAATGTTTGATGTAAATTTTGTTTAATGTATAGATATTAAACGGATTATTGGGTAAACTGATTATTTTTCTGTGTCAGGTTTAGGTCTCAATATTTGAACACAATTATTAAATGAGTAGGGTTTGAGTCAACCTAAATTTGTCACGACACGAAGTTGACACGATAAAAACACCACCCGATGACCCGTTTTGCCACCTCTACATGCGGCTAGTAATTTTACGATCAAATAAAGAAGAGTAAAGCTATTAGCACCCCCCAACCTCTTACTGAAACCCCTCCTTTATGTTTATACTTTTACCCTCAATTAAAATTACATCAAAGGACAATGTAGAAAGAGAATACAAATCGTTCCATAATTCCAACAAACTTTTTATATCCCAGTACACCATTTATCTGTTTTGAAATTAACAAAAAAAGTAAAAGATTTTTAGGGTATTTTCTCAAAATTAATCAAGACACTATTATAATTATATTGCTAAAAGTACAATCTTTTTATTACTCAACCATTTGCCACAATGGCCAAGATTTGCAATCAACACCCGTACAATTGTTACTTCTCAAGAAGTTGATAAGAATTTATTTGTCCCTATGGACAGATTGTAGTAAAATTAGAAAAAAAATGTTGAACTTTCGAGCTAATCAAGTTATTAAGTTTAGAATCCAATACAACAAATAATTGAAGTTTACTTATTAGACCATCCAAATATTTCTACCCCTACTATATGTGGAGTTTTCTTCTCTTTCGCCATGGATTTTTGAAATTGTCAAGCTCATACAATAGTTATTCCTATACAATTTAGAATTGGCTTCTTCTGCTCATCAACTTCTCTTATGTTATTAAATTATTATTTTCACCCATAATTAGGGGCGGAACATGAGCAAGAACTAATAATAACAACAACAACAACAACAACAATAAAAATAATAAGAGAGGTTAAAAAAAATCCCTCAAGTAACTTGTTCTTATCAAATGATTTTTTTTTTAAAAGGTAGGGGGGTGGGCAAGTCCAAATCAATTTTTATCCCCTTTACTACCCTCAAGGATCAAAGCCGAGTCCACACAAGTGTGGAGGGCGACAGCTACACTGCCAACCAACTCAACCACTCCCTTGGGGCCTATCAAATGATGTTAACCTAAGCTGTTTATAATACTTGATCATTTAAATATGTGGCTGCAGCTCATTCAATATATTGTTTATTGAATCATAACATTTATTTGTAATTTATTTGTAAATATAGAAATATTAAAAGTAATCATTAGAATAAATTGTGACTTAAGGGTAAGTATGTAATTACAGCGACACACGTTTATCATAGGCTTAACTTTAATTACGAGCGTCAAATAAAGGGTCAATTGTTATTGGTCTAAGACCAAGCCTAATAGTAATTAAAAGAAGTTTTAATTAATTGAACTATTAGTAATTACATGGGTTACTAGAGAACAAATTCAAGCGTTTAGTGGAATAGCCTAGGGTTAACTGTTAAGTTGGAGTTAGAAAGCTTAGGGGCCTGTAGTCCCTTTGCTACCTCAATAGTACCAGAGCTCAAATCTTAATTAGTTACCATATAAAGTAGAGGAAATTAGAACATACTATCTTCTTGTGTAGAGAATTTTTTCTTATAAAAGAAAAAGATTGTGTTTAGGGTTTCCATCTATTGCATGAGAATAGAGTTTACTACACACCAGTATATCTGACAGAGACACCTAAGGATATTAAAGAATAATGCAACCATCTCTGTTGATCAATACTGTCGAAAAGATAAAGTCTTCTTCAAATTTTCAATTGGAAATCAAGTTATTTTTCTAACCCTACTCAAGCATACATAGTCAAGAAAAGGAGCCAACGACATTTTGGTGGCTCTCCCTTCTAAATCCTTAAATTCCCAAAATAACAAAACCCAAATCTAAATCTTTGTTCACAACTCTCCTTTTTAGTTAAATCTTAAATCCAAAAAGAGCATTTTTAATGTCTGATTTAGGAAACAAAAAAATAATTCTAGTCGTCAAATAGATAGATTGATTCGTCTTATATTGTGTCACCTCCAATTTCTATAGCAACTAAGAAAGAACATTTTTAACTAGGAAGATTTTGAAGACAAGCCTTCAAAACAAGATGGAGGATAAATTTGTTGCAAACTATTTAATTATTTACATCAAAAAGGAAATTGAAGAAAGTTTCAGTTCAAAATCAATAATACATGACTTTTGTTCCTTGAAATAACGCAAAGCCCAAGTTTAGGTTCCTTTCATACTGTTGTTTCTTTATCTGACTGTAAGCTTTGATACACAATGTGAGATTTTATTGAATGATGAATACATTGTTAAAAAAATTTCATTAATTTTCATGTGTTTTGTTTTTATTAAATTAATAAATCCTTATTCAAATTAGAAGATTAATTATATTAAATTTTAGTGGTAAACACTTTGCGCCATGCAGTCAAAATTGTCTTGCTTCGTTACTGCCCGTAATCATCAATCAATGATGCAGAACTATTTTCGAGAGTTAGGTGATAAATTTATTCAATCAAGAGTTTAGAATAATGCATTAACTTCAATACTGTTTAAAGATTTTTGTAATGCATAGGTAAATGTACTTGATAAAGCGTATGCAGGAAAGACGATGCTAAATTTATTCAAATTGATATGAAATATATTAAGCTGCATGTGAGCATGGGAAGTATAAAAATATCTTTCAAGTATTATATATCACAAGAGAGTGTACTAATCCTTTTCCATAAATGTCAGCGTTCTTGCAAGCTATAACAGAATTCTAGTTATTAGTTTTATGTTATACACTGATATATTATTCATTTTACGGTATTGTACATTACTAATAATTTACATATATGACTGCCTTGTGTTACTGAATTTGGGTAGCTCCATGGTGACGTCCTGTGTTTACAATTTGAAGTGAGAATATTAGCTGACACGAGAAGGTAAAAGGTATGTCTGGTTCTTCTCTTTTTCCTTTTTCCTTTAATTTAAATGAATATTAATAAAAAAATATTAAATAATTATATTCCAACTTTTTTTGTTAAATACCAATATATTGGATGGATATCCAAATTGATTTTATGTGTTCCTAATTTTATTTAACTTTCTCACTTATTAGTTCATTTGCTTTAACTTATAAATCCACTAGTTTTGTATTTAATGTTCTTAAAAAATTTGTTAAACACTAATATTCTGGGTTAGATTTTGAGTAAATATATTTGTTATTAGATGAGTTTCAAAATTTGGTTATATTTCTTCCCTTTGAGCTTCTTTATTGTAACTATTATTTCACTATTTTTGTGTTGAATATTCCCCTTAGGTTGTTAAGATTCCAATTATTTTGAATTAAGTACCAAATTTACTTTTTATATTTTTATTTTTGGTTAGATTAGTCCTTAACTTTATTTACACTTTTTCGCTTATAGGCTTCCATCTTTCAACTTATTAGTTCACTAGTTTTGTATTTAATATTCTTGCTAAGTTTGTTAAATACTAATATTTTTTGTTGGATTCCAAGTAACTTTCATACTTTCATTTTTATTGGATGAGTTCTTAATTTTGGTTAAATTTTCTCTTTTATGGGTTCATGTGTTTCAATTATTATTCCGTTAGATTTATGTTGAATATTCCCATTGACTGAATAAAATTCTAATCATTTGGGTTAAATATCAAAATTAAAATTTTTTGTTAGATTAATCCCTAATTTTAGTTAAATTTTTTTCACTTATGGGTTCACATGTTTCAACTGATTCGTTCACCAGTTTTGTGTTTAATGTTTCTACTAAATTTGTAAAGACCAACATTTTGGGTGAGATTACAAGTGACTTTTATTTTTCATTGGAAAAATTTCTAATTTTGGTTAAACTTTCTTCGCTATAATTTCATGTCATTCAATTAATAATTTAACTAGTTTTTGTTAAATATTCCCATTTACTTTATAAGATTACAATTATTTGGGTTAGATACCAAATTTTCCTTTTGTAATTTTATTTTTGGTTGGATTAGTACCAACTTTTGGTTAAACTTTCTTATTTAATGGTTTCTATATTTCAACTAATTACTCTAATAGATTTGGCCTCAATGTTTGTACTAACTAGGTAAAATTTCTATATTATGGTTAGATACCTAATTTATTTTTTGGATTATTATTTTTGGTTATATTAGTACCTACTTTTCCTTGCACTTTCTCATTTAATAATTCCTTTGTTTCAATTAATTTTTCCAATAATTTTGAGTTGAATGTTTTGATAAACTAGGTCAAATCTCAATATTATGGTTAGATACTCAATTTACTTTATAGAATTTTATTTTGGTTAAATTAGTACCTGCCTTTCAAATAGTTTTGGGTTCAATATTCCCACTAAATAGGTAAAATTTCAATATTATGGGTTAGATATAATTTTTTTTAATTTTTTAGAATAGAAGTTTTGTTAGATTATTACTTACTTTTGGTTAAACTTTCTCATTTAGTTGTTGCTATATTTTAACTAACTATTCCCAATAGTTTTGGGTTGAATCTTACCACTATCTAGGTTAAATTCTAATATTGTAGGTTATACACCAAATTTACTTAATAATTTTTTCTTTTTAGATTAGTGTTTACTTTTCATTATACTTTCTTATTTAACTGTTTATATGTTTCAGCTAATTATTCTAATGGTTTTGAGTTCAATGTTCCTATTAACAAGGTTAAATTCTAAAATTTTTGGTTAAATACCTAATAATTTAATCTTAACATCTTATTTTTGGATAGATTAGTAACTACTGTTTGTTAAAATTTCTCATATATAAGTTCATAAAGTTCCAACTTATTACGCACCAACTTTTTTTTTTCATATTCCTATTATTTTCATATTCCAACATTCTTTATAGATGTTCCAAGTTCATTCTTTATTATTATTATTTTAAAGTAAAAACAATGTTAATAGGTAAAATATATTTGAATCCCTTTATTTAATAAAATATCAACTTATCTAAAAATATTGAAAAAAATTGTTGTTACCCCCAATCTTTTCCATATTCTTTTAAACCACAATAAATATTTTAAATTACAAAGATTGAAAACTTAATTAATCTATTTGTCTTCATGAGATTTGTTGAACTTAATTTTATTTATACTTAAGCTTTTGATCTTTGAACTCTTTCTAGATTACTAATACATTAATAACTATTTGAATGCACAATTGATTTTTTTTATAAATTACAAACTTAAGAACTAGTATTGAAATACGTTTTATTATTCGAGATTATTATTCATTTTTTTATAAGGAATTATAACCTTCATTCATCTAAGGACTTAAGAAGATACAAAATGTTTTATGGGAATGTACCCATCCATACAACAAACTCCTTATAATCAAAAACTAATTTAGCTAAAGAGTGGGCATGGACATTACAATTTCTTGAAATATATTGTACTTTAACATTACAAAATTCCTTAGTTAGATCTTGGACCTCCGACATCACTCAGTAAACTTCAATTCTACTGCTCTGCTTGTTGTTGAGTAGGTCAGAAGCACCTTAAGAGTCAGATTCAACTATAATTGAAGGCACCTCCATAGTTTTTGTTATTTGCAGCCCTTATTCTACAGCCTTAGCCTTTGCATAAGTTACATCTCCATGGAACTTTCATGTCTTTATCGCAATTGTTACACAATTCCCATTTGAGTCTTTAACAAGAACTCCCAAGCTTGCTAATTACTTTTCAATATTTCTGGCTACATCCACATTGTTCTTGAGCCACCCTCAAGGAGGTGGGATCCACTGCTATTGCTACTTTTGTATTAATCTATTTTGCAAGTGTGATACACTTGGATTTTTTTATTCTTTTATAAGGGTCCAAAACTGCCTTAGTTTTTGCTATGGAGATCAAAGAATCTACTTTCTTCCTTTCAAACAGAAATAAGTTCCTTGTATGCCAGGTTGCCTAGAAAATAGCCACCAATAATTTGAATTATGCTCATTCCAACTTTTCTATCATACCTTGCAACACATATGCCATGCTTTGTTCTGCAAGAGTATAGACTTTATTTGCAAAAAAGACAATTCTCCATATCTTTTTAGCTGATTTATAGTCCACCAAAACATGTGAGATGCTTTCCATCTTTTTTTTACAGAGTTGACGGATAAGATCTAGTACCACTTTTTTCCTCTAAAGATTTTGATGGTAATAAGTTTTGAATAGCTCTCCACATAAAGATTTTGATTTTTTTTATGTAGAGTACTAGTCCAAATATTTATCTAGACACTTGGTTCATTAACAAAGCAACTAGGAAAGTCTTAGAACTTTATTTTTTTGAGCAATTTGATATCCACTTTTGACCAAATAATTGATTTCTTATCATAATGCCAAAAGATCTAATCGAGCTTTGGTCTTTGCGTGAGAGGAATGCTAACTATTATATATGCATCTTCCTTTATAAAATGTTGGTACACTTTGGTCCAATTCCAGCTTTGATTATCATCAATCAACTCAACAACCACAATATCATAGGGAAGGGATGGGTTGGAAATTGGTCTAAAAGTTTCTTGTCTTGGAATCTAATTGTTGTTGTAAATCTACACTTTGTCTCCTGAACTGATCCTCTATCTACAAGCCTTCTAAATTACGAGTCTCTGTTACAGAATACTTTTCCAAATATAAGAAGAATTGGACCCTAGTTTAGCCTGCAAGAAATTAGATTGTCTAAAGTATCTTGCTTGCAAAAATCTAGCCATTAATGAATCTGGAAACTGTACCCTTGTAGCTATTAGGATATGATTGAAGCACGAGAAATCCTTGAAACCCATTCCATCTCTGCACTTTACTTTGCTTATCCTCCCCTACTTAGCCCAATGGATGTGTTTCCTTTTGTTCTTGGATTCCTACTAAAATTTAGCTATAACTTTCTCGATATCATCACATAGACCTTAAGGAATCTTGAACATGTTCATAGTATAAGTTGGAACAGCTTGGGCTATGGCTTTGATAAGGACCTCCTTGCCACCACTAGAAAAATGCTTGTGTTGCCAGCTTGACACCTTGGTTATTACTCTGAGCTTTATATCATTGAAAAAGTTCTTTTGTTTCTTCCAATCATGGATGGTAACTCAAGGTACTTCTCATGTTTGGAAACAATATTCAAGTTGAAGATTTCTTTAATTGTAACTACCTAGTCAGCTTTGGTATTACTGTTGAGTACTAGAAAGTGTGTATTTATAATGGAGAAAATCATCATTTTACACTCCAAGTCTTACTAACATCCCTATTTTTATGTCTTTAAGTCCCTTGTAATTTAGTTATGTATGTTTTATTTTAATTAAGTATTTTATGTATTTTAGGGGATATCATGGTCATTTCACAATAAACGAGAGATCGATGGAAAAACGGACAAAGACTTTTGAACTCGGACACGATCGAAAACCTTAGGAGGAGCATAAAAGAAAAATGGTACTGTTCACATATACGATCGTTCACACATACTGATGCGGTTGATATATACTACATCGACATCGACACTTCGCTTTCAGACTGCTTCATCAGATCTGTATCTTTGACGTGGCACTCGCATTTATGCGATGACGTGGCACTATACGATGACGTGGCGGCATTTGATTGGACGAATGATGTGGCATTGACCGCTTACATGTGGCATTGATCGATGATGTGGCGTTGATCGATGACGTGTCGTGATCCTATCCTGAACCAAAAATGTTGACCGGTGGCGTGGCGTAGAATATTAGTGGATCGAAAAAACGTGTATACGGTACATGCATATACACGAATCACAGCCCGATGATGTGTTCCATCCAATAGGAACTTGCCACGTGGCGCAATCCCGAGCGTCAAATTGTTTTAATCCGATGGCCATGATTTACTCGGTTTATCTATAAAAAGGGCTCCCCAATTTGACACCCCTGAATCCATTATTGGACGCCAATTTCTGTAAGTCCATCTCCATCTTGTATTGTCGACGTATTTTACTAAAATTCCCATTTTACCCCTAGTTCAAATATGAGTGGCTAATTTCCTTTCAAGCTTGGGTTGAAGGTGAAGTCTCAACATGCTCCATGGGCTTAATTTGGTAAATTTACTTTTCCTTCCCCTTTAATTTATGTGGTTGTTTTGACTTTTCGTGAGACAGGATAGTAATAATCTTGTCCGGATATCTACCGGAATAACCGCCTCCCTGGCAAGGTTATTTACTATTTGGCACGGAAGCCCTTTAGCACCATATCTATTACGAAGTGTGGTTCATGATGAGTGGAAGTTCCCCTTCAAGATTTAATTGGTACTAATAATGAATAATAAGCCGATGGTACATGTTGAGGCAGTCCGGAGATCCAAGCATTTTATTTTAATAGTTTATTCCTACAAACTTTAATTTAAATTAAAATATTGCCTACTTCATCGTCATTATAAATCCAACCACCAACTCGAAAAATTAATTCTACACATAATTAAAATCCACCTCCTCGTGGGATCGACACTCAATCACCATTAATCTATTCTACAATAGATTCGTGCACTTGCGAGTTCAATAAAATTTGCACAACAAGTTTTTGGCGCCGTTGCCGGGGAGGTAAGTATTTTAATTTGTAGAATTTTTTTTTTCTTTATTTATTTATTTTATTTGTTTCCTTGTAATATTTTTTTTATTTATTATTATTAAAAAAAAGAGAAAAAAAAAGTGAATTAAATTTTGAAGTAGATATTATTTTCTTTTCTTTTCTTCTTTTCTTTAAATTTCTGTAATTTAATTTTCATGTTATTTTTTTTATTTTGTGAAATCGGCAGGTTCAACCGCCTCTTAATTTATTTTAATTTGTTTCACGCATTTTCTTTTCTATATATAGCGCTTGAGTTATTTTCATAGCAAAATTGTAGAATAAAATAAGGATAAGGTTAGTATTGTAATTTCTCCCTCTTATTTATCTTTATTAATTTTGTTATCATTTTTTTTAATTTGCATGCATGGTCGTAGGTCACAATTACCGAATCTTGAGCATATAGACTTTGAATTAGAAAAAACACTTCGCACACACAAACACGTTGAAATTAAAAATAAATTTGAAATGGATTTGCAACCAGCACCACAAGAGAGGCCATTTAAGGACTACTTTAGTCCCTTAGCTAACTTGAGCACATCATGCATAAGATACCCAAATGTAGGCTGCTAGGAGTTTTGAATTAAAACCTAGTGTGCTAAATTGTCTCCCAACATTCTATGGACTAGAAAATGAAGATCCATATAATCATCCGAATGATTTCCATGCTATTTGTCAAACTTTTAAATATGAGAATTTTTCGGATGATGATGTTAAACTTAGATTATTTCCATTTTCTTTAAAGGATAGAGCTCGTTCATGGTTCAATACATTGCTGCTAATAGCATTACATCATGGGAACAAATGGTAACAAAATTTTTGAATAAATATTTCCCGACATAAAACCAATGCTATTCGCGGAAATTTCGAGTTTACCCAAAGAGAAGACGAGCAATTTTTCAAGCATGGGAGCGATTCAATGGGCTACTCCTAAAGTGTCCACATCATGGATATGAAAAATGGCACCAATGCCAATACTTTTTGGAGGGATTATTGCCAAATGTGCAAGAATGGCTAATGGCAACAAGTGGAGGAGAGCTAATGTCAAAAAGTGCATCAGAGATTTGGGATTTCTTCCAAATGACAAGCGATAATTCCCAACAACGGAGTCGTTCATTCAGGAGTACTAGAAGAGTTAAGGGAGTGAATGAGGTTCACATTGGCGAGTCAAGTTCAGAAATTAAAGTCAAAGACATAGTTGAAGGTCTTTCCCGACAAATAGCATCGTTAACAGCTACTAAATTGACGGAGCCACATGACCAGGACTCATACTCAGATCAAGCCAATGCCATAGATGTAATGAGAAAGCCATCAAACTACAACCCTTACTCCAACACATATAATCCGGATGGAGAGACCACCCCAATTTTCATGGTCTCAAGGATTCCAACGAGAATGGACCAAAGGCTCTCCGGCTCGGCTCCACTCCACCAATGCAACCAATTCCTCAAAATCCTCAATCCTCTCAACCACCATTTAGACCATATAATCATAACCCAAACCATTCTCGGCTAGACCATGGGAGGATGCATTTCAAAGTTTCAAGAATCTTATTCACTCCAAAATCGAGCAACAAAAAACCGCACCATTGATGAACTACGAAATGAGATGAGAGCGGGTTTCAACTCACAAACCCAATCAATTTCAAACCTTGAAAAAATGGTGGGACAACTTGCTTCGTCGATTCGGACCTTGGCAATGAGTGTTGAGAAAGGTAAATTCCCAAGTCAACCAGTGCCAAATCCTAAAGGAGTGTATGAAGAAGTACCGATTCACCTCGGCCTGATATGGAGAGGTCAAAGCCGTCATGACCTTGCGAAAAGGAAAAGAAGTCGACAACAACGTGGAGATGCGGTGCACCAAAACAACTCAAATTGTACCGGTAAATGAAGAAGACTCATCATCGGGAGAAAAGAAGAAACCAACCCACGAGAATACGTTCCAAAAGCTCCATTTCCCAGGGTTAGCTAAAGCAAAAAGGGAAAATCTACAAGTGAGATTTTGAAATCTTTAAACGGGTAAGTGTTAACATCCCTTTGCTTGATGCTATAAAACAAGTGCCATCTTATGCCAAGTTTCTTAAAGACCTTTGTACTAAAAAGAGAAACATTCATGTTCAAAAGAAGCATTTTTAACAGAAAATGTGAGTTCTATACTCCAACACAAACTTCCTCTAAAATACAAAGATCCGGCTCCCCA
This sequence comes from Luvunga scandens, assembly GCA_030449905.1. NCBI lineage: Eukaryota > Viridiplantae > Streptophyta > Magnoliopsida > Sapindales > Rutaceae > Luvunga > Luvunga scandens. Next base: position 41,173 of record JASUUG010000423.1, on the reverse strand, counting down.
CTATCTCATGTAGTATAGGGAACCACACAATTGAGAATGCTTTGTTGGACTTAGGAGCTAGTGTAAATCTGTTGCCTTACTCGGTTTTGTGAACTTGACCGAGAATTACACCCAACTCCGGTGGTGTTACGAACTTGCGATCGGTCCATGAAAAACCTCGTGGTATTGTGGAGGGCGTCTTATATACGTAGTAGATAAGTTTTATTTTCCTGTTGATTTCATTGTAATTGACACTCAACCATCCGAGGATTCAAGGAAGCGGATCCCTATTATCTAGGACGACCTTTCTTGGCAACCGCCGATGCTCACATTCAATGCGGGATCGAAATATGCATTGTCTTTTGGCAATATGACGATGGAACTAAATATCTTCAACATCGCCAAACAACCTCCCAATGCGGATGATGAAATTGTTGATGTGGATTTAATCGAAGAATTAGTTGATAATACTTTTCTTTCAAATCTTAGTGATGACCCTTTTTACAAAATGTTTAACTCACTTTGGTTTGAATTTTGATATTGACAGATCAATAGATGAGGTTAACGCCTTACTTGATTCAGCACCATCCATGGACATTAACAAATGGAAGTCAAGAGTGGAACAACTAGCACCATCGTGAGAAGAAAGCGAGTCCATCATTACAATCACCACCAAAACTTGAGCATTGTGCATCACTCTTTGGGCGCAAGAAATTCAACTTTGACATGCGGCAAGCTAACTTAGAAAGAAAATCACAACCGCGTAACTTGAAGAAAGTCGTAATGATGTATACAAAATGCCAAGATTTACAAACAGCGAATGAAAGTCTTTCATGACAAGCAAATTATGAGAAAATCTTTCACACCAGTCGGAAAGTACTTTTATTCAATTCTCACTTGCGCGCCTATTCCCGGTAAGTTCGCTATCGATGGATTGGTCCCTTTATAGTCCACACTGTTTTTTCATATGGAGCAGTTAAAATTAAGGATCCAAAGAACGGTGTAATTTTTAAAGTTAATGGTCAAAGATTGAAGCCATATCTAGAGTACCAACCACGTGAAAAAGGCACCGAAATAGATTTGAGTGACCCACCAAATTTAAATTAAGAATTTTTCTTATTTATTTCTTCTTTTCGGTGATTTAAATTATTGTGAAAGTGTGTTTATTTAATCATTCAGTTTTCTTTTATCACTTCTAATTATGTGTTCCTCAACTAGACAGTTCCTCTTGAACATTCTCAGACAACTTCAACGTGTACAATCTCATCTGAGAAGCCAGATACGATTTTGTAAAACGCATCGTATTTGGAAGCTACAACCTCCAGAGTTGGTATCCCACGTTGAAGATCTAGAAAGACAACTCAAAGAAATTGAGGGAGGTATCAACGAAACCCAAATCGAACTTGAGGAAAACTCAATAAGAGGACAATTGTGAGATTATTATTTTTCTTTTCTTTTCTTTTCTTTTCTTTTCTTTTTTGTGTGTTCTCTAGTTTGTTACCCCGGTTAAGTGGTGGATAACGGTACTCCGTGACAATCAAAGTCGGTTACTTTAGTTTCCCATAATAACTAATGTTCTGAGAAGAAGGTATGGACAGAAACGCGATTCTAGCAAAGCTTCACAAGTGATTTCCTTCACTTCCTCAGAATGCCCTCCTTACGATCTATAAAGCTCGGTCCGAACGCATGCGATTGCTTATGAGAAATAACGTCCCTGCTGACATCCGTTGGTTAATCGAGGCCAAGGTACGTTTGGCAGGTGAGTTACCTCCTAAATTTATTGCATACATGCCTGGTTGTGGTAAAGGAAATTACTCGAGAAAACGAAGAGCTGAAAAACTTCATGTTAATTGTCATAAGTGTGCCAGGATGAAATGCAATAAAAATCCTTGTTCTTTCGGAATGATGTCTGATAATAGGGAAGATAAGATTCAATTCATTAGTGATGGCTTGAATAAAGAGTCATTGGATGATATCCTTTTGTCTCTTGAAACGCATCCCGGTGGATACGCATAAAAGAGAAATTCTCCAGTTATGGCCATTATTTCAAAAAGAGCATGCACGATATAGTCTTGGGAATCTGACTATAAACGACCCTGTTTGCCAGTTTATAAGAAAACTGGATGGGAAGCCTATCCTCGACCCATAGAGGGCGTTCAAGCCGTTTCTGGACGTAAAACCAGAGGAAGAAGATGTGAGCCACAATCACAACTACACCGTAAATATCCTTTTCTTTGTTGTTTTATTTTCTTTTTGTTTTATCTCTCTGTTGTTTTATCAATTGCATTATTGTCTTTAATAATTGAGTGCTTTTTCTTTTACTATTTTCTTTTTGACTCTCGAGCCATGTGCTTTACGCGTTAATTGACATAGACATGCTACCTCCTATACAACTGTAAATCATTGTCACCAAGATCCTTGAAATATGATCATTTTCTTTTAGACTCACAAATTATTTTTGAGAAGCATCCCAATGGCAGCTACTCCCAATAAACAATTCAAGAACATTTGTGTGCTCTCTGGATTTAACTATGGCAAACATAAAGAGTTCGTTGAGGCAGCCATCGATCTTGGTCAACGCATAGCAGAAAGAAATTTGCATCTGATTTATGGAGGAGGTGACCGAGGGTTATCAAAACTAGTCTCGGAAAATCATTTATCTCGGAGGAGCCAAGTGTTAGGCATCATCCCAAGAAGCCTCAAACCGTTGGCTTTGTATGTCGACTCACCAACCGGAGAAGAGTTAGTTGTCTCGGTATGCAAGAAAGAATAAGCTGAAATGCTAAATCATCTTTGATGCTTTTATTTTCCTACCAGGAGATCTTGCAACTCTAGAGGCACTAATCACATTAGCATCTTGGGCCCATCTGAACATTCATCAGAAACCCATCGGTTTGTTAAATGTCAATAACTTTTATGATGGCTTCATCGCATTTCTTAACCATGCAATAAAAAACCATTTCATCCCTTTCACAGCGAAAAAAATCTTTATTTGTGCTCATACTGCTAACGAGTTAATTGATGCATTACAAGCTTATAGACCCGAGCGGATCCCAAGACCCTTGTCTTTGGAATGGCCAACTAATGATGGTAACAATAGCCGTAATAAGAAGTGCAAATTAGATTTAACTCTCCGCTTGTAAATATTTTCTTCTGTGATCCAGCACTCAGGTGATGTCTTCTAAACCCTATTTTCTTTCAACATTGAGGACAATGTTTCGTTCTGGTTGGGGGGAGGGAATAGTTGACAATTGTGGAATATCTCAATCTTGGTGTAGTTTTTACTAATTTTTATTTTAGAAACTAACTGTGGTTAAATTTTTTTAGTCGAAGATGGCTGAATATGGAGTGCAGTGACACTACAAACCCAAATTCTTAAAAAAAAAAAAAAAAAAAAAAAAAACGTTTTGTGAGATCTTTTCATAATTAGATGACATGATAACTTTCAAATTTTAGTATTTGTATTATCTTTGGTCTTTAGTTATGTTACACCATGTTTGTTACTCTACATGTTGATGTTGGAGACAAATATAAGTTTCTTGAAAGAATGCACATGTCATAATAATTTCCAAGTGAGTTTTTGAGCCTGTTATTTTTCTTGGAGAGTAACCCTTTTTGCCCATTCTTCATTCAGCTTAGCAGTTTATTGCTTTATACATTATCTCCAAATTTCTGTTAAAAAAAAAAAAAAAACTAAAGTGTGTGTTGCCACATCCGAAGGTCCATCTAACTAGTAGATATGGAAGATTATTTAGAACCCTAAAAGATGACAGAAAGGCCATCTTTGGTCCATTTGAGCCTTTCTAGCCAACCCTATTAATATGTATCCATAGTTAACCCCTTTGAGCCTTAAAAAAAAAAAAAATAATAATAATAATAAAATAATAAAAATAAAGACTTTTTCTTTGGCAACCTATTATCTTGTCCCACTCCAATGTGGAGTATCACCTTATATTTTGTATTTCTCACCACCCATTTATGTTTGAAAATAGAGATAATTTTGTATAAAAAAAAAAAAAAAGGTGCTAAAAAAAAAAAAAAAAAAAGAGAAAAATAAAAAAAAGAAAAAAAATTTTTAAAAAAAAAAAATAAATAAATAAATAAAAAAAAAAAAAAAAAAAAATCAAGTGAAAAGCACCTTACAATCTCCAAAGTTCTCTATTTTTCAAACATATATTTTATTTTTCCTATTATCCTTTCTTTGTTAGCCACGTCCCTAGCCTACGTTACGTCCTAATAAAAGTCCTTCTTGATTTTAGGGAACTATAGTCTGAAATAGAAACTAGTTATATGGGTTGAAAAGATGTGGCAATGCATACTAAAAAAAAAAAAAAAAAGAAAAAAAAAAAAAAGAGATGATGAATGTATTGGTTTGATTAGCATTGAAATCGTACTATTTCTAAGCTGAGGGCATATTTTTGTCACCTTGGTGAGAGTGTGTGATATTATTTCTTTATTATTTTCACTCAAGCTACCATTCACTGGAGTGATTATTTTTGGGTTTAATTTCTTTGTGAGCGTATTACTACTACCAGTGAGATTTTGGGGTTTGCATGTCATTCTTAAAAGTGACTCGATTACTAAAGTTGTGACAAAGTTTTCTAAACTGATTCATGTGGAGAGTTGATGTGGGAATGATATTTCTTTAGACTGTAGATAATGCTTATACTTTTATTTGATTGTTATCATTAGTCTGATTGAATAAATACCACAGTATAAAAAAAAAAAAAAATTTCAGCTTTGTTTTCGCTCAAATTGCTAGGGACTAGCAACAAGCTGGTTGGGGGGTGTGTTGAGTATTAGAAAGTGTATATTTATAATGGAGAAAATCATCATTTTACACTCCAAGTCTCACTAACATCCCTATTTTTATGTCTTTAAGTCATTTGTAATTTAATTATGTATGTTTTATTTTAATTAAGTATTTTATGTATTTTAGGGGATATCATGGTCATTTCACAATAAACGAGAGATCAGATGGAAAAACGGACAACACTTTTGAACTCAGGACAGTCGAAAACCTTAGGAGGAGCATAAAAAGAAAAATGGTCGCTCATTCATATACTGATCTTTGTTCACACATACTGATGCGGTTGATATATACTGATCGTACGCGACCTCGCTCACGCGGCACTTTCACCATCTTGTATCTTGACGTGGCACTGTTATGCGATGACGTGGCACTATACGATGACGTGGCGGCATTTGATTGGGCACGAATGATGTGGCATTGACCGCTTATGTGGCATTGATGATGTGGCGTTGGCTGATGGCGTGTCATGATCCTATTGAACCAAAAATGTTGACCGGTGACGTGGCAGAATATTAGTGGATCGAAAAAACGTGTATGCGGTACATGCATATACACAGAATAACAGCCCATGATGATGTGTTCCATACAATAGGAACTTGCCACGTGGCGCAATCCTGAGCGTCCAAATTGTTTTAATCCGATGGCCATGATTTACTCAGTGTATCTATAAAAAGGGGGCTCCCCCCCCTAATTTGACACCCCTGAATCCATTTTTGGACTCCATTTTCTCTAATTCCATCTCCATCTTGTATTTTCTACGTATTTTAATAAAATTCCCATTTTACCCCTAGTTCAAATATGAGTGGCTAATTTCCTTTCAAGCTTGGGTTGAAGGTGAAGTCTCAACATGCTCCATGGGCTTAATTTGGTAAATTTACTTTTCCTTCCCCTTTAATTTATGTGGTTGTTTTGACTTTTCGTGAGACAGGATAGTAATAATCTTGTCTGGATATCGGCTGGAATAACCGCCTCCCTAGGCAAGGTTTTTACTATTTGGCACGGGAAGCCCTTAGCACCATATCTATTAAAGTGTGGTTCATGATGAGTGGAAGTTCCCCCTTCATGATTTAATTGGTACTAATAATGAATATTAAGCCGATGGTACATGTTGAGACAGATCCGGAGATCCAAGCATTTTATTTTAATAGTTTATTCCAATAGCTTTAATTCAAATTAATACATTGCCTACATAATTGTCATTATAAATCCAACCACCAACTCAGAAAATTAATTCTACACATAATTAAAATCCACCTCCTCGTGGGATCGACACTCGTCACCATTAATCTATTCTACAATAGATTCGTGCACTTGCGAGTTCAATAAAATTTGCACAACAAGTTTTTGGCGCCGTTGCCGGGGAGGTAAGTATTTTAATTTGTAGAATTTTTTTTTCTTCTTTATTTATTTATTTTAGTTGTTTCCTTGTAACTTTTTTTTTTATTATTATTAAAAAAAAAAAGTGAATTAAATTTTGAAGTAGGTATTATTTTTTTTTCTTTTCTTCTCTTCTTTAAATTTCTGTAATTTAATTTTCATGTTATTTTTTTTATTTTGTGAAATCGGCAGGTTCAACCGCCTCTTAATTTATTTTAATTTGTTTCACGCATTTTCTTTTCTATATATAGCGCTTGAGTTATTTTCATAGCAAAATTGTAACAGCGTGATAAGGTTAGTATTGTAATTTCTCCCTCTTATTTATCTTTATTAATTTTGTTATCATTTTTTTTTCATTTGCATGCATGGTCGTAGGTCACAATTACCGAATCTTGAGCATATAGACTTTGAATTAGAAAAAACACTTCGCACACACAAGCACGTTATAAATAAAAATAAATTTGAAATGGATTTGCAACCAGCACCACAAGAGAGGCCATTTAAGGACTACTTTAGTCCCTTAGCTAACTTGAGCACATCATGCATAAGATACCCAAATGTAGCTGCTAGGAGTTTTGAATTAAAACCTAGTGTGCTAAATTGTCTCCCAACATTCTATGGACTAGAAAATGAAGATCCATATAATCATCTGAATGATTTCCATGCTATTTGTCAAACTTTTAAATATGAGAATTTTTCAGATGATGATGTTAAACTTAGATTATTCCCATTTTCTTTAAAGGATAGAGCTCGTTCATGGTTCAATGCATTGCCTGCTAATAGCATTACATCATGGGAACAAATGGTAACAAAATTTTTGAATAAATATTTCCCAGTACATAAAACCAATGCTATTCGCAGGGAAATTTCAGAGTTTACCCAAAGAGAAGACGAGCAATTTTTCGAAGCATGGGAGCGATTCAATGGGCTACTCCTAAAGTGTCCACATCATGGATATGAAAAATGGCACCAATGCCAATACTTTTTGGAGGGATTATTGCCAAATGTGCAAGAATGGCTAATGGCAACAAGTGGAGGAGAGCTAATGTCAAAAAGTGCATCAGAGATTTGGGATTTTTTCCAACGACAAGCGAATAACTCCCAATAACGGAGTCGTTCACTCAAGAAAACTAGAAGAGTTAAGGGAGTGAATGAGGTTCACATTGGCGAGCCAAGTTCAGAAATTAAAGACGTCAAAGAGATAATCGAAGGTCTTTCTCGACAAATAACATCATTAATAACTACTAAATTGACGGAACCACATGACCTTAACTCATACTCAGATTAAGCCAATGCCATAGGTGTAATGAGAAAGCCATCAAACTACAACCCTTACTCCAACACATATAATCCTAGATGGAGAGACCACCCCAATTTTTCATGGTCTCAAGGATTCCATCAGTATTGTCAAGCATCTCCATCTCCAGCTACACCAATGCAACCAATTCCTCAAAATCCTCTTGCCTCTCAACCACCATTTAGACCATATAATCATAACCCAAACCATTCTCAGCCTAGACCATGGGAGGATGCATTTCAAAGTTTCAAGAATCTTATTCACTCCAAAATCGAGCAACAAAACCGCACCATTGATGAACTACGAAATGAGATGAGAGCGGGTTTCAACTCACAAACCCAATCAATTTCAAACCTTGAAAAAATGGTGGGACAACTTGCTTCATCAGTTCAGACCTTGGCAATGACTGTTGAGAAAGGTAAATTCCCAAGTCAACCAGAGCCAAATCCTAAAGGAGTGTATGAATCAAGTACCGCTTCACCTCAAAGACATGGAGAGGTCAAAGCCGTCATGACCTTGCGAAAAGGAAAAGAAGTCGACAACAACGTGAGATGCCGGTACAAAAACAACTCAAATTGTACCGGTAAATGAAGAAGACTCATCATCGAGAGAGAAAGAAGAAACCAACCCACGAGAATACGTTCCAAAAGCTCCATTTCCCGGAGGTTAGCTAAAGCAAAAAGGGAAAATCTACAAGTGAGATTTTTGAAATCTTTAAACAGTAAGTGTTAACATCCCTTTGCTTGATGCTATAAAACAAGTGCCATCTTATGCCAAGTTTCTTAAAGACCTTTGTACTAAAAAAGAGAAACATTCATGTTCAAAAGAAGGCATTTTTAACAGAAAATGTGAGTTCTATACTCCAACACAAACTTCCTCTAAAATACAAAGATCCGTGCTCCCCACTATCTCATGTAGTATAGGGAACCACACAATTGAGAATGCTTTGTTGGACTTAGGAGCTAGTGTAAATCTTTGCCTTACTCGGATTTGTGAAACTTGGGTACTGGGAGAATTACACCCAACTCCAGGTGGTGTTACGACTGCGATCGGTCCATGAAAAACCTCGTGGTATTGTGGAGGACGTGCTTATACGGTAGATAAGTTTTATTTTCCTGTTGATTTCATTGTAATTGACACTCAACCAGTCCAGGATTCAAGGAAGCAGATCCCTATTATCCTAGGACGACCTTTCTTGGCAACTGCCGATGCTCACATTCAATGCAGGACTGGAAATATGCAGTTGTCTTTTGGCAATATGACGATGGAACTAAATATCTTCAACATCGCCAAACAACCTCCCAATGCGGATGATGAAATTGTTGATGTGGATTTAATCGAAGAATTAGTTGATAATACTTTTCTTTCAAATCTTAGTGATGACCCTTTACAAACATGTTTAACTCACTTTGGTTTGAATTTTGATATTGACAGATCAATAGATGAGGTTAACGCCTTACTTGATTCAGCACCATCCATGGACATTAACAAATGGAAGTCAAGAGTGGAACAACTAGCACCATCAGAGAAAAACGAGTCCATCATTACAATCACCACCAAAACTTGAGCATTGTGCATCTTGGGCGTGAAATTCAACTTTGACATGCAAAGAAGCTAACTTAGAAAGAAAATCACAACTCGGCGAACTTGAAGAAAGTCGTAATGATGTATACAACAATGCCAAGATTTACAAACAATGAATGAAAGTCTTTCATGACAAGCAAATTATGAGAAAATCTTTCACACCAGGTCGAAAAGTACTTTTATTCAATTCTCACTTGCTATTCCTGGTAAGTTCTGCTATCGATGGATTGGTACCTTTAGAGTCCACACTGTTTTTTCATATGGAGCAGTTAAAATTAAGGATCCAAAGAACGGTGTAATTTTTAAAGTTAATGGTCAAAGATTGAAGCCATATCTAGAGTACCAACCACGTGAAAAAGGCACCGAAATAGATTTGAGTGACCCACCAAATTTAAATTAAGAATTTTTCTTATTTATTTCTTCTTTTCGGTGATTTAAATTATTGTGAAAGTGTGTTTATTTAATCATTCAGTTTTCTTTTATCACTTCTAATTATGTGTTCCTCAACTAGACAGTTCCTCTTGAACATTCTCAGACAACTTCAACGTGTACAATCTCATCTGAGAAGCCAGATACGATTTTGTAAAACGATCGTATTTGGAAGCTACAACCTCCGAGTTGGTATCCCACGTTGAAGATCTAGAAAGACAACTCAAAGAAATTGAGGGAGGTATCAACGAAACCCAAATCGAACTTGAGGAAAACTCAATAAGAGGACAATTGTGAGATTATTATTTTTCTTTTCTTTTCTTTTCTTTTCTTTTTTTGTGTGTTCTCTAGTTTGTTACCCCGGTTAAGTGGTGGATAACGGTACTCCGTGACAATCAAAGTCGGTTACTTTAGTTTCCCATAATAACTAATGTTCTGAGAAGAAGGTATGGACAGAAACGCGATTCTAGCAAAGCTTCACAAGTGATTTCCTTCACTTCCTCAGAATGCCCTCCTTACGATCTATAAAGCTCGGTCCGAACGCATGCGATTGCTTATGAGAAATAACGTCCCTGCTGACATCCGTTGGTTAATCGAGGCCAAGGTACGTTTGGCAGGTGAGTTACCTCCTAAATTTATTGCATACATGCCTGGTTGTGGTAAAGGAAATTACTCGAGAAAACGAAGAGCTGAAAAACTTCATGTTAATTGTCATAAGTGTGCCAGGATGAAATGCAATAAAAATCCTTGTTCTTTCGAATGATGTCGATAACAGGAAGATAAGATTCAATTCATTAGGGATGGCTTGAATAAAGAGTCATTGGATGATATCCTTTTGTCTCTTGAAACGCATCCCAGTGGATACGTACAAAGAGCAATTCTCCAGTTATGGCCATTATTTCAAAAAGAGCATGCACGATATAGTCTTGGGAATCTGACTATAAACGACCCTGTTTGCCAGTTTATAAGAAAACTGGATGGGAAGCCTATCCTCGACCCATAGAGGGCGTTCAAGCCGTTTACGGACGTAAAACCGAGGGAAGATGTGAGCCACAATCACAACTACCTGTAAATATCCTTTTACTGTTGTTTTATTTTACTGTTGTTTTATCTCACTGTTGTTTTATCAATTGCATTATTGTCTTTAATAATTGAGTGCTTTTTCTTTTACTATTTTCTTTTTGACTCTCGAGCCATGTGCTTTACGCGTTAATTGACATAGACATGCTACCTCCTATACAGCTGTAAATCATTGTCACCAAGATCCTTGAAATATGATCATTTTCTTTTAGACTCACAAATTATTTTTGAGAAGCATCCCAATGGCAGCTACTCCCAATAAACAATTCAAGAACATTTGTGTGCTCTCTGGATTTAACTATGGCAAACATAAAGAGTTCGTTGAGGCAGCCATCGATCTTGGTCAACGCATAACAGAAAGAAATTTGCATCTGATTTATGGAGGAGGTGACCGAGGGTTATCAAAACTAGTCTCGGAAAGTTTGTTTATCTCGGAGGAGCCAAGTGTTAGGCATCATCCCAAGAAGCCTCAAACCGTTGGCTCAGTATGTCGACTCACCAACCTGGAGAAGAGTTAGTTGTCTCGGTATGCAAGAAAGAATAACTCGAAATGCTAAATCATCGATGCTTTTATTTTCCTACCAGGAGATCTTGCAACTCTAGAGGCACTAATCACATTAGCATCTTGGGCCCATCTGAACATTCATCAGAAACCCATCGGTTTGTTAAATGTCAATAACTTTTATGATGGCTTCATCGCATTTCTTAACCATGCAATAAAAACCATTTCATCCCTTTCACAAATAAAAAATCTTTATTTGTGCTCATATCGCTAACGAGTTAATTGATCTGTTACAAGCTTATAGACCAGAGCCAGATCCCAAGACCCTTGTGCTGGAATGGCCAACTAATGATGGTAACAGTAGCCGTAATAAGAAGTGCAAATTAGATTTAACTCTCCGCTTGTAAATATTTTCTTCTGTGATCCAGCACTCAGGTGATGTCTTCTAAACCCTATTTTCTTTCAACATTGAGGACAATGTTTCGTTCTGGTTGGGGGGAGGGAATAGTTGACAATTGTGGAATATCTCAATCTTGGTGTAGTTTTTACTAATTTTTATTTTAGAAACTATGTGTGGTTAAATTTTTTTTTTTCATTTTGGGTGATTATGGAGTGCCGTAACTCTAGAACCGCATTTTCTTAAAAAAAAAAAAAAAAAAAAAAAAAAACGTTTTGTGTGATCTTTTCATAATTAGATGACATGATAACTTTCAAATTTTAGTATTTGTATTATCTTTGGTCTTTAGTTATGTTACACCATGTTTGTTACTCTACATGTTGATGTTGGAGACAAATATAAGTTTCTTGAAAGAATGCACATGTCATAATAATTTCCAAGTGAGTTTTTGAGCCTGTTATTTTTCTTGGAGAGTAACCCTTTTTGCCCATTCTTCATTCAGCTTAGCAGTTTATTGCTTTATACATTATCTCCAAATTTCTGTTAAAAAAAAAAAAAAACTAAAGTGTGTGTTGCCACATCCGAAGGTCCATCTAACTAGTAGATATGGAAGATTATTTAGAACCCTAAAAGATGACAGAAAGGCCATCTTTGGTCCATTTGAGCCTTTCTAGCCAACCCTATTAATATGTATCCATAGTTAACCCCTTTGAGCCTTAAAAAAAAAAAAATAATAATAATAATAAAATAATAAAAATAAAGACTTTTTCTTTGGCAACCTATTATCTTGTCCCACTCCAATGTGGAGTATCACCTTATATTTTGTATTTCTCACCACCCATTTATGTTTGAAAATAGAGATAATTTTGTATAAAAAAAAAAAAAGGTGCTAAAAAAAAAAAAAAAAAGAGAAAAAGAAACAAAAGAAAAAAAATGTTTACAAAAAAAAAATAAATAAATAAATAAAAAATAAAAAATAAAAAAAAAAATCAAGTGAAAAGCACCTTACAATCTCCAAAGTTCTCTATTTTTCAAACATATATTTTATTTTTTCTATTATCCTTTCTTTGTTAGCCACGTCCCTAGCCTACGTTACGTCCTAATAAAAGTCCTTCTTGATTTTAGGGAACTATAGTCTGAAATAGAAACTAGTTATATTGGTTGAAAAGATGTGGCAATGCATACTAGAAAAAAACAAAAAAAAAAAAAAAAAAAATGATGAATGTATTGGTTTGATTAGCATTGAAATCGTACTATTTCTAAGCTGAGGGCATATTTTTGTCACCTTGGTGAGAGTGTGTGATATTATTTCTTTATTATTTTCACTCAAGCTACCATTCACTGGAGTGATTATTTTTGGGTTTAATTTCTTTGTGAGCGTATTACTACTACCAGTGAGATTTTGGGGTTTGCATGTCATTCTTAAAAGTGACTCGATTACTAAAGTTGTGACAAAGTTTTCTAAACTGATTCATGTGGAGAGTTGATGTGGGAATGATATTTCTTTAGACTGTAGATAATGCTTATACTTTTATTTGATTGTTATCATTAGTCTGATTGAATAAATACCACAGTATAAAAAAAAAAAAAAAAAAATTTCAGCTTTGTTTTCGCTCAAATTGCTAGGGACTAGCAACAAGCTGGTTGGGGGGTGTGTTGAGTATTAGAAAGTGTATATTTATAATGGAGAAAATCATCATTTTACACTCCAAGTCTCACTAACATCCCTATTTTTATGTCTTTAAGTCATTTGTAATTTAATTATGTATGTTTTATTTTAATTAAGTATTTTATGTATTTTAGGGGATATCATGGTCATTTCACAATAAACGAGATCAGATGGAAAAACGGACAACACTTTTGAACTCGGATACGATCGAAAACATTAGGAGGAGCAAAAAAATAAAAATGGTACTTTTCACATATACTAGATCTTTGTTCACACATCTGATGCGGTTGATATATACGATCTTGTACACGACAATCGCTCACTTCAGACTGCTTTCACATGTACTGTATGCTGACGTGGCACTGTACGATGACGTGGCACTATACGATGACGTGGCAGCATTTGATTGGACGAATGATGTGGCATTGACCGCTTATGTGGCATTGACTGATGATGTGGCGTTGACTGATGACGTGTCATGATCCTATTGAACCAAAAATGTTGACCGGTGACGTGGCAGAATATTAGTGGATCGAAAAAACGTGTGTACGGTACATGCATATACACAGAATAACAGCCCCTGATGATGTGTTCCATCCAATAGGAACTTGCCACGTGGCGCAATCCTGAGCGTCCAAATTGTTTTAATCCGATGGCCATGATTTACTCAGTGTATCTATAAAAAGGGGGCTCCCCCCCCCTAATTTGACACCCCTGAATCCATTTTTGGACTCCATTTTCTCTAATTCCATCTCCATCTTGTATTTTCTACGTATTTTAATAAAATTCCCATTTTACCCCTAGTTCAAATATGAGTGGCTAATTTCCTTTCAAGCTTGGGTTGAAGGTGAAGTCTCAACATGCTCCATGGGCTTAATTTGGTAAATTTACTTTTCCTTCCCCTTTAATTTATGTGGTTGTTTTGACTTTTCGTAGACAGATAGTAATAATCTTGTCTGGATATCGGCTGGAATAACCGCCTCCCTAGGCAAGGTTATTACTATTTGGCACGGGAAGCCCTTAGCACCATATCTATTAAAGTGTGGTTCATGATGAGTGGAAGTTCCCCCTTCATGATTTAATTGGTACTAATAATGAATATTAAGCCGATGGTACATGTTGAGACAGATCCGGAGATCCAAGCATTTTATTTTAATAGTTTATTCCAATAGCTTTAATTCAAATTAATACATTGCCTACATAATTGTCATTATAAATCCAACCACCAACTCAGAAAATTAATTCTACACATAATTAAAATCCACCTCCTCGTGGGATCGACACTCGTCACCATTAATCTATTCTACAATAGATTCGTGCACTTGCGAGTTCAATAAAATTTGCACAACAACCGTGTCCTCACATTTTGGTCAAATGCTCGCCCGCGGCCAAGGCACGCGGCCACCCCGCAGCCAAGGCAAAGGCACAGGGCCACGCTCGAGCTCCCTATCCTTGCCCCGGGAGCGCGGTCCAAGTGTGTGTTGTGTGTGTGCAAGAGTGTGCGACGTGCCTTGGTCGCGAGCAAGTGCTGCATTTCGAGCAAGGCACGCAGCCAGCCCGCGGCCAAAGCCAAGGCACGCAGCCTCCCCGCGGCCAAAGCCAAGGCCTAGGCACGCAGCCACCACGCGGCCAAGGCCTAGGCACGCAGCCACCACGCGGCCAAGGCCTAGGCACGCAGCCACCCCGCGGCCATGGCCTACGCACGCAGCCACCCCGCGGCCATGGCCTAGGCACGCAGCCACCCCGCGGCCATGGCCTACGCACGAAGCCAGCCCGCGCCCAAGGCAAGGCACGCAGCCACCCCGCGGCTAAGGGCAAAGCCATGTCACCCAGTCACCCCGTGGCCAAGGCCAAGGCACGCAGCCACCCCGCGGCCAAGGCCAGGGCACGAAGCCACCCCGTGGCCAAGGCCAAGGCACGCAGCCACCCCGTGGACAAGGCCAAGGCCATGGCACCCAGCCACGCCGCTGCCAAGGCCTAGGCACGCAGCCACCCCGCGGCCAAGGCCGTGTGCTGTAGCTCACAGATCTTGGCCAACTTTCGCGTTTCCGGGGCGGTGCGGGATTTTGGGGTGATGCATTAGATACGTGCGACAGTCGAACGTCGGAGAAGACGGGACTCGATTCCGAGGTCCGAACCTCGTTTTACGGCTGATTTACCGAACGTGCGGGGGTGCAAAAAGGGGACGAAACGTGCCCGCGAATTGGTCCGCTTGTGGTAGAACTGGGCCGGGGGCCTTCTCACGGTGCTAGTACTGTTTTACGCTCGAAGAAATGGCGAAAATAATGCGGGAGTCCCTGCGCCCATTTCTCCGCCCGAAAAGGCCAAAATCCGTGAGCTATATAGCACACGGATTGCGGCCAAATTTCTTGTTTTGGGGGCGGCGTGGGATTTTTGCCTGGCGTGGTCGGGTTTGGTGGGAGTCGGTGGCGGGAGAAAACGGAATCCAATTCCGAGCTCCGAAACTCGTTTTACGGCCATTTTACCTCAAGAGAACGGGTGCCCAAACGGGTGAGCCAACTCTTCGGATTCAGGCAAAACCAGGGAAAGAAGTGGAAGGTAGGTGTGGATCTCAGTTTTTGGTCCAAGAATACGAAGCAACCGCGAGGACCGTGTGCTCACATTTTGGCCAAATGCTCGCCCGCGGCCAAGGCCAAGGCCAAGGCACGCCGCCACCCCGCGGCCAAGGCCAAGGCACAGGGCCACGCTCGAGCTCCCTATCCTTGCCCCGGGAACGCGGCCCAAGTTTGTGTTGTGTGTGCGCGAGAGTGTGCGACGTGCCTTGGTCGCGAGCATGTGCTGCATTTCGAGCAAGGCACGCAGCCACCCGCGGCCAAGGCCAAGGCCGTGTACTGTCGCTCACGGATCTTGGCCAACTTTCACGTTTCTGGGGCGGTGCGGGATTTTGGGGTGATGCATTAGATACGTGCGACAGTCGAGCGTTGGAAAAGAGGGGAGTCGATTTCGAGGTCCGAACCGCGTTTTACGGCCGACTTACCGAGGGTGCGGGGGTGCGAAAAGGGGACGAAACGTGCCCGCGAATTGGTCCGATTATGGTAGAACTTGGCCGGGGGCCTCCTCATGGTGCTAATACTGTTTTGCGCTCGAAGAAATGGCGAAAATAATGTGGGAGGCCCTGCGCCCATTTTTCCGCCCGACAAGGCCAAAATCCGTGAGCTATAGCACACGGATTGCGGCCAAATTCTGTGTTTCGGGGGCGGCGTGGGATTTTTTGCTGGCGTGGTCGGGGTTGGTGGGAGTCGGTGGCGGGAGAAAACGGAATCCAATTCCGAGCTCCTAAACTCGTTTAACGGCCATTTTTCCGCCAGAGAACGGGTGGGCCAACTCGTCCGATTCAGGGAAAACCGGAGAAAGAAGTGGAAGGTAGGTGTGGATCTCAGTTTTTGGTCCAAGAATACGAAGCAACGGTGAGCACCGCGTGCTCACTTTTTGGCCAAATGCTCGCCCGCGGCCAAGGCACGCGGCCACCCCGCGGCCAAGGCCAAGGCACAGGGCCACACTCGAGCTCCCTATCCTTGCCCCGGGAGCGCGGCCCAAGTTTGTGTTGTGTGTGCGCGAGAGTGTGCGACGTGCCTTGGTCACGAGCATGTGCTGCATTTCGAGCAAGGCACGCAGCCAGCCCGCGGCCAAAGCCAAGGCACGCAGCCACCCCGCGGACAAGGCCTAGGCACGAAGCCACCCCGCGGCCAAGGCCAAGGCCATGGCACCCAACCACCCCGCGGCCAAGGCCTCGGCACACAGCCACCCCGTGGCCAAGGCCAAGGCACGCAGCCACCCCGTGGCCAAGGCCAAGGCCATGGCACCCAGCCACCCCGCGGCCAAGGCCTAGGCACGAAGCCACCCCGCGGCCAAGGCCGTGTGCTGTAGCTCACGGATCTTGGCCAACTTTCGCGTTTCCTGGGCGGGGCGAGAATTTGGGGTGATGCATTAGATATGTGCGACAGTCGAACGTCGGAGAAGACGGGAGTCAATTCCGAGGTCCGAACCTCGTTTTACGTCTGATTTAACGAACGTGCGGGGGCGCGAAAAGGGGACGAAACGTGCCCACGAATTGGTCCGGTTGTGGTAGAACTGGGCCGGGGTCCTCCTCACGGTGCTAGTACTATTTTCCTCTCGAAGAAATGGCAAAAAGAATGTGGGAGGCCCTGCGCCCATTTTTCCGCCCGAAAAGGCCAAAATCCGTGAGCTATAGCACACGGATTGCGGCCAAATTTCGCGTTTCAGGGGCGGCGTGGGATTTTTGGCTGGCATGGTCGGGTTTGGTGGGAGTCGGTGGCGGGAGAAAACGGAATCCAATTCCGAGCTCCGAAACTCGTTTTACGGCCATTTTACCGCCAGAGAACAGGTGCCCAAACGGCTGGGGCAACTCGTACGATTCAGGCAAAACCTGAGAAAGAGGTGGAAGGTAGGTGTGGATCTCAATTTTTGGTCCAAGAATACGAAGCAACGGCAAGGACCGTGTGCTCACATTTTGGCCAAATGCTCGCCCGCGGCCAAGGCCAAGGCACAGGGCAAGCCTCCAGCTCCCTATCCTTGCCCCGGGAGCGCGGCCCAAGTGTGTGTTGTGTGTGCGCGAGAGTGTGCGACGTGCCTTGGTCGCGAGCATGTGCTGCAATTCGAGCAAGGCACGGAGCCAGCCCGCGGCCAAGGCCAAGGCCGAGGAACGCAGCCACCCCGTGGCCAAGGCCGAGGCACGGGTCCACCCCGCGGCCAAGGCCATGGCACCCAGCCAGCCCGCGGCCAAGGCCTAGGCACGCAGCCACCCCGAGGCCAACGCCTTGGCACACAGCCACCCGGTGGCCAAGGACAAGGCCATGGCACCCAGCCAACCCGCGGCCAAGGCCTAGGCACGCAGGCACCCCGCGGCCAAGGCCAAGGCCGTGTGCTGTCGCTCACGGATCTTGGCCAACTTTCGCGTTTCTGGGGCGGTGCGGGATTTTGGGGTGATGCATTAGATACGTACGACAGTCGAACGTCGGAAAAGAGGGGAGTCAATTTCGAGGTCCGAACCCCGTTTTACGGCCGATTTACCGAGGGTGCGGGGGTGCGAAAAGGGGAGGAAACGTGCCCTCAAATTGGTCCGATTTTGGTAGAACTGGGCCGGGGGCCTCCTCACGGCGTAAGTACTGCTTTCCGCTCGAAGAAATGGCAAAAATAATGCGGGAGGCCCTGCGCCCATTTTTCCGCCAGAAAAGGCCAAAATCCGTGAGCTATAGCACACGGATTGTGGCCAAATTTCGTGTTTCGGGGGCGGCGTGGGATTTTGGGCCGCAGACGTCGGGTTTGGTGGGAGTCGGTGGCGGGAGAAAATGGAATCCAATTCCGAATTCCGAAACTCGTTTTACGGCCATCTTACCGGCAGCGAACGGGTGCCCAAACGGGTGGGCCCACTCGTCCGATTCAGGCAAAACCGGAGAAAGAAGTGGAAGGTAGGTGTGGATCTCAGTTTTTGGTCCAAGAATACGAAGAAACGGCGAGGACCGATTGCCGCCCCCGAAACGCGAAATTTGGCCACAATCAGTGTGGTATAGCTCACGGATTTTGGCCTTTTTTGGCGGAAAAATGGGTGCAGGGCCTCCCGCATTCTTTTTGCCATTTCTTCGAGCGGAAAGCAGTACTTGCGCCGTGAGGAGGCCCCCGGCCCAGTTCTACCACAATCGGACCAATTCGAGGGCACGTTTCGTCCTCTTTTCGCACCCCCGCACCATCGGTAAATCGGCCGTAAAACGAGGTTCGGAACTGAAAATCGACTCCCCTCTTTTCCGACGTTCGACTGTCACACGTATCTAATGCATCACCCCAAAATCCCGCACCGCCCCGGAAACGCGAAAGTTGGCCAAGATCCGTGAGCGACAGCACACGGCCTTGGCCTTGGCTGCGGGGTGGCTGCGGGCCATGGCCTTGGCCTTGGCCTCGGGGTCGCTGCGTGCCATAGCCTTGGCCTTGGCCACCGGGTGGCTGTGTGCCAAGGCCTTGGCCGCGGGCTGGCTGGGTTCCATGGCCTTAGCTGCGGGCTGGCTGGGTGCCATGGCAATGGCCGCGGGGTGGACGCGTGCCTAGGCCTTGGCCACGGGGTGGCTGCGTGCCTCGGCCTTGGCCTTGGCCGCGGGCTGGCTACGTGCCTTTCTCGAAATGCAGCATATGCTCGCGACCAAGGCAGGTCGCACACTCTCACGCACACACAACACAACACTCCGGCCGCGCTCCCGAGGCAAGGATAAGGAGCTCGAGCGTGCCCCTGTGCCTTGGCGTTGGCCGCAGGGTGGCTGCATGGCTTGGCCTTGGCCGCGGGCGAGCATTTGTCCAAAATGTGTGCTTTAATCGGACGAGTTGGCCCACCCGTTTGGGCACCCGTTCGCTGCCGGTAAGAAGGCCGTAAAACGAGTTTCGGAGCTCGGAATTGCTTTCCGTTTTCTCCCGCCACCGACTCCCACAAAACCCGACCACGCCAGCCCAAAATCCCACGCCGCCCCCAAAACGAGAAATTTGGCCACAATCTGTGTGCTATAGCCAAGGCCCGCGAATTGTCAGGGTGCCTAGGCTTTGGCCTCGGGGTAGCTGGGTGCCATGGCCTTGGCCGTGGCCGCGGGGTGGCTGCATTAGATACGTGCGGGGGTGCGAAAAGGGGACGAAACGTGCCCGCGAATTGGTCCGGTTGTGGTAGAACTGGGCCGGGGGCCTCCTCACGGTGCTAGTACTGTTTTCCTCTCGAAGAAATGGCGAAAATAATGCAGGAGGCCCTGCGCCCATTTTTCCGCCCGAAAAGGCCAAAATCCGTGAGCTATAGCACATGGATTGCGGCCAAATTTCGCGTTTCGGGGGCGGCGTGGGATTTTTGGCGGGCGTGGTCGGGTTTGGTGGGAGTCGGTGGCGGGAGAAAACGGAATCCAATTCCGACCTCCGAAACTCGTTTTACGGCCATTTTACCGCCAGAGAACGGTTGGCCAAATGGGTGGACCAACTCGTGGGATTGAGGCAAAACCGGAGAAAGAAGTGGAAGGTAGGTGTGGATCTCAGTTTTTGGTCCAAGAATACGAAGCAACGGCGAGGACCGTGTGCTCACATTTTGGCCAAATGCTCCCCCACGGCCAAGTCCAAGGCAAAGGCACGCGGCCACCCCGCGGCCAAGGCCAAGGCCAAGGCACGCGGCCACCCCGCGGCCAAGGCCAAGGCACAGGGCCACGCTCGAACTCCCTATCCTTGCCCCTGGAGCGCGGCCCAAGTGTGTGTTGTGTGTGTGCGAGAGTGTGCGACGTGCCTTGGTCGCGAGCATGTGCTGCATTTCGAGCAAGGCATGCAGCCAGCCCGCGGCCAAAGCCAAGACACGCAGCCACCCCGTGGCCAAGGCCAAGGCCATGGCACCCAGCCACCCCTTCGCCAAGGCCAAGGCACGCACCCAGCCACCCCTTCGCCACCCAAGGCTAAGGCCAAGGCACAGGGCCACGCTCGAGCTCTCTATCCTTGCCCCAGGAGCACGGTCCAAGTGTGTGTTATGTGTGTGCAAGAGTGTGCGACGTGCCTCGGTCGCGAGCATGTGCTGCATTTCGAGCAAGGCATGCAGCCAGCCCGCGGCCAAAGCCAAGACACGCAGCCACCCCGCGGCCAAAGCCAAGACAGCCAGCCACCCAGCGGCCAAAGCCAAGACAGCCAGCCACCCAGCGGCCAAAGCCAAGGCCATGGCACCCAGCCACCCCGCGGCCAACGCCAAGGCACGCAGCCACCCCGCGGCCAAGGCCTAGGCACGCAGCCACCCCGCGGCCAAGGCCTAGGCACGCAGCCACCCCGCGGCCAAGGCCTAGGCACGCAGCCACCCCGCGGCCAAGGCCTAGGCACGCAGCCACCCCGCGGCCAAGGCCTAGGCACGCAGCCACCCCGCGGCCAAGGCCTAGGCACGCAGCCACCCCGCGGCCATGGCCTAGGCATGCAGCCATCCCGCGGCCATGGCCTAGGCACGCAGCCACCCCGCGGCCAAGGCAATGAGCTACTTGGCCAACTTTCGCATTTTTCCGCCCGAAAAGGCCAAAATCTGTGAGCTATAGCACACGGATTGCGCCCAAATTTCGCGTTTCGGGGGCGGCGTGGGATTTTTGGCTGGCGGTGTCGGGTTTGCTGGGAGTCGGTGGCGGGAGAAAGCAGAATCCAATTCCGAGCTCCGAAACTCGTTTTACAGCCATTTTACTGCCAGAGAACGGGTGCCCAAACGGGTGGGTGAACTAGTCCGATTCAGGCAAAACCGGAGAAAGAAGTGGAACGTAGGTGTGGATCTCAGTTTTTGGTCCAAGAATACGAAGCAACGGCGTGGACCGTGTGCTCACATATTGGCAAAATGCTCGCCCGCGGCCAAGGCACGCCGCCACCCCGCGGCCAAGGCCAAGGCACAGGGCCAGGCTCGAGCTCCCTATCCTTGCCGCGGGAGCGCGGCCCAAGTTTGTGTTGTGTGTGCGCGAGAGTGTGCGACGTGCCTTGGTCGCGAGCATGTGCTGCATTTCGAGCATGGCACGCAGCCAGCCCGCGGCCAAGGCCAAGGCAAGCAGCCACCCTGCGGCCAAGGCCAAGGCCATGGCACCCAGCCACCCCGCGGCCAAGGCCTAGGCACGCAGCCACCCCGCGGCCAACGCCAAGGCACAGGGCCACGCTCGAGCTCCCTATCCTTGCCTCAGGAGCGCGGCCGGAGTGTGTGTTGTGTGTGCGTGAGAGTGTGCGACCTGCCTTGGTCGCGAGCATGTGCTGCATTTCGAGCAAGGCACGGAGCCAGCCCGCGGCCAAGGCCGAGGCACGCAGCCACCCCGTGGCCAAGGCCAAGGCACGCGTCCACCCCGCGGCCAAGGCCATGGCATGCAGCCAATTCGAGGAGGACCGTGTGCTCACATTTTGGCCAAATGCTCGCCCGCGGGGACCGTGTGCTCACATTTTGGCCGCGGGGAGGACCGTGTGCTCACATTTTGGCCGCGGGGACCGTGTGCTGTAGCTCACGGATCTTGGCCAACTTTCGCGTTTCCGGGGCGGGGCGGGATTTTTGGGTGATGCATTAGATACGTACGACAGTCGAACGTCGGAGAAGACGGGAGTCGATTCCGAGGTCCGAACCTCGTTTTACGGCCGATTTACCGAACGTGTGGGGGTGCGAAAAGCGAACGAAACGTGCCCGTGAATTGGTCCGGTTCTTGTAGAACTGGGCCAGGGGTCTCCTCACGGTGCTAGTACTGTTTTCCTCTCGAAGAAATGGCGAAAATAATGCGGGTGGCCCTGCGCCCATTTTTCCGCCCGAAAAGGCCAAAATCCGTGGGCTATAGCACACGGATTGCGGCCAAATTTCGTGTTTCGGGGGCGGCGTGGAATTTTTGGCTGGCGTGGTCGGGTTTGGTGGGAGTCGGTAGCGGGAGAAAAAGGAATCCAATTCCGAGCTCCGAAACTCGTTTTACGGCCATTTTACTGCCAGAGAACGGGTTCCAAAAGGGTGGGCTATAGCACACGGATTGCGCCCAAATTTCGCATTTCGGGGGCGGAGTGGGATTTTTGGCGGGCGTGGTCGGGTTTGGTGGGGGTAGGTGGCGGGAGGAAACGGAATCCAATTCCGAGCTCCCAAACTCGTTTTACGGCCATTTTACCACCAGAGAATGGGTGCCGAAACGGGTGGGCCAACTTGTCGGATTCAGGAAAAACCGGAGAAAGAAGTGGAAGGTAGGTGTGGATCTCAGTTTTTGGTCCAAGAATACGAAGCAACCGCGAGGACCGTGTGCTCACATTTTGGCCAAATGCTCGCCCGCGGCCGAGGCCAAGGCCAAGGCACAGGGCCACGCTCGAGCTCCCTATCCTTGCCCCGGGAGCGCGGCCCAAGTGTGTGTTGTGTGCGCGCGAGAGTGTGCGACGTGCCTTTGTCGCGAGCATGTGCTGCATTTCGAGCAAGGCACGCAGCCAGCCCGCAGCCAAGGCCAAGGCACGAAGCCACCCCTTGGCCAAGGCCAAGGCCGTGGCACCCAGCCACCCCGCGGCAAAGGGCAAGGCACGCAACCACCCCGTGGCCAAGGCCAAGGCATGCAGCCACGCCGCTGCCAAGGCCTAGGTAAGCAGCCACCCCGCGGCCAACGCCGTGTGCTGTAGCTCATGGATCTTGACCAACTTTCGCATTTCCGGAACGGTGCGGGATTTTGGGATGATGCATTAGATACGTGCGACAGTCGAATGTCAGAGAAGACGGGAGTCGATTCCGAGGTCCGAACCTCGTTTTACGGCCGATTTACCGAGCGTGCAGGGGTGCGAAAAGGGGATGAAACGTGCCCGCGAATTGGTCCGGTTGTGGTAGAACTGGGCTGGGGGCCTCCTCACGGTGCTAGTACTGTTTTACGCTCGAAGAAATGGCGAAAATAATGCGGTAGGCCCTGCGCCCATTTTTCCGCCCGAAAAGGCCAAAATCCGTGAGCTATAGCACACGGATTGTGGCCAAATTTCGTCTTTCGGGGGCGGCATGAGATTTTTGGCTGGCGTGGTCGGGTTTGGTGGGAGTCGGTGGCGGGAGAAAACAGAATCCAATTCCGAGCTCCGAAACTCGTTTAACAGCCATTTTACAGCCAGAGAACGGGTTCCCAAACGGGTGGGCCAACTCGTCTGATTCAGCCAAAACCGGAGAAAGAAGTGGAAGGTAGGCGTGGATCTCAGTTTTTGGTCCAAGAATGCGAAGCAACGGCGAGGACCGTGTCCTCACATTTTGGACAAATGCTCGCCCGCGGCCAAGTCCAAGCCCAAGGCACGCGGCCACCCCGCGCCCAAGGCCAAGGCACAGGGCCACGCTCGAGCTCCCTATCGTTGCCCCGGGAACGCGGCCCAAGTGTGTGTTGTGAGTGCGCAAGAGTGTGTGACGTGCCTTGGTCGCAAGCATGTGCTGCAATTCGAGCAAGGCACGGAGCCAGCCCGCGGCCAAGGCCAAGGCCGAGGCATGCAGCCACCCCGTGGCCAAGGCCTAGGCACGCGTCCACCCCGCGGCCAAGGCCATGGCACCCAGCCAGCCCGCGGCCAAGGCCTAGGCACGCAGCCACCCCGCGGCCAAGGCCATGGCACCCAGCCAGCCTGCGGCCAAGGCCTAGGCAAGCAGCCACCCCGAGGCCAACGCCTTGGCACACAGCCTCCCGGTGGCCAAGGACAAGGCCATGGCACCCAGCCAACCCGCGGCCAAAGCCAAGGCAGTGTGCTGTCTCTCACGGATCTTGGCCAACTTTCGCGTGAGAGTGTGCGACCTGCCTTAGTCGCGAGCATATGCTGCAATTCGAGAAAGGCACGTAGCCAGCCCGCGGCCAAGGCCAAGGCCGAGGTACGCAGCCACCCCATGGCCAAGGCCTAGGCACGCGTCCACCCCGCGTCCAAGGCCATGGCACCCAGCCAGCCCGCGGCCAAGGCCTAGGCACGTAGCCAGCCCGCGGCAAAGGCCTTGGCACACAGCCACCCGGTTGCCAAGGCCAAGGCCATGGCACGCAGCCACCCCGCGGCCAAGGCCTAGGCACACAGCCACCCCGCGGCCAAGGCCAAGGCCGTGTGCTGTCGCTCACGAATCTTGGCCAACTTTTTCGTTTCCGGGGCAGTGCGTGATTTTGGGGTGATGCATTAGATACGTGCGACAGTCGAACGCCGGAAAAGAGGGGAGTCGATTTCGAGGTCCGAACCTCGTTTTATGGCCGATTTACCGAGGGTGCGGGGGTGCGAAAAGGGGACGAAACGTGCCCTCGAATTGGTCCGATAGTGGTAGAACTGGGCCGGGGGCCTCCTCACGGCGCAAGTACTGCTTTCCGCTCGAAGAAATGGCAAAAATAATGCGGGAGGCCCTGCGCCCATTTTTCCGCCCGAAAAGGCCAAAATCCGTGAGCTATATAGCACACGGATTGTGGCCAAATTTCGCGTTTCGTGGGCGGCGTGGGATTTTGGGCTGGCGTCCTCGGGTTTGGTGGGAGTCAGTAGCGGGAGAAAACGGAATCCAATTCCGAGCTCCGAATCTCTTTTTACGGCCATCTTACTGGTAGCGAACGGGTGCCCAAACGGGTGGGCCAACTCGTCCGATTCAGGCAAAACCGGACAAAGAAGTGGAAGGTAGGTGTGGATCTCAGTTTTTTGTCCAAGAATACGAAGAAAAGGCGAGGACCGTGTGCTCCCATTTTGGCCGAATGCTCGCCCGCGGCCAAAGCCATGCCACTCAGCCACCCCGCGGCCAAGGCCAAGGCACAGGGCCACGCTCGAGCTCCCTATCCTTGTCTCGGGAGCGCGGCCGGAGTGTGTGTTGTGTGTACGTGAGAGTGTGCGACCTGCCTTGGTCGCGAGCATGTGCTGCATTTCGAGCAAGGCACGGAGCCAGCCCGCGGCCAAGGCCAAGGCCGAGGCACGCAGCCACCCCGTGGCCAAGGCCAGGGCACGCGTCCACCCCGCGGCCAAGGCCATGGCACCCAGCCAGCCCGCGGCCAACGCCATGGCACCCAGGCAGCCCGCGGCCAAGGCCTAGGCACGCAGCCAGCCTGCGGCCAAGGCCTTGGCACGCAGCCACCCCGAGGCCGAGGCCAAGGCCAAGGCCATGGCACTCAGCCACCCCGCGGCCAAGGCCAAGGCCGTGTGCTGTAGCTCACGGATCTTGGCCAACTTTCGCGTTTCCGGGGCGGTGCGGGATTTTGGGGTGATGCATTAGATACGTGCGGCAGTCGAGCGTTGGAAAAGAGGGGAGTCGATTTCGAGGTCCAAACCTCATTTGACGGCCGATTTACCGAGGGTGCGGGGGTGCGAAAAGGGGACGAAACGTGCCCGCGAATTGGTCCGATTGCGGTAGAACTGGGCCGGGGGCCTCCTCACCATGCAAGTACTGTTTTCCGCTCGAAGAAATGGCAAAAATAATGCGGGAGGCCCTGCGCCCATTTCTCCCCCGGAAAAGGCCAAAATCCGTGAGCTATATAGCACACGGATTGTGGCCAAATTTGGCGTTTCCGGGGCGGCGTGGGATTTTGGGCTGGCGTGGTTGGGTTTGGTGGGAGCGGTGGCGGGAGAAAAAGGAATCCAATTCCGAGCTCCGAAACTCGTTTTACGGCCATCTTACCGGCAGCGAAAGGATGCCCAAATGGGTGGGCCAACTCGTCCTATTCAGGCAAAACCGGAGAAAGAAGTGGAAGGTAGGTGTGAATCTCAGTTTTTGGTCCAAGAATACGAGGAAACGGCGAGGACCGTGTGCTCACATTTTGGCCAAATGCTCCCCCGCGGCCAAGGCCAAGCCACGCAGCCACCCCGCGGCCAACGCCAAGGCACAAGGCCACGCTCGAGCTCCCTATCCTTGCCTCGGGAGCGCAGCCGGAGTGTGTGTTGTGTGTGTGTGAGAGTGTGCGTCCTGCCTTGGTCGCGAGCATGTGCTGCATTTCGAGCAAGGCACGGAGCCAGCCCGCGGCCAAGGACAAGGCCGAGGCACGCAGCTACCACGTGGCCAAGTCCAACGCACGCGTCCACCCCGCGGCCAAGGCCATGGCACATTGCCAGTCCGCGGCCAAGGCCATGGCACATTGCCAGCCCGCGGCCAAGGCATTGGCACGCAGCCACCCCGAGGCCAAGGCCAAGGACATGGCACGCAGCCACCCCGCGGCCAAGGCCTTGGCACACAGCCACCCGGTGGCCAAGGCCAAGGCCATGGCACCCAGCCAACCCGCGGCCAAGGCCGAGGCACGCAGCCACCCCGTGGCCAAGGCCTAGGCACGCGTCCACCCCGCGGCCAAGGCCATGGCACCCAGCCAGCCCGCGGCCAAGGCCTAGGCACGCAGCCACCCCGAGGCCAAGGCCTTGGCACACAGCGACCCGGTGGCCAAGGCCAAGGCCATGGCACCCCGCCACCCCGCGGCCAAGGCCAAGGCCGTGTGCTGTCGCTCACGGATCTTGGCCAACTTCCGCGTTTCCGGGGCGGTGCGGGATTTTGGGGTGATGCATTAGATACGTACGACAGTCGAACATCGGAAAAGAGGGGAGTCGATTTCGAGGTCCGAACCTCGTTTTACGGCCGATTTACCGAGGGTGCGGGAGTGCGAAAAGGGGACGAAACGTGCCCTCGAATTGGTCCGATTGTGGTAGAACTGGGACGGGGGCCTCCTCACGGCGCAAGTACTGCTTTCCGCTCGAAGAAATGGCAAAAATAATGCGGGAGGCCCTGCGCCCATTTTTCCGCCAGAAAAGGCCAAAATCCGTGAGCTATAGCACACGGATTGTGGCCAAATTTTGCGTTTCGGGGGCGGCGTGGGATTTTGGGCGGGCGTCGTCGGGTTTGGTGGGAGTCGGTGGCGGGAGAAAAAGGAATCCAATTCCGAGCTCCGAAACTCGTTTTACGGTCATCTTCCCGGCAGCGAACGGGTGCCCAAACGGGTGGGCCAACTCGTCCGATTCAGGTAAAACCGGGAAAGAAGTGGAAGGTAGGTGTGGATCTCAGTTTTTGGTCCAAGAATATGAAGAAACGGCGAGGACCGTGTGCTCACATTTTGGCCAAATGCTCGCCCGCGGCCAAGGCCAAGCCACGCAGCCACCCCGCGGCCAACGCGAAGGCACAGGGCCACGCTCGAGCTCCCTATCCTTGCCTCGGGAGCGCGGTCCGAGTGTGTGTTTTGTGTGCGTGAGAGTGTGCGACCTGCCTTGGTCGCGAGCATGTGCTGCATTTCGAGAAAGGCACGGAGCCAGCCCGCGGCCAAGGCCAAGGCCGAGGCACGCAGCCACCCCGTGCCCAAGGCCATGGCACCCAGCCAGCCCGCGGCAAAGGCCATGGCACCCAGCCAGCACGCGGCCAAGACCTTGACACACAGCCACCCGGTGGCCAAGGCCAAAGCCATGTCACGCAGCCACCCCGAGGCCAAGGCCAAGGCCAAGGCCGTGGCCCGCAGCCACCCCGCGGCCAAGGCCAAGGCCGTGTGCTGTCGCTCACGGATCTTGGCCAACTTTCACGTTTCCGGGGCGGTGCAGGATTTTGGGGTGATGCATTAGATACGTGCGACAGTCGAACGTCAGAAAAGAGGGGAGTCGATTTCGAGGTCCGAACCTCATTTTACGGCCGATTAAACGGGGGTGCGGGGGTACGAAAAGGGGAGGAAACGTGCCCTCGAATTGGTCCGATTGTGGTAGAACTCGGCCAGGGGCCTCCTCACGGCGCAAGTACTGCTTTCTGCTCGAAGAAATGGCAAAAATAATGCGGGAGGCCCTGCTCCCATTTTTCCGCCAGAAAAGGCCAAAATCCGTGAGCTATAGCACACGGATTCTGGCCAAATTTCGCGTTTCGGGGGCGGGGTGGGATTTTGGGATGGCGTGGTCGGGTTTGTTGGGAGTCGGTGGTGGGAGAAAACGGAATCCAATTCCGAGCTCCGAAATTCGTTTTACGGCCATCTCACCGGCAGCGAACGGGTGCCCAAACGGGTGGGCCCACTCGTCCAATTCGGGCAAAGCCAGAGAAAGAAGTGGAAGGTAGGTGTGGATCTCAGTTTTTGGTCCAAGAATACGAAGAAACGGCGAGGACCGTGTGCTCACATTTTGGCCAAATGCTCGCCCGTGGCCAAGGCCAAGCCATGCAGCCACCCCGCGGCCAACGCCAAGGCACAGGGCCACGCCCGAGCTCCCTATCCTTGCCTCGGGATGGCGGCCGAAGTGTGTTTTGTGTGTGCGTGAGAGTGTGCGACCTGTCTTGGTGGCGAGCATATGCTGCATTTCGAGAAAGGCACGTAGCCAGCCCGCGGCCAAGGCCGAGGCCGAGGCATGCTGCCAACCCGTGGCCAAGGACTAGGCACGCGTCCACCCCGCCGCCAAGGCCATGGCACCCAGCCATCCCGCGGCCAAGGCCTAGGCACGCAGCCACCCCGTGGCCAAGGCCTTGGCACACAGCCACCCGGTGGCCAAGGCCAGGGTCATGGCACCCAGCCACCCCGCGGCCAAGGCCTAGGCACGCAGCCACCCTGCGGCCAAGGCCAAGGCCGTGTGCTGTCGCTCACGGATGTCGACCAACTTTCGCGTTTCTGGGGCGGCATGGGATTTTGGGCTGTCGTCGTCGGGTTTGGTGGGCGTCGGTGGCAGGAGAAAACGGAATCCAATTCCGAGCTCCGAAACCTCGTTTTACGGCCATCTTACCGGCAGCGAACGGGTGCCCAAACGGGTGGGACAACTCGTCCGATTCAGGCAAAACCGGAGAAAGAAGTGGAAGGTAGGTGTGGATCTCAGTTTTTGGTCCAAGAATACGAAGAAACGGCGAGGACCGTGTGCTCACATTTTGGCCAAATGCTCGCCCGCGGCCAAGGCCGAGCCACGCAGCCACCCCGCGGCCAATGCCAAGGCACAGGGCCACGCTCGAGCTCCCTATCCTTGCCTCGGGAGCGCGGCCGGAGTGTGTGTTGTGTGTGCGTGAGAGTGTGCGACCTGCCTTGGTCGCGAGCATGTGCTGCATTTCGAGCAAGGCACGGAGCCAGCCCGCGGCCAAGGCCAAGGCCGAGGCACGCAGCCACCCGGTGGCCAAGGCCAAGCCACGCGTCCACCCCGCGGCCAAGGCCATGGCACCCAGCCAGCCCGCAGCCAAGGCCTAGGCACGCAGCCACCCCGCGGCCAAGGCCAAGGCCGTGTGCTGTCGCTCACGGTTCTTGGCCAACTTTCGAGTTTCCGGGGCGGTGCGGGATTTTGGGGTGATGCATTAGATACGTGCGACAGTCGAATGTCGGAAAAGAGGGGAGTCGATTTCGAGGTCCGAACCTCGTTTTACGGCCGATTTACCGAGGGTGCGGGGGTGTGAAAAGGGGACGAAACGTGCCCTCGAATTGGTCCGATTGTAGTAGAACTGGGCCGGGGGCCTCCTCACGGTGCAAGTACTGCTTTCCGCTTGAAGAAATGGCAAAAATAATGCGGGAGGCCCTGCGCCCATTTTTCCGCCAGAAAAGGCCAAAATCCGTGAGCTATAGCACACGGATTGTGGCTAAATTTCGCGTTTCGGGGGCTGCATGGGATTTTGGGCAGGCGTCGTCCGGTTTGGTGGGAGTCGGTGGCGTGAGAAAACGGAATCTAATTCCGAGCTCCGAAACTCGTTTTACGGCCATCTTACCGGCAGCGAACGGGTGCCCAAACGGGTGAGCCAACTCGTCCGATTCAGGCAAAACCGGTGAGAGAAGTGGAAGGTAGGTGTGGATCTCAGTTTTTGGTCCAAGAATACGAAGAAACGGCGAGGACCGTGTGCTCACATTTTGGCCAAATGTTCGCCCGCGGCCAAGGCCAAGCCACGCAGCCACCCCACGGCCAACGCCAAGGCACAGGGCCACGCTCGAGCTACCTATCCTTGCCTCGGGAGCGCGGCCCGAGTGTGTGTTGTGTGTGCGTGTGAGAGTGTACGACCTGCCTTGGTCGCGAGCATGTGCTGCATTTTGAGCAAGGGACGGAGCCAGCCCGCGGCCAAGGCCTTGGCACACAACCACCCGGTGGCCAAGGCCAAGGCCAAGGCACGCAGCCACCCCGCGGCCAAGGCCAGGGCCGTGTGCTGTCGCTCACGGATCTTCGCCAACTTTCGTGTTTCCGTGGCGGTGCGGGATTTTGGGGTGATGCATTAGATACGTGCGACAGTCGAACGTCGGAAAAGAGGGGAGTCGATTTCGTGGTCCGAACCTCGTTTTACGGCCAATTTACCAAGCGTGCGGGGGTACGAAAAGGGGACGAAACGTGCCCGTGAATTGGTCCGATTGTGGTAGAACTGCGCCGGGGGCCTCCTCACGATGCAAGTACTGTTTTCCGCTCGAAGAAATGGTGAAAATAATGCGGGAGGCCCTGCCCCCATTTTTCCGCCAGAAAAGGCCAAAATCCGTGAGCTATAGCACACGGATTGCGGCCAAATTTCGCGTTTCGGGGGCAGCGTGGGATTTTGGGCGGGCGTCGTCGGGTTTGGTGGGAGTCGGTGGCGGGAGAAAACGGAATCCAATTCCGAGCTCCGAAACTCGTTTTACGGCCATCTTACCGGCAGCGAACGGGTGCCCAAACGGGTGGGCCCACTCGTCCGATTCAGGCAAAACCGGAGAAAGAAGTGGAAGGTAGGTGTGGATCTCAGTTTTTGGTCCAAGAATACGAAGAAACGGCGAGGACCGTGTGCTCGCATTTTGGCCAAATGCTCGCCCGCGGCCAAGGCCAAGCCACGCAGCCACCCCGCGGCCAACGCCAAGGCACAGGCCACGCTTGAGCTCCCTATCCTTGCCTCGGGAGCCCGGCGGAGTGTGTGTTGTGTGTGCGTGAGAGTGTACGACCTGCCTTGGTCGCGAGCATATGCTGCATTTCGAGAAAGGCACGTAGCCAACCCGCGGCCAAGGCCAAGGCCGAGGTACGCAGCCACCCCGTGGCCAAGGCCTAGGCCTGAGCCCACCCTGCGGCCAAGGCCATGGCACCCAGCCAACCCGCAGCCAAGGCCTAGGCACGCAGCCACCCCGCGGCCAAGGCCTTGGCACACAGCCACCCGGTGGCCAAGGCCAAGGCCATCGCACGCAGCCTCCCCGAGGCCAAGGCCAAGTCCGTGGCACGCAGCCACCCCGCGGCCAAGGCCAAGGCCAAGGCCGTGTGCTGTAGCTCACGGATCTTGGCCAACTTTCGTGTTTCCGGGGCGGTGCGGGATTTTGGGGTGATGCATTAGATACGTGCGACAGTCGAACGTCGGAAAAGAGGGGAGTCGATTTCGTGGTCCGAACCTCGTTTTACGGCCGATTTACCGAGGGTGCGGGGGTGCGAAAAGGGGACGAAACGTGCCCGTGAATTGGTCCGATTGTGCTAGAACTGGGCCGGGGGCCTCCTCACGGCGCAAGTACTGTTTTCCACTCGAAGAAATGGCGAAAATAATGCGGGAGGCCCTGCGCCCATTTTTCCGCCAGAAAAGGCCAAAATCCGTGAGCTATAGCACACGGATTGTGGCCAAATTTCGCGTTTCGGGGGCTGCGTGGGATTTTGGGCGGGCGTCGTCGGGTTTGGTGGTAGTCGGTGGCGGGAGAAAACGGAATCCAATTCCGAGCTCCGAAACTCGTTTTACGGCCATCTTACCGGCAGCGAACGGGTGCCCAAACGGGTGGGCCCACTCATACGATTCAGGCAAAACCGGAGAAAGAAGTGGAAGGTAGGTGTGGATCTCAGTTTTTGGTCCAAGAATACGAAGAAACGGCGAGGACCGTGTGCTCACATTTTGGCCAAATGCTCGCCCGCGGCGAAGGCCAAGCCACGCAGCCACCCCGCGGCCAATGCCAAGGCACAGGGCCACGCTCGAGCTCCCTATCCTTGCCTCGGGAGCGCGGCCCGAGTGTGTGTTGAGTGTGCGACCTACCTTGGTCGCGAGCATGTGCTGCATTTCGAGCAAGGCACGGAGCCAGCCCGCGGCCAAGGCCGAGGCACGCAGCCACCCCGTGGCCAAGGCCTTGGCACGCAGCCACAACACACTCTCAGCACATGCCCGCGGCCAAGGCCAAGCCACGCAGCCACCATGCGGCCAACGCCAAGGCACAGGGCCACGCTCGAGCTCCCTATCCTTGCCTGGGGAGCGCGGCCGGAGTGTGTGTTGTGTGTGCGTGAGAGTGTACGACCTGCCTTGGTCGCGAGCATGTGCTACATTTCGAGGAGGGCACGGAGCCAGCCCGCGGCCAAGGCCAAGGCTGAGGCGCGCAGCCACCCCGTGGCCAAGGCCAAGGCACGTGTCCACCCCGCGGCCAAGGCCATGACCACCGGCCCGCCCGCGGCCAAGGCTTAGGCACGCAGCCAGCCCGCGGCCAAGGCCTTGGCACGCAGCCACCCCGATCAGACCAATTCGAGGGCACGTTTCGTCCCCTTTTTGCACCCCCGCACCCTCGGTAAATCGGCCGTAAAACGAGGTTCGGACCTCGAAATCGACTCCCATCTTTTCCAATGCTCGATTGTCGCACGTATCTAATGCATCACCGTAAAATCCCGCACCGCCCCGCAAACGCGATAGTTGGCCAAGATCCGTGAGCTACAGCACACGGCCTTGGCTATGGCCGCAGGGTGGCTGCGTGCCATGGCCTTGGCCTTGGCCGCGGGGTGGCTGGGTGCCATGGCCTTGGCCTTGGCCTTGGCCTCGGGGTGGCTGCGTGCCAAGGCCTTGGCCGCGGGCTGGCTGCGTGCCTAGGCCTTGGCCGCGGGCTGGCTGCGTGCCTAGGCCTTGGCCGCGGGCTGGCTGGGTGCCATGGCCTTGGCCGCGGGCTGGCTGGGTGCCATGGCCTTGGCCGCAGGTTGGACGCGTGCCTTGGCCTTGGCCACGGGGTGGCTGCGTGCGTCAGCCTTGGCGTTGGCCAAGATCCGTGAGCTACAACACATGGCCTTGGCCGCGGGGTGGCTGGGTGCCATGGCCTTGGCCTTGGCCAGGGGGTGGCTGCGTGCCTTGGCCTTCGCCACGGGGTGGCTGCGTGCCGAGGCCTTGGCCACGGGGTGGCTGGTTGCCATGGCCTTGGCCTTGGCCGCGGGGTGGCTGGGTGCCATGGCCTTGCCCTTGGCCGCGGGGTGGCTGGGTGCCATGGCCTTGCCCTTGGCCGCGGGGTGGCTGGGTGCCATGGCCTTGGCCTTGGCCGCGGGGTGGCTGGGTGCCATGGCCTTGCCCTTGGCCGCGGGGTGGCTTCATGCCTAGGCCTTGTCCGCGGGGTGGCTGGGTGCCATGGCCTTGGCCTTGGCTGCGGGGTGGCTGCGTGCCTGGGCTTTGGCCGCGGGCTGGCTGCGTGCCTTGCTCGAAATGCAGCACATGCTCGCGACCAAGGCACGTCGTACACTCTCGCGCACACACAACACAAACTTGGGCCGCGCTCCCGGGGCAAGGATAGGGAGCTCGAGCGTGGCCCTGTGCCTTGGCCTTGGCCGCGGGGTGGCCGCGTGCCTTGGCAGCGGGGTGGCCGCGTGCCTTGGCCGCGGGCGAGCATTTGGCCAAAAAGTGAGCACACGGTCCTCGCCGTTGCTTCGTATTCTTGGACCAAAAACTGAGATCCACACCTACCTTCCACTTCTTTCTCCGGTTTTCCCTGAATCGGACGAGTTGGCCCACCCGTTCTCTGGCGGAAAAATGGCCGTTAAACGAGTTTCGGAGGTCAGAATTGGATTCTGTTTTCTCCCTCCACCGACTCCCACCAAACCCGACCACGCCCGCCAAAAATCCCGCGCCGCCGCCAAAACACGAAATTTGGCCGCAATCTGTTTGCTATAGCTCACGGATTTTGGCCTTGTCGGGCGGAAAAATGGGCGCAGAGCATCCCGCATTATTTTCTCCATTTCTTCGAGCGGAAAACAGTACTAGCACCGTGAGGAGGACCCCGGCCCAGTTCTACCACTACCGGACCAATTCGCGGGCACGTTTCGTCCCCTTTTCGCACCCCCAAACGTTCGGTAAATCGGCCGTAAAACGAGGTTCGGACCTCGGAATCGACTCCGTCTTCTCCAATGTTCGACTGTCGCACGTATCTAATGAATCATTCCAAAATCCCACACCGCCCCGGCAACGCGAAAGTTGGCCAAGATCCGTGAGCTACAGCACACGGCCTTGGCCGCGGGGTGGCTGCGTGCCTAGGCCTTGGCAGCGGCGTGGCTGGGTGCCATGGCCTTGGCCTTGGCCGCGGGGTGGCTGCGTGCCTAGGACTTGGCCGTGGGGTGGCTGGGTGCCATGGCCTTGCCCTTGGCCGCGGGGTGGCTGCGTGCCTTGCCCTGGCCGCGGGCTGGCTGCGTGCCTTTCTCGAAATGCAGCACATGCTCGCGACCCAGGCACGTCGCACACTCTCGCGCACACACAATACACACTTGGGCCGCGCTCCCGGGGCAAGGATAGGGAGCTCGAGCGTGGCCCTGTGCCTTGGCCTTGGCCGCAGGGTGGCCGCGTGCCTTGGCCTTGGCCTTGGCCGCGGGCGAGCATTTGGCCAAAATGTGAGCACACGGTCCACGCCGTTGCTTCGTATTATTGGACCAAAAACTGAGATCCACACCTACCTTCCACTTCTTTCTCCGGTTTTGCCTGAATCCGAGGAGTTGGCCCACCCGTTTGGGCACCCGTTCTCTGGCGGTAAAATGGCCGTAAAACGAGTTTCGGAGCTTGGAATTGGATTCCGTTTTCTCCCGCCACCGACTCCCACCAAACTCGACCACGCCAGCGAAAAATTCCATGCCGCCCCTGAATCACGAAATTTGGCCGCAATCCGTGTGCTATAGCTCACGGATTTCGGCCTTTTCGGGCGGAAAAATGGGGGCAGGGCCTCCCGCATTATTTTCGCCATTTCTTCGAGCGGACAACAGTACTAGCACCGTGAGGAGGCCCCCGGCCCAGTTCTACCACAACCGGACCAATTCGCGGGCACGTTTCCTCCCTTTTTCGCACCACCGCACGTTCGGTAAATCGGCCGTAAAATGAGGTTCGGACCTCGGAATCGACTCCCGTCTTCTCTGACGTTCGACTGTCGCACGTATCTAATGCATATCCCCAAAATCCCGCACCACCCCGGAAATGCGAAAGTTGGCCAAGATCCGTGAGCTACAGCACACGGCCTTGGCCGCGGGGTGGCGGCGTGCCTAGGCCTTGGCCGCGACGTGGATGGGTGCCATGGCCTTGGCCTTGGCCACGGGGTGGCTGCGTGCCTTGGCCTTGGCCTCGGGGTGGCTGCATGCCTAGGCCTTGGCCGCGGGGTGGCTGGGTGCCATGGCCTTGGCCTTGGCCTCGGGGTGGCTGCGTGCCTAGGACTTGGCGATGGGGTGGCTGGGTGCCATGGCCTTGGCCTTGGCCGCGGGGCGGCTGCATGCCTTGGCTTTGGCCGCGGGCTGGCTGCGTGCCTTGCTCGAAATGAAGCACATGCTTGCGACCAAGGCACGTCGCACACTCTCGCACACACACAACACACACTTGGACCGCCCTCCCGGGGCATGGATAGGGAGCTCGAGCGTGGCCCTGTGCCTTGGCCTTGGCCGCGGGGTGGCCGCGTGCCTTGGCTTTGGCCTTGGCCGCGGGCGAGCTTTTGGCCAAAATGTGAGGACACGGTCCTCGCCGTTGCTTCGCATTCTTGGACCAAAAACTGAGATCCACACCTACCTTCCACTTCTTTCTCCGGTTTTGCCTGAATCGGATGAGTTGGCCCACCCATTTGGGAACCCGTTCTCTGGCGGTAAAATGGCCGTAAAACGAGTTTCGGAGCTAGGAATTGGATTCCTTTTTCTCCCGCTACCGACTCCCACCAAACCCGACCACGCCAGCCAAAAATTCCACGCCGCCCCCGAAGCACAAAATTTGGCCGCAATCCGTGTGCTATAGCTCACGGATTTTGGCCTTTTCAGGCGGAAAAATGTGCGCAGGGCCTCCCGCATTATTTTCTCCATTTCTTCGAGAGGAAAACAGTACTAGCACCGTGAGGAGGCCACCAGCCCAGTTCTACCACAACCGGACCAATTCACGGGCACGTTTCGTTCCCTTTTCGCACCCCCGCACGCTCGGTAAATCGGCCGTAAAACGAGGTTCGGACCTCAGAATCGACTCCCGTCTTCTCCGACGTTCGACTGTCACACGTATCTAATGCATGACCCCAAAATCCCGCCCCGCCCCGGAAACGCGAAAGTTGGCCAAGATCCGTGAGCACACGGCCTTGGCTGCGGGGTGGCTGCGTGCCTAGGCCTTGGCCGCGGGGTGGCTGGGTGCCATGGCCTTGGCCTTGGCCGCGGGGTGGCTGCGTGCCTTGGCCTTGGCCGCGGGCTGGCTGCGTGCCATGCTCGAAATGGAGCACATGCTTGCGACCAAGGCACGTCGCACACTCTCGCGCACACACAACACACACTTGGGCCGCACTCCCGGGGCAAGGATAGGGAGCTCGAGCGTGGCCCTGTGCCTTGGCCTTGGCCACGGGGTGGCCGCGTGCCTTGGCCGCGGGCGAGCATTTGGGCAAAATGTGAGCACACGGTCCTCGAACCCCCGCACGTTCGGTAAATCAGACGTAAAACGAGGTTCGGACCACGCAATCGACTCCCGTCTTCTCCGACGTTCGACTGTCGCACGTATCTAATGCATTACCCCAAAATCCCGCCCCGCCCCGGAAAAGCAAAAGTTGGTCAAGATCTGTGAGCTACAGCACACGGCCTCAGCCGCAGGGTGGCTGCGTG
This sequence comes from Luvunga scandens, assembly GCA_030449905.1. Classification (NCBI taxonomy): domain Eukaryota; kingdom Viridiplantae; phylum Streptophyta; class Magnoliopsida; order Sapindales; family Rutaceae; genus Luvunga; species Luvunga scandens. Next base: position 3,923 of record JASUUG010000423.1, on the reverse strand, counting down.
CCTAGGCCTTGGCCGCGGGGTGGCTGGGTGCCTTGCTCGAAATGCAGCACATGCTTGCGACCAAGGCACGTCGCACACTCTCGCGCACACACAACACACACTTGGGCCTCACTCCCGGGGCAAGGATAGGGAGCTCAAGCGTGGCCCTGTGCCTTGGCCTTGGCCGCGGGGTGGCCGCGTGCCTTGGCCTTGTCCGTAGGCGAGCATTTGGCCAAAATGTGAGCACACGGTCCACGCCGTTGCTTCGTATTCTTGGACCAAAAACTGAGATCCACACCTACCTTCCACTTCTTTCTCCGGTTTTGCCTGAATCGGATGAGTTGACCCACCCGTTTGGGCACCCGTTCTCTGGCAGTAAAATGGCCGTAAAATGAGTTTCGGAGCTTGGGATTGGATTCCGTTTTCTCCCGCCACCGACTCCCAGCAAACCCGACCACGCCAGCCAAAAATCCCACGCCGCCCCCGAAACGCGAAATTTGGCTGCAATCCGTGTGCTATAGCTCATGGATTTTGGCCTTTTCGGGCGGAAAAATGCGAAAGTTGGCCTTGGCCGAGGGGTGGCTGCGTGCCTAGGCCATGGCCGCGGGGTGGCTGCGTCCCTAGGCCTTGGCCGCGGGGTGGCTGCGTGCCTAGGCCTTGGCCGCGGGGTGGCTGCGTGCCATGGCCTTGGCTTTGGCCGCGGGCTGGCTGCGTGCCTTGCTCGAAATGCAGCACATGCTCGAAATGCAGCACATGCTCGCGACCGAGGCACGTCGCACACTCTCGCACACACACAACACACACTTGGGCCGCGCTCCTAGGGCAAGGATAGGGAGCTCGAGCGTGGCCCTGTGCCTTGGCCTTAGCCGCAGGGTGACCGCGTGCCTTGGCCTTGGCGAAGGGGTGGCTGGGTGCCATGGCCTTTGCCTTGGCCACGGGGTGGCTGCGTGCCTAGGTCTTGGCCGCGGGGTGGCTGGGTGCCATGGCCTTGGCCTTGGCCGCGGGGTGGCTGCGTGCCTTGGCCATGGCCGCAGCGTGGCTGGGTGCCATGGCCTTGGCCTTGGCCACGGGGTGGCTGCGTGCCTAGGCCTTGGCCGCGGGGTGGCTGGGTGCCATGGCCTTGGCCGCGGGCTGGCTGCGTACCTAAGCCTTGTCCGCGGGGTGGCTGGGTGCCATGGCCTTGGCCGCGGGCTGGCTGCATACCTAAGCTTTGTCCGCGGGGTGGCTGGGTGCCATGGCCTTGGCCTTGGCCACGGGGTGGCTGCGTGCCTTGGCGTTGGCCGCGGGCTGGCTGCGTGCTTTGCTCGAAATGCAGCACATGCTCGCGACCAAGGCACGTCGCACACTCTCGCGCACACAACACACACTTGGGCCGCGCTCCAGGGGCAAGGATAGGGAGTTCAAGCGTGGCCCTGTGCCTTGGCCTTGGCCGCGGGGTGGCCGCGTGCCTTGGCCTTGGCCTTGGCCGCGGGCGAGCATTTGGCCAAAATGTGAGCACATGGTCCTCGCTGTTGCTTCGTACTCTTTGACCAAAAACTGAGATCCACACCTACCTTCCACTTCTTTCTCCGGTTTTGCCTGAATTGGACGAGTTGGCCCACCCGTTTGGGCACCCGTTCGCTGTCGGTAAGATGGCCGTAAAACGAGTTTCGGAGCTCGGAATTGGATTCCGTTTTCTCCCACCACCGACTCCCACCAAACCCGACCACGCCAGCCCAAAATCGCACGCCGACCCCGAAACGCGAAATTTGGCCACAATCCGTGTTCTATAGCTCACGGATTTTGGCCTTTTCTAGTGGAAAAATGGGCGCAGGGCCTCCCGCATTATTTTCGCCATTTCTTCGAGTGGAAAGCAGTACTTGCGCCGTGAGGAGGCCCCCGGCCCAGTTCTACCACAATCGGACCAATTCGAGGGCACGTTTCGTCCCCTTTTCGCACTCCCGCGCCCTCGGTAAATCGGCCGTAAAACGAGGTTCGGACCTCGAAATCGACTCCCCTCTTTTCCAACGCTCGACTGTCGCACGTATCTAATGCAATACCCGAAAATCCCGCACCGCCCCGGAAACGTGAAAGTTGGCCAAGATCCGTGAGCTACAGCATACGGCCTTGGCCTTGGCCGCGGGGTGGCTGAGTGCCAGTGCCTTGGCCTTGGCCGCGGGCTGGCTGGGTGCCATGGTCTTGGCCGCCGGGTGGGTGGGTGCCATGGCCTTGGCCGCGGGGTGGACACGTGCCTTGGCGTTGGCCACCGGGTGGCTGCGTGTCTCGGCCGCGGGCTGGCTCCGTGGCTTGCTCGAAATGCAGCACATGCTCGCGACCAAGGCAGGTCGCACACTCTCACGCACACACAACACACACTCCGGCCGCGCTCCCGAGGCAAGGATAGGGAGCTCGAGCGTGGCCCTGTGCCTTGGCGTTGGCCGCGGGGTGGCTGCGTGGCTTGGCCTTGGCCGCGGGCGAGCATTTGGCCAAAATGTGAGCACACGGTCCTCGCCGTTTCTTCGTATTCTTGGACCAAAAACTGAGATCCACACCTACCTTCCACTTCTTTCTCCGGTTTTGCCTGAATCGGACGAGTTGGCCCACCCGTTTGGGCACCCGTTCGCTGCCGGTAAGATGGCCGTAAAACCAGTTTCGGAGCTCGGAATTGGATTCCGTTTTCTCCCGCCACCGACTCCGACCAAACCCGACGACGCCAGCCCAAAATCCCACGCCGCCCCCAAAACGCGAAATTTGGCCACAATCCGTGTGCTAGCTCACGGATTTTGGCCTTTTCTGGCGGAAAAATGGGCGCAGGGCCTTCCGCATTATTTTTACCATTTCCTCGAGTAGAAAGCAGTACATGCGCCGTGAGGAGGCCCCCGGCCCAGTTCTACCACAATCGGCCCAATTCGCTGGCATGTTTCGACCCCTTTTCGCACCCCCGCACGTTCGGTAAATTGGCCGTAAAATGAGGTTCGGACCTCGGAATCGACTCCCGTCTTCTCCGACGTTCGACTGTCGCACGTATCTAATGCATATCCCCAAAATCCCGCACCGCCCCGGAAACGCGTAAGTTGGCCAAGATCCATGAGCTACAGCACACGGCCTTGGCCGCGGGGTGGCGGCGTGCCTAGGCCTTGGCCGCGGCGTGGCTGGGTTCCATGGCCTTGGCCTTGGCCACGGGGTGGCTGCGTGCCTAGGCCTTGGCCGCGGGGTGGCTGGGTGCCATGGCCTTGTCCTTGGCCGCGGGGTGGCTGGGTGCCATGGCCTTGTCCAGTTCTACCACAATCGGACCAATTCTAGGGCACGTTTCATCCCCTTTTCGCACCCCGCACCCTCGGTAAATCAGCCGTAAAATGAGGTTCGGACGTCGAAATCGACTCCCCTCTTTTCCGATGTTCGACTGTCGCACGTATCTAATGCATCACCCCAAAATCCCGCACCGCCCCGGAAACACGAAAGTTGGCCAAGATCCGTGAGCGACAGCACACGGCCTTGGCCTTGGCTGCGGGGTGGCTGCGGGCCATGGCCTTGGCCTTGGCCTCGGGGTGGCTGCGTGCCATGGCCTTGGCCACGGGTTGGCTGCGTGCCTCGGCCTTGGCCTTGGCCGCGGGCTGGCTCCGTGGCTTGCTCAAAATGCAGCACATGCTCGCGACCAAGGCAGGTCGCACACTCTCACGCACACACAACACACACTCCGGCCGCGCTCCCGAGGCAAGGATAGGGAGCTCGAGCGTGGCCCTGTGCCTTGGCGTTGGCCGCGGGTGGCTGCATGGCTTGGCCTTGGCCGCGGGCGAGCATTTGGCCAAAATGTGAGCACACGGTCCTCGCCGTTTCTTCGTATTCTTGGACCAAAAACTGAGATCCACACCTACCTTCCACTTCTTTCACCGGTTTTGCCTGAATCGGACGAGTTGGCCCACCCGTTTGGGCACCCGTTCGCTGCCGGTAAGATGGCCGTGAAA
>JASUUG010000422.1:0-50947 GCA_030449905.1 Luvunga scandens | reverse complement strand
TTAACAAGCTTTCTAGGTCTAACTATTAACAAGCTTTTCTAGGTCAACTAATTTTCTAGGTCAATGCTTGTTTCCTTCCCATAGTGTTGCCTATTTCTGAATTGGGACAAAAACTGTAAAGTACATTTGTTGCATATACTACCGTTTATCTTTTATTTTGACCTCTACTTTTCTTATAATTCATTTATAAGTTTATGATAATTTCATTTTCATTCTCTTTTTCTCTCGTCAATATTCAGATATTCTGTCTCTTTTTTCTCTATTTAAATAATTAATCAATCATTAGTCAACAATCCCTTTCAAATAAAAATATCATCAATGAATCAATTACCTTAATTATTTTGCATATCACAATCAAGACAAAATGTTGTAACTTGAATTGAATATTTGGATGGCAAGTGTATGCCATGGCAATTAAATAAATTAAAATAACAAATCAAATTTATCATTAATAAGTGATTGATGTCATATTGGTTTAGATTTATGGATAAACTTTAAGTTTTGTTATTTTCGAGTAACTAATAATTTTAAAATTAAATTGTATTCTAGTTACTTTTCATTTAAAGTTCAAACTGCACATATTTTAAAGTGGCAACCAAAGTGTAAAGAAGGAAAATAAAATACATAGTTTTTATAATTATTTATTTAATTTNTTAAGTAACGGATGCTAGTTTTGTTTTTAAGTTAATTTATTAATTGAATTTTAATATCAAGTTGCGGAGCTATCTCACTCCTTAGATTAAAACAAATAGAGTTAGATATTGATGTTTAGTTTTGGATATTGATGTCTAATTTTCTGTCAAACTTTAAGTTGAAATAACTCACCCATTTTTTAATTGTTTAAATTATTTACAAAAAAATTATCTGAATTTTATGTCTCAAAAATTTGAAACATTTGATTTTTACAATTTAAACATTCAACAAAGAATGTATGTTAATTATCAAACTATCGCATCTTACCATTGAAAGTTTGAAACTACTCTTACGTGACAGCACAAGAAGACAAAATAGAAAGTACTGTGTATGATTTGCACGTGTTGGTTTTCTTATTTTCACTTTCGAGCAACTAAAGGTGCGTTAAATTATTGTTTATCCACGTTTTCTTTTTGAATTGAAAATACTAAATAAAGTGTTAATGGTTTTATTTTTGAAAATATTTTGAAAATGTAAAATTCATTCTACACTTTTAACAAAGGAAATGAGAAAACAACTTTTCTTGTATTTCAACTTTTTTCAATCTTGTATTAAGTTTCAAAATGAATAATTTTCTTCACCATCTCACAAAATAATAATAATATCATTATTATTATTATTATTATTATTATTATTATTATTATTATTATTATTATTATTATAATTATTATTATTACCAAAAATCAATTTCCCTCACAATAATCTTTTCTTTTTATATACATTACAATATTTTTTATATTAATTAAATAAAATATGTAGAGGGTTATCATTGTTCTTTAAACAAAAAGTTAAAAAGATCACCTAATTTATTCTTAAAATTAAAATAATCAAACTAATTAAATAATAAAAATAATTATTCATTACTTAATATTAAGTTTATGGAAATTATTCTAATAATAATTCTTTAAAACATTCATTTAAACGTATTTTACTTTTCTTCATTTTCAAGATTTTTTGAAAATGATGCAACCCATTTTTAAATTTTAAAATAAATTTGAAAATAAAGCATTTTTAGTTCATTTTTATTTCAAAAAACAATGGTTTAAAACAATCTCAACGCACCTAAAAATTTTCAAAAGCGATTTATTTGCCATGAGCACTATCCCTATAATAGATGGACATGAAATTTTAACCTATAAATAATAACTTTTCTCATCCTGTAGCTGGGAAAAAGGGCCAGAGCGCCGCGTGTCAAAGTAAGGAAAGATTTTTAACAAATAAGATAAGTAACGACCAAAAAGAAAGTGGAAAATGGAGACATGCGATGGAAATGCAATTGGTATTATCGTTGAAAAAACAGTAATCTTAAATTATTTAATAAACATCTGTCGCCATGATTTAAAGAGAATTTAATTGTATCTACATTTTGTGATAAAGAAATATATTTATTAACTAAAAATCTTATTTATCATTATATTGTTAATTTTATCAATAGCTATATAGCTTCTTTTTTCATAACTAACATATCAGTAGAAAGTTGTCGAATCTATGAAATTTTAATAAGTTAACGTTTGTTCATTTTAAAACATGGAGGGGCTCCCGATAAAGGAAGCAGCGAAATCTACTGGTTAATTAAAATAAACTATACCTTTATTCATTTATAACGTGGGCGACCAAAGAAAAAAATTAGTTTAAGACAAAAATACCCGCATTGTTATTTAAAAAAAGCAACATTTTGTATCCACCCCTAACAAACTCCCATTCAATTATGCAAAATAAGATGTTGAAAGTCTTTACTGTTTTGTTTCAGAAAATTAATAATTTTTCCCTCTTGTGATTCAAAATTCATTAAATTTCTCTATTGTTAAAATAGACTGATAAATAAATTTATTTTGGTTTCTATGAATATTTGCTCTCGGTCATGTGGTAAAGCTCTCCACTCATCAATATAAATTTCTAAGGGTAATTTTTTTTTTAAGATGAATTTTAATTTGATGAACAACAGGAGAATTTCTTTTTTTCAATTATTTTCCCGACGGTATATTATAATGATCGATTTCATATTCTTTCCAGCTATATGTTCTCAAGGTGTACATAGGAACACCTCACCTGGTAATTATGTCTCTTATTTTATCCCCCACGAGTGGTTGTAACTCGTAACCTCAATTGATCGGTTTTCAAATAATTGGCCGTCTCTTACTTCATCATTATTTTTTTTCAAATGGAGTTCGACCCCATGCTTATGTTGAAGAAAACAGAAATTATAAAGATTTAGGGTCCATTTATCCTAGGAAAGAGCGCAGCTATTCCAACCGGATCCTTAAAAAGAATACAAAATATCAAAATTTTATCATTCTGTTTCTATTTTTCAGTTTGATGAAACTCAAAAAACACTATTAAAAAGGGGGCAAGGGATGGGGAATGAGTGCAATCGAAGCGAACCCAGAAGAAGTTTTGCATATTTTCTTGTTTATTTTGTCTGTTTCACATTTTCTTTTTTAAAGGAAGAAACATAAATTCCATTCCTTTAAGATAGAGACTATTATTATGAACAAGTGGAGAACACACTTTTGCATCAACTATCAGATCTATGACGGTGATATAACTGGAGAACCATTGAACTCTTATCGACTGACAAGAAAGAAAATCCTTGAATCAAAACATCAACAAGAAGATTGGATTATGTTACATATAAGGTACGTTTAAATTGAAGTTAAACATCTCGTAACTTAAAAAACTACAAACAATGAAGTATTTGATAAACAATTATTGTTATAACTTAAAAATATATTAATATGATATTTCATTTGATGATAACCAATTTATTATATCTTGATAATTTTATTAAAATTATTATTTAAAATTTATATTTACTAAATATTATTAACTTTTATTTTATAATTACGTCTTTTTTTTTTCATAACAACTATAACTTAAAAGTTACAGTACCCAATTCCTAAACAAAATCTCAATTATTTCACATACTGTAACTTTTTTTTATTTTTAGGTGATCCGTCTGACGTGCACATAACATATAACTCTATTAAGAATAATACTTCACTACTCCTATAAAAAACCTAACACCTCTCTTATTGGCTCTACTAACTAAAACAGCGTCAGATTTCCTGTAAAGCCATGTTTGAAAGAATTCTTTTATTCTGGACTAGAAGCTTTCTGAAGTTTCATTCCGCTGCACGAAATCCATCATTGGCTGAACAATCATTTGTATATGCCATTTTGAAACTGCTCTAACCAAAGCTATTGCACCGTAGGAGATTTTAAGATGCTATGCTTGGTACATTACCATATTGGACTATATACAACTTTTATTTGTTTTTCTAAATAAAAAAACTAATACTTATTTTACAACTACCATAAAAGTTTACTGCTGTAAGATGAAAACATGATCCTAAACAAAACTACCATCAACTGAGACAAATAAGCATCATCTAGAACAGCCTAGTAGTTTAACATCAAGCTAGTCTACCGTCAAGTAGCATTTAACAAATGCTAGTCTACATTCAGCCTTTAAAGACTTGAAAGCAGAAATGTTAGAAGGCTTATCTAGTATGAGAATTAAAGCTCGAAATTCCTCATCTTGTTCAAGTCCCATTGTTGCGAGCTCATCAACAATATCACTTGATCTTCTCTATCGTCAATATTCGGCTTAACCAGCATCTCCATGTTTTGATTATATAAGGTAAACACTTGCTCGATTGTTGAACAAATCTTTTCAATACCAGCTGTCAGACTGCTATCAGATCTCCTCTTCTCACTTGATGTTTTGGAGCCAGTTTGGGTTTTCTCCTTTTCCTACTAGATGTTTCAGAGCTAATTCGATCGATTTGATGAGAACTTGAGGTTGGTGCACTGACAAGGGAGAACTCGGTTTTTCAACCACAATAATATCAACACCATTTTCCTCTCGAATCTCCTCTCGGTTAATTTCCTCAACCAAATCGACTGGAGTTTCAGCCCCATGTGTAGTTACACAGTCCTTTCCATAGATATTGACAAGCCTTTCATAGATTGGAAATGGCCTGTCTTTCCATCCTCTCGCCTCACTGTGGATCTACATTCGATTCCACAAGTCAATAATAATCAATTTGCTAATTTCTTCTCAAGCCAAATAGCGTATAAGTACACTAACCTGCACAAACGACTGCCAAACCGCGTCATTGTCAACCTCTACACACTTCTTTACGTGATTCATCCAAATCCACTTGTCTTCAACATATTGAAAACTAATCTATGCTGCTTTTTCCATTTTCTTTGCTTAGAATCAATGTGTGGGTTAGCTCTTCAATCCAGAATTTGGTAATAACAAATTTAATTCCTTTTCAATTCGAGTCATAGTACCGGCTTTGAAAGTACCATTATCACAACTTGAGAACCCTCTGCAACTGCTTTTTCCAATATGCTTAATAATGCTTCTTCTTCCTTAGTGGTCCATACACGCCTAAGTCCTCTATTTTTAGAATCGGTTCCTTTCTTTGCACTATCAATTCCTGTTAGAACACACACGATTCTGAATATGTTTTTTGAGCTAAAAGAAGTTACTAAATGATTTTTTATATAGAAGTGTTAGATTTAGATGAGTATAGCACCACATCTAATATTTGTTGCTTAATCAAGGAGTAATAAACGAGAGCAGTTTCAGAAACAGGAATGCTGAAGCATAAAAGATTAAAAAGTAACAAGCTATACCATTAAAGTAATAGATTAATACTCTCTCAAGAAAACTATAAATAACAACACAAAAACAAAAGAATCCTCAAACAGCAATATAAATATTATAACAGGTAGACAAATAGCATTGAATTGGAAAAACCATTTGGCAACTGTAAAATAAACTCACAAATTACTCAATTACTTGCCCTGCGAGAAGCTGCAGTCAAGTAAAAATATTCAATAATTACAGTAGCCATAACTTAAAATCCAGTAAACATCAGCAAGGAGGAAAAGGAAAACAACTCAAGTACTCAACTACATCATGCATAATACCCATAAACAGTTTGAAATTTACAAAATTCTTTAAATTAGCTTAAAGATATGAGAAAAGAAAAGACTAACGACTCTGTTTTAGGACTATTCACTGCACCTCTTCATTGCCAAATCATACCTGCAGGCATTCCATTGATCTGATGATGCTCTCGTGCAGGTAATACCACCTTGTCCAATTTCATTAGCTTGCTTCTCAATTACTTGGCACAAAGCAAATTCTGAAAATATATTTAAACTTTCACAAAGGTCAAATTCAAATATGATACAAAGGATAAGTAATTATCAGAATAAGTAGACTCAAAAAAGCATAACCTTTACTTAAACTATAGTTAAGCTATATGGTATATACACAGCATTCCTCTCACTAATGCCCATACCCTGCCTCATGGCATCACGTGAGCTATTCAGCTAAAATTGTGGTCTATTATCCCATTTCATTTTCTCTGTACGTGTGTGCCATGAGTTAGTGACTTGATTTGCATCCAAAACGATTGAATATAGTCCTACTTCAATGTCTACTCTCCTTTGCAAAATAATACTAATAAATGGGTGTTTAAGTGTGAACGTTGTTTCCAAAACCTCATATACAACTGTTGTGATAAAAGTTAAAAATAAACCTAAGAAAATTCTAAACATAAACACCTGCATAATATAACTTACCTTATTAGCTATATACATAGATTATTTAAAAATAATCCTAAGGTCACAGTTTGTATCCCAACTTATATGGTAGATGACATCATCAAAATGCCATTATTACTAGGCACCGTTAGAGAAAGAGGTTTTTAAAGGAAAGCAGGACAGATGTACCCACCCGAACTTATCAAAGGAAAAGAAAAAAAGAACTTGATCCTGATGAACCTAATTAAGCTTCTGTCCCCAAGACTCATGATCACTGCCCTCATTAAGTCAAAGCCTTTTTCCCTCTGCTCCTTTAAAAATTAAAGAATTCTATGGTTTCCAGTAATATAAAAGGCCAAAACTCACCATCCCTAGAACTAATATATTTTGTTGAAAATTGTTTATCTATTGTCGTTAAAAATTATCCCTCTAAATGAAATTTTTGGCTCCGTCAGAGTACTTTCATGGCAAATGATAAGGTTAACAACCAGAAGACCATGTCATCTGCCGCATTCCAAACACTATATCTCAACTTTGTAAGTGTAGTAATACGGATAATAGTTAAGACGATTCTTAACACACTCTAATGGATTCAATTACAAAAACTGAAAGAACAGTTACTCAAATTTAGTCACTGTAATTTAAAGCAGTAGCAAAAATTACAATACACGCTAGAAAAGGCCAGCTATTTACTAAATACAACAAAAGGCCATGTGTCATATGCAGGATAATGAATTTAAGAAATACCCACGAAAATTAACGCAAAAATAAGAATAAAAGCAGCATAATACCCATTAAAATTCACAACAGATAATATTTTTCATCAAAATGAAGGGAAAAAAATAAACATTCATGCACTGACCTTAAGAGAAAACAAGATCTTGTTTTATGTCGGAGATCGGATACCGGTGATCGGTGATCGAATGTGGGAAGATCGGAGAACTGGGAGACGAGAGATTTGAGTGATCTGAGGATCTAAAGGGGACGATTACGATCGATTGATGGAGAGAGGATTTACCAATATTTTATTAATTTGGATTTGGGTTAACAACTGGGGCCCATAATGTTATTGAAATCACAATTAATGTTATATAGTTTATATTTCGGTCATATAGGTCCCTGCTAGAGCAATCATGTCTTATCTTATCATACGTATCAAATTTATACAAATATAGATATGACCAATTTATTAATCATATCAAGCATATCAAGCTATCAAAACATGAATACAAAACATATTAATCATATCAACCCATTTAATATATCTATTAGAAAAAATTAAAAGTTAATTTAAAAATAACAAATATGGAAAGATTATTCTCAAAAATAGGTCATAAAAAAATTAACAAGACACATATATGGCATGAATAAGTTTATAACATAATATAAGTATAACAAAAATAATTAATTTAGTGTTTAGTGTATTGTATATTAGTTATTTTTTCAATATTATATTAACATATATAAATTGTGTCAACATATGTATAATCATGATAAGATGGTCTAACATAGATTCAATAAAATTATTTATCATATCGTATAGTGTCGATTCATTTATTAATATTATTTAATATTTATCAACACAAATATAAAAAATTATTTTCGTGTAATCATGTCATGATCCATTGTGCCACTTTTTATTACTAGTGCTACAATATTAACGCTAAATTATTAATAGTATTAACATACTTTTTCCTTTTAATAAAACAAGATATCATAAAACTTTTATGGCTCATCAAATACCAAGGGTTTTTTAGAATTTATAAATTATAAATTAATATATCGATATTAAATGTATCCCTTTATATTTAAATATTTGAGTTTTTGTTCTTACGGCTAGGAGGAAATCAATTAAACAATCTTTTAAGGATAAAGTTTTGTATTATTGAAAAAAAAATGTTATCCAACACAATCATTTGGATGTTAATATTTTTAAAATGATCCAAAAAGTTATTTATTTTTCGAGTCCTTTTCCAATAAGAGACTTCTCATTTTAGTAAAATACTACCAAACTAGAAAAGATAGAAAAATAAAATAAACTAAAGGATAAACATACAACATTAGAGTGCCTTTTTTTAACCCCTTATCTTCTAGTTTAGTCTATATTTTACTAAAAGGAGGGATCAAGATGAAAAACTATTCATTTTTTGTAATAAAAAATTAAATTAATTAATCAATTCTTTGAAATAAAAATCAATCAGGACCCGTTTGACATAGTTGAAATAATCTCTGTTTTCTTTAGTGTTTATAGAAGTTAACGACTCAAACAGGGTTAATTCTGTTTTGACTTTGGCCAAAGGTTGGAGCAAATCAGGGATGGCAAAAAAATTCAGTTTTCGTTCTCCATTCGCAAAAATTCAGAAGATTCAGAGTTGTATATTGAAAATTACAGATTGAGAATATAAAATTTAAGATCTCTGTGGATTTGGATCTGAATCGGAATCTAAATATATCCAAAACCATGAATATTTAGGTTCACATTTTTTTAATTAAATTTTAACTGAAAAATATTTAAGTTAAATTATTTATTTAATATGTATAAGCATAATTAACTCAATAATCTTTCTTGACTTTGAAAAATATGATAAGAAACTAAAATAATAATAATAATAATTAGAGAATATTGTAATAAATCAGTTTATCTTAGATTCCTTTTAATTTTTTATGTTTGATAATCTTAATTTATGGATTTATAGTATTGTTATGTTGAATTATTGATCATTGAATTATAATTAAATTTTATTTTATATTATTAAATAAATTATTGTAATTTAAAATTGCATTTAAATTTATTATTACGTAGATTACGATATCTGAAAAATTTAACTGCAGGCATCTGATTCCATATATTTTCTTACTGATCTAAATATCGATATAAATTTAAATCCAAAATACACTTATATCTGTATCGAGATCCGAATTTTACCATTCATACGATGAAACTATCAGGTTTACAAGTAAAAAGGCCGCGAATCTATCGAGCTGATAAATGATAAGAACGGGAATCTATCGGGTTGATATGGCGCAAAAATGTCGGGTTGACTGGGCTTCGGCTGGAGCCGAAGAAATGGACCAGAATAATAAACAGATGTTTCGGGCATGATAAAAGCCAACATCCAATACATATGGGCCACGATATTAAACAGATTTTTTAAAAAAAAGAAAAATAAAAAAATTAGCTTGATGGGTAAGTACGCAATTCAATTCCATCTTCACTCGTTCGAATGATGTTCGAATTCCAAACAGCTACATGTAATATATATCCTAAGAGCATTAACGAGAAATTTATCGTACTTTTTATTTTGAAGAATCTGATCGAGTAATTTACTAATTTTCATATAAATTTACTTAGTTATTTGAGTACCTCCACTACTAATTAATTAATCAATTATTCAACATAGCTCTCATGTTTCCTGTTCTGTTAGTATTTTCTATCCTGGCTTTCAAAGTACTATTTATGCTTTTAAGAATTTTGAGAGACGAATATAATCGAAGTATTTAAGTAGTTTCAAAGTTTTGGAAAAATGAAAGGATTATTATTGAAGGAAAGAGTTGGGAAACGAAAAGAAAAGAAAGATATTAATGGACAAAAAGAATGAATTTAAAGATTAATAAATAGGTCAAAATACAAAAGGAAAACTTAACTTTACAATTTTATTAATTAATGTCAAGTGCCCTTTGATTATTGCAATCTTAACTTTATATCGTAGATGAAAATTTCTTAGAACATTAATACCATATTTCAAAATGTAGTTGATGCATTAAAAGAGCTTGTAGAATTTGTTCCTACATTGCAAAATTACTTTTCAAAGTCAAGGTCTTTTTCTATCATACTTGTAGAAGATATGACAGCGTACGTGATCAATTGCTAAACAGTGTGCTGAGGACATACTAAAAGAAGAAAAAGGAAAAGAGAAATTAAAAAAATACAAATATCATTATTATATTTAAAATTTAAAATAAAAACGCTGTTGTCTAATCCAAAATTATATCTAACAGATCTACCTAAATTAATCAAATTGACTTCTTTTTCTTTGCAATCAAACAAAAATCGAGAAATGGCCCATCGCCCACCAACTCTCATCTACCTGATGGGCCCTTGCCCGAACCAAAAAAAAAATGTTAAATTCAATTTAACGAAATTTTCGATCAAATATCATTTATCTTTAAATAATATGTTCAGGAATGAATTGACGAGGGTAGGATTGGTACCGGCATTTTCTTTTAAGCAAATCCGCACCACCAAAAAAAAACATTACCAAAACTTGTCATGCTTATTGTGGGTTTATTGCTTATTACCAAACCTACTATATATGGTATTCAATGGACTATTAGAATTCAAATGCAAATGCTAAAATAATATATTCAATCAAACCTAAAAACGTAAATTAGACAAAGAAAATGAAATGAGCATCGGTGTCTACTATATAGTGAGCATTTGGATATATGGTAGAATTCTAAAATTTCAGTGATGAACAGAAGCTAGGATAGGTAGGTTTCGGTGGTGTCTGTATAGGAATTTCAGGGGAAACAAATGCTTATGTTGCAGTGAAAAGAGTGTCAAGAAGTTCGAAACAGGGGATAAAGGAGTCTGCTTCTGAAATGAAAATCATTAGGAGATCGAGGCATAGGAATTTAGCGCAACTTTTGGGTTGGTGCCATGGGAAAAATGAGTTGTTGCTTGTTTATGAATTCATGCCTAATGGCAGCTTGGATTCACATCTTTTCAATGAAAATAGGTTTTTAACATGGGAGTTGAAGTATAAAATTGCTCAAGACTTTGCTGCAGGATTACTTTACCTGTAAGAAGAATGGGATCAGTGTATTGTAAAAGATATTGTAATATTTGTCAATATTAAAATTTGAAATAATATTTATTGTTTTGGATATTAACGACTAACCGCTTATTAAGATACCGGCTAATGATAATTTCCAGAGAGCATGTCGAAATCAAGGTTAACGGCAATCCATTATTGAGATAACAATTTAGTCGATAGTGAATAGATACGATGTTGAAGGTCTTATCAAAACTAACGCGATCCGATAACTAAGTTATCAGCCTAACCGATTGTTTCTAGAAGTAGTTAAATTTCAAACTGAATTGTGTCTTTTGAAGATGTGCCACGGTTAATGGTTGAAATCTTTCAATGAAAAGACACTTTCTTCATTAAGAAAAAACACTTAATATCAATAAAAATATATACAGATTTACATATTGAAATATATATATTCTTGGAATACAATTTTATTACTAAAGATTGTATTCAAGGTTTGTTGTATCTTAGGGGTAATTTGCCATTCAACTCTGTAACAAACCAAGTGTGGTGAGGGCAAATAAAACCTTAAAGGAAAGTGTAGACACACGCCTCAAACCTTTCTATTTTCTTTTCTTTATTTGCCTCCATATTCTAAAATTACACAAACAATCTTTAAGGTTTTACTTTGTTTGTAATGGAGGCTGAGAAGAATATGTTTTCATTCCTTAATCCTAGTGTCCATCTTGATCGTTTGGATGGCACTAATTTTACTCGTTGGAAAGGGAAGTTATTTTTTCTTCGCAACGTTCTCAAGATAGCATATATTCTTGATCCAAAATTGGACCCATTTCCAGAACCAAGAGAAGATAATACCGGGTTATTAAGGCAGCAAAGAAACAACGTGAAGATGATGAAGTGATGTGTCGAGGTCACATACTCAACACTCTCTCTGATAGGCTCTATGATTTCTACAACTCGATGACTTCTCTTGTTGAAATATGGAATGCACTAAAGTATAAATATAAAACAGAGAAAGAAGGTACGGACAAATTTCTTGTTTCTAAATATTTTGAATTTGTCAAGGTAGACACAAAATCCATTCTTGATCAAATACATGAATTACAAATTATTGTTACTAAGCTTCGAGAATTGAAAGTTGAAATTTCTGAATCATTTCAAGTTGGGGCTTCTATAAATTTTTACATAGTAGAGAAAACATAACTTTAGAAGAATTACAAAAGCACTTGGTAATTCAAGAAGACACAAGGTCTTGAGATTCCAAGGACAAGAATGATTCTACTAAGGTTCATGTCGTTGAAGCTAGTAAATTTTCTAAGAATTTCAAAGTGAAGAATGACAAGAAATTCCAGAAGTCCAATAGCACACAAAAGTTTTCTAGAAATTGTTTCTTTTGTGGAAAGAAAGACCATCACCAAAGTGAATGTAGATTCAAGAAGATAAGGTAGGAAGTAAATACTCAAAAAGCCAATGTCATTGAGGAGAAAGTTGAAGAGATTTGTGCTATGGTTTCCGAGATGCAAATTGGCATGATTACTGAAACCAATATGGCTAAAACTAAGTCCTGCGAGTGGTGGCTCAATTCAGGTGCAACCATTCATGTTTGTAATGATAAGAAATTTTTCTTATCATATAAAGAAGAAGAAAAAAGAAGGACAAATGGTTCTCATGGGAACAATAATGCAGCCATGGTAGCAAGAAAGGGAGTAATGAGATTAACTTCACTTCGGAAAGAAAGTTACTTTTTATAATGTTTTTCATGTACCTCCATTAGGAAGAATCTTATTTCGCTAGTTGTATATGTAAGCATGGGCTTAAAATTTTACTTAGGGTAATTTGCCATTCAACTCTATAAGAAACCAAGTGTGGTGAGGGCAAATAAAAACCGTAAAGGAAAGTGTAGACACGCCCAAACCTTTCTATTTTCTTTTCTTTATTTGCCTCCATATTCTAAAATTACACCAACATATACTATATGTAGACATAAAATCGAGCAACATCATGTTAGATTCAAATTTCAAAGCCAAGATTGGAGGATTTTGGCTTGGTAAGGCTTGTAGAACATAGCAAAGGGTCTCAAACAACCGTTTTGGTAAGAACATTGGGCTACATGGCGCCGAATGTGCCATATCGGAAAGCCAAAAAAGAATCATTAGGAAAAGACTCATACAATCAATCGCGAATTAAGCGAAAACAAACTCTTTCTTTCTTTGTATGATTAAAATAGGATGTGTACCACAAATAAATCAAAAAAATAAACCAATAAAATCCAAAGTAATAAACCAACCAAAAGAGACACGAGTTTTACGAGGAAAACCCAAAACCGAAAAACCACAAGATCGTAGTCCGATAAAATCTTCCACTATATTAATGAGATTATAATACAAATTCTTTTTATAGATTATACTAGAGGCTAACAACATCAAGAATCTCAACATCCTTGACTTACGTGAGCGTTTAATATCCGTCTCTAATAAGTTGTTATCTCAAATAATAGCCAACGAGAAGATAAAATAAAAATTAAGACTAGTAGAATTGTTGAGGGTGCGATACCATGAACTTACCATCAAAATTTGAGAGAAACCAGAGTTAATTTTACATTCCGATTATCCAATTAAAGATTAAAATCTTGTCCCGAACTGTAACAGCCTCCACTGTTCTTTCTTTTCTTCTTTCGTCTTTTGTGCCGTATACTAACTAGATTGCTGCCACTTTATATTCTTTATATAGACAAATATCATGACAATTTTCATTTTCCCTTTTCATGTTTCTTTTAATTGCTTAATTGCCCAAACTAATACAATTTGGGCTTGAGCCACCCAATGAGATGGACCCAACAAATCTCCCCCTCCAGATCATGTAGGGGGCACCGCCAAGCCTGTTTTCTGCATACAACTTTTCACATTCTCTTTGGGCAATGACTTTGTCATCATATCTGATCCATTCTCTTTTATGTGAATCGTCTCAATCTGCAATTGTTTCTTCTCAAGCACGTCTCGTATCCAATGATACCTTACATCAATATTCTTGGATTTCGAATGATAGATCGAATTCTTTGCCAAGTTAATGGCACTTTGACTGGCGTAATGCACAACATAGCTATCTTGCTTCACACTCAACTCGTGTAGGAAATTCTTCATCCACAAGGTTTTTTTGCAACATTTAGTGATTGCGATATACTCTGCTTCAGTGGTAGACAAGGTAACACATTGCTGAAGTCTAGACTGCCATGAGACTACTTCCTCTACAAATGTGAGCAAATATCCTAATAGAAATTTTCTAGAATAGACTTCTCCTACCATATCTGCATCTGTTTATACTTGTAACATAGGTTTGTCACCACCAAAACATAAACATGCTTTGCAAGTGCCTCTGAGATATTTGAAAATTCACTTTACTGTTGTCCAATGCTCTTTGCTTGGATTGGAAAGAAACCGGCTTACAACACCAACTGCATAAGCAATATCTAGTCTTGTACAAACCATAGCGTACATCAAACTATCAACTGTTGAAGCATAAGGAACTCCTTTCATCTCTTGCTTCTCTTTTTCACTTGTAGGACAATGCTCAGAGGTAAGCTTGAAATGGCTTGCAAGTGGAGAACAAACAGATTTTGCTTTGCTCATGTTAAATCTTTCAAGAACCGTTTCAACATATGCTTCTTAAGATAACTATAACTTCCCAGCTTTTTTATCGCGGGAAATCTTCATGCCAAGAATTTGTTTCACCTCATCCCAAGTTCTTCATTACAAAAAACTTGCTAAGCTCTCTCTTCATATTGTCAATCTTACTATCATCTTAGCCAACAATCAACATGTCATCCACATAGAGCAAAAGAATGATAAAATCATTATTACCAAACTTCTTCACGAAAATACAGTGGTCACACGTAGCTTGCAGAAGCCATGATTTTCCATAAAAAAAATCAAATTTCTTATACCACTAACTTTTTCTGACTAAAATCCTTCACAACCAATCTAGCCTTATACTACTGTTGTGAGTTATTTTTAGTTTTTAACCTATAAACCCATTTGTTTTTCAATGCCCTCTTTCCTATAGGCAGTTTCACTAAGTCATAAGTGTGGTTCTTATTCAAGGATTTTACCTCCTCTTGCATGGCTTTAACAAACTCATTTTTATGTTGATGAGACATGCCTTCTTCAAAACATTCTAGCTCTCTTCCATCTATAAGCATCACATACTTATGTGGAGGATATCTAGTGGAAGGTCGCCGTTCTTTAGTAGTTCTTCTTAATTCTTGCTCAACTGGTGGTGCTGGTAATTCTAAAGGTGTTTTCTCAATTGGTTTTGCTGGACCATCATTATTATCCTCTTCATCTCTTCCATAATTATCATGAACTATAAGTGGAGAAACTAAAGTTGGAAATGATAAGAATCTCTAGAGATGACTGAGATTCATCACTTTTCTCTACATCACCAACTATCTGATCTTCAAGAAACTCCACATCTCTACTTACGATCGCTTTCTTGCTCATCAATCCCATAATCCGTATCCAAATTCTTTACGCTCATAGCCTAAGAAAATACATTCCTTGGCTTTATTATCAAGCTTCAATCTTTCATCCTTAGAAATATGAACATATGCTCTACAACCAAACATTCTTAAGTGTTTATAAGAAACATCTTTCCTAGTCCAAACTCTCTCAGGTACATCACCATCTAAGGGAGCTGAAGGAGAAATGTTAATCAAGTCAACTGTAGTGCGCATAGCCTCCGCCTAAAAAGATTTAGGAAGTTTGGCATCAGAAAGCATACACCTAACCTTATCTTCAATTGTTTTGTTCATTCTTTCTACATCACCATTCTGTTGTAGGGTCTTAGGTGCGGTCTTCTTAAGTCTGATTCCATAAGATTTGTAATACTACTCAAATGGTCTTCTATACTCACCACCATTATCTGTCCTGACACATTTTAATTTTTTTCATGTCCCTCTCTCAACATAAGCATGGAAGAACTTAAATATATCAAGCACTTGGTCTCTAAATTTTAAAGTAAAAGCCCACAATTTTCTAGAAAAGTCATCAATAAAAGTAACAAAATAAAGTGCACCCTCTATTGATCTACTTTGCATCATGCAAACATTAGTGTGAATCAAATCAATGATTTACGACTTTTTAGATGGAGAAAAACTTTTAAAAGCTACTTTGTGTGTCTTTCCAACTAAGCAATAAACACAAGTCTTAAGAGACATACCTACGAAGCTGGGAAGAAATTTTTTTCTAGCAAGAGTTTCCAACCCTTTCTCATTAATATGACCTAGTCTTTTATGCCATGTCTCAGTATCAGAATATTTTATAGTTACATTCACACCTTCTTTCTTAATCTTGGCTTCTATTACATAGGAAGTGTTTACTTTCCTTCCTTTAGTTGACACTAGGGAACCTTTGGTGAGCTTCCATTTTTTTTCACCAAATTGGTTAGTATAACCATCATCATCAAGCTTACCTGTAGAGATCAAATTAAGGCGAATATCTGGTACATGTTTAATATCTTTAAGCAACAACTTACAGCCAATGTTAGTTTCCAAGTAAATATCTCCTATGCCCACAATCTTGGATGCCCTCTCATTTTCCATCCGAACATGGCCATAGTCACCATTAACATAGGATGTGAAGTAATCATGATGCGCAGTAACATGAAATGAAGCACCCGAATCAAACACCCAATCACTCGTATGACAAGTGAGATTTACAGAGCTCTCATTATAAACAATACCTATAGCACTATCAACTATGGCTGTAGTGTTCTCTTTGTCATTTTTCTACGTATCACCCTTTTCTTTCGCCTGTTCTTTTTTCCACCATCTACACTCCTTTTTAACATGACCTATTTTTTGACAATGAAAACACTTAAGGTTTCTTCTCTGGGACTTAGATCTTCCTCTGTGGTTATCATTGTTTTGTTGGCGAGAATTTCTATTTTGGCTTATCCCCCACCTTTCTTCCTTTTCTAAAACAAGTGCATCTAACTTAGAGGGAATTGCTCCAACACTCTTTCTTCTAGATTCTTCATTCCACAACCTATCTGTAACCATGTCCAAGGTTAATTCCCGTTCGGCATTGAATTATTCACTAACACCACTAATGTCTTTCAACTTTTAGGCAAAGAACTAAGCAACAATAATGCTTGCAACTCATTATCTAAAATAATTTTCATAGTAGTCAACTGATCAACCAACCCCTGAAACTCACTAGTTTGTTCAGTTATATTGCGCCCCTCCTTGTACTTCAAGTTAACAAGCATTTTCATTAACTTATCTTTATTCTGTGTTGTCGGCTGCTCATAAATTGTTTCTAATTTTCTCCAAAGAATATTAGCCCTGGATTCCTTTGCAACATGGTGGTAGACATTTTGATCAATCCATGACCTAATAGTACCCACGGCTTTTGGTTTAGTTGAGCCCATTTCTTATCATCTAAATAGGTGGGTCTAGCTTCTTCGCCTTCAATGGGCTCATGTAAGTCTTTCATATATAGCAAATCTTCCATCTTAGACTTCCAAATGTCATAATTCCATGATTTTAATTTACTCATGTGTGCCGAGGATTCCTCCATTTCAACCACACAAGTAATAAAAACGCACAACCTGGTACTGTGATACCACTTTGTTAGGAAAGGAACTCACACAAGCAACTGTGAATTAAGCGAAAACAAACTCTTTCCCTCTTTGTGTGATTAAAATAAGATGTGTATCACAAATAAATAGGCAAAAAAATAAACCAATAAAATCCAAAGTAATAAACCAACCAGAAGAGACACAAATTTTTACGTGGAAAACCGAAAGTGGGAAAAACTACAGGACCGTAGTCTGATAAAATCTTCTACTATATTAATGGGATTACAATACAAATTCTTCTCTATATTATATTAGAAGCTAACAACATCAAAAATCTCAATATCTTTGGCTTACAATAATAGCTTAATATCTGTCTCTCTAACAAGTAGGTATCTATAAATAATAGCCAACGAGAAGATAAAATAAAATTAAGACCAATAGGATTGTAGAGGGCGATGCCAGGAATGTCTCTAACAAGTGGCTATCTCAAATAATAGCCAATGAAATGATAAAATAAAAATCAAGACTAGTAGAATCATAGAGGGCAGTGCCATGAACTTGCCCTTAAAATTTGAGAGAAAATGGAGTTAATTTCGCCTTCCGATTACCCAATTAAAAATTAAAATCTTGTCTCTAAACTGTAATAGCCTCCACTGCTCTTTCTTTTCTTCTCTCGTCTTTTGTACCATACACTGATTAAGTTGCCACAACTTTATATTCTTTATATAGACAAATATCATGACAATTTTCATTTGCCCATTTCATATTTCTTTTAATTACTTAATTGTCCAAACTAATACAATTTGAGCTTGGACCACCCAATGAGATAGACCCAACAGAATCTGATGTCTACAGCTTTGGCATTGTTGTTTTGGAAATCGCTTGCGGGAGAGAATACATCGACCAAACAATGGCCAAACAAGGAAATGTGTCTTTGTTGCAGTGGGTTTGGGAGCTCTATGGTGATGGAAAGCTCCTCCAAGGGGCCGATCCGAGACTATGCGGAGAGCTTGATGAGCAAGAGGTCGAGCGTTTGATGATTGTTGGGCTGTGGTGTGCTCATCCTGATGAAAGTCTCAGGGGTTCCATCAGGGAGGCAATTCGTGTGCTTAACTTTGAAGCTCCGTTGCCTATTCTCCCTCCGAAGATGCCAGTGTCAAAGTATCTCTATCCGCCTGTGGGTATGCTGATTATTGATGGTACTGATTCAAAGGGGAGGACAATGTGAAAACTGAAAAGTGAAGTCCTTTTATGTTGACGAAAAACTTGGTAAGCAAAATTTGGCATGCATGAATTGATTAAGCTAATTGGAACTGAAAGACGAGAATCATTTAGTTTTTTGCATTCGTGTTTAGTGTTTTTTTAAGTTTTTTGCATTCCTGCAGCACTATGTATTTTTTGATAGACAATACTCAATTGCCCTTTATTTTTTATTGATAAATTGTTCTCAAACCTTTAAGGTTCTGAAAAAGAAAAAAAAAAGCTGCTGTAAGAATGAAAACTAGCGTTGTCATGTGAATGTGCGTGTAATACACGAGCTTGGATGCGTTAATATTAGTATTCTCATTTTCTCCATTTGCGTCACAATAAAAGCTTTCCAAGTTAGGTTTTTGGATATATTTTTTCATTTTTGTCTTTCCTCAAGGAGAAAGAGGTTATTATATATACATTCCAACTGTTCGGATTAAAGTTAATAGTCGCTTAACATTATTTTTTTTCCCTCACGTATATGTAACATTACTCAAAATGAAATTGTATATATTTTCCTTAAACGTACTATATTCGGCGACGACTATGATATTCCAACCACAATATTTTTTAAGATCAGCTTGCCAAAAATATTTTATAAAGGATTAACATTCTCTTTTAATAATTTACGTGTTGATTGATAGTTAATAAATTTAAAATATAAATAAGTTAAATTATATTTATTTACTATTATTATATGATACATGACATAAAATCGTTAAAAATTGAGGAGTGATCCGATGAGCAAGGGATCCTAATCATTTTATAAGTAAATTGTAATCAATTGATAGATTAATGAGTACAGTTTATTGTTAACATCACCTTGCTCCTTTTTTTAACTTTTTTTGCCCACGTATTAGATATATATAAACGTAAAGAAAATTCCAAGGTTTTGGCAAGATGTGCGGAGTGAAAGTATATGGTTCGTGTGTAATCGTTGGTCTCTGGTATTTGGTTCGATTGTATATAAGATTTTCAAATTTAATTTACTGAAAAAGAAATTAAGTTTAGTACAAAATGTTTGATATTAATTCAAATTTAATTGTTAAATGATATCAAAAATATTCTCGTAAAAATAAATTCATATTTTCATGTAACTTTATTAAAAAAATTTACACCTATAAATCTATAATTATATTACTATTCAATCAGTAAGCAGTTGAATTATATAATATTCAAAATATTGTAGGCTAAAAATTTATCCGAGGATTAAGAAGAAAGTAAAATGTTCAATTCCTCTGACCAAAAAATAGCTTATTCTTTTTGGCTATGTTTGGGAGCGGATAAATTGTGGGATTAGATTTTAGAACTAAAAAGTTAACCCTATCCAATGTCATGTTTGGTTGTTAGGACTAGCATATTAGCCCAAGTTTTAGTTCCAAAACTAAGCCCATTTTTGGGAGCTGGATAAATTGTGGGATTGAATTTGATTTTAAGACTAAAAAATTAATTATATCCAATGTCATGTTAGGCTATCGGGACTAACAGATTAGCCCAAATTTTAGTCCAAAAGTAGTGCGATTATTAATTCTTATTTTGATGTGGGTTTAGGTAAGATACGACTAGAAGAAAAATTGTTGTTCTATTTGCCACTCTTTTCTTTGTTCTATTTATTGCTCTTTTCTTTCTCAATTAAACTAATATTTAACATATAATAAATATAAAAACTTAAATTCGTAATTACTTTTATGCTAATTTTATATTATATTAAATATTAAAATTTTAAATCAATTAATTTATTTGAACTAGTATTAACATAAGATTAAACATCACATTTTTATACAATAATTTATTTTAACCAGTATTGAATATTAAACATAAAAATTATTTAATTATTTACATATGGTAATATTGAATATTAAATACTAAATGCAAAAATTACTAATATATAATTTAAATGATTATTTTAGCTTCATTAAATTAAATTTAACAAGCCCTTATTTTTAAAAATGTGGACTACATTGAGCTTTAGACAGAAAATTTAAGTGCTCTGCTACAATTATGTAATACAATGAATACAATACTTTAACAATAATAATTATGAAAGGCATATTTACTGCTGAAGCTTAAAACATTAATCTCAAACAATGTAACTCACCATACACTAAGATGTCTTTTCAGTTAAACTGAACTTATTTATAAGCCGAAACAATCTCAATTGGGTACCAGTGCTGTAAATCATTTTGTGGCCAAAATAAAAGAAAGTGAAAAAAAAGAAAAAGAAACAGAATAAAAAGCCCCTATGCTTTGGTTCACTTGCGTTCTTTCAAACTCAACCTCTTGATAATTTTACCAAACATTGCTCTCTTCTTTTTACTGGATCCTCGAATTCCATTTAGCTCCATTGAAACTTCTTCCATTGTAGGTCTTTTCTTACCATTCAAGTCTAAGCATCTTTCTGCAAGGTAAGCAAATGCCACGATCTGATTTTTCTTTCCTTGCTTCATCACTTGATCATCAAGAATATTGTACAGACGATTCTTTCTCATAGAATGAACAAAATATGCAGCCAAACTTACATTTTCTTGTGAATTATTACCTGTCGAAAATATTGGCTTCTTTCCTGTTAAAAGTTCAACAAGAACTACTCCAAAACTATAGACATCACTTTTATCCCTCAATTGGCTTGATTGATGGTACTCTGGGTCCAAATACCCAAAGGTCCCTTGTATTTTTGTTGTCACATGAGTTTGATCCATAGCAATAAATTTTGAGGTCCCAAAGTCTGCAACTTTTGCTCTGTATCTTTCATCTAAGAGTATATTCGTTGACTTGATGTCTCGATGATAAATTGGAGAGGAAGCTGCCGAGTGCAGATAAGAAAGTGCTCCCGCAACTTCTGTGGCTATCCGCAAACGCATTTCCCACGTTAGCGGAAACTCTCCATTTTGATGACGATCATGAAGATGCTGGTGAAGGGTTCCATTGGGTATAAATTCATAAACTAGTAAAGGAACTTCGGTCTCCAGACAACATCCTAAGAGCCTGACCACATTCCTGTGATTAATTTGCGAAAGAATGACAATCTCGTTAATGAATTCTTCGAGCTTTAATAATTCTTCATCATCTACAGCTAATTTGGATTTCTTTACTGCAATGATTCTTCCACCTTCAAGCATTCCCTTGTAGACAGTACCTTGGCCTCCCTGACCAAGTATTCTGTTCACATTAAAATGGTAAGTTGCCTTATCTAACTCCTTTGAACTGAACAATTTGCATCGGTCAATAACGCTGCCATCGTATGAATCTAACATTTGTTGTAAAAGTAAACCCCCGTTTTGTTTGAAGAACCTCTCTTTGAGTTTGATATCCATTCTTTTCTTTCTTATGATCCGCAACACCATTGTGCCGATAACTTGAAAGAGAAATACAAGCGATGTGCTGATTGTAGCTACAAATACACGGGATCTATTATATAAAGTTTGCATATCATCATGTGGTTTTGGTACATGTCCAAAAAGTTAAAACTTAGCATTCGAACTTTGTAAATGTAATGTTATTGAATTATCAAAGTTTATATCTGATGAGGCAAATAATATGGCATTATCTCATAAGGTCATGTGATAATTAGTTATTGAGCATATCACTGTTCATCCAAGTGATGAATTTGCACTGATGTCACATGAATTGGGATTCAAACTTTGTTTCCCAACTTTGTGAGTATATTTCAACCGCTCTTTTATCACACTTTGTATCCCAAATGATGTATTAGCAGTCATTACTTGCCAAGTGTAGTGTGTTGGTTGACTTAAATTATTTATCCTTAAGTGAATATTTATGTCACCAATAAATGAAGGACATATCAATGCCACTTGTGATACATTTTATGTATCCCGACTATGCAAGTGTAGCATTATTCAACATACATATATGGCATCATGACCTTTATCTACATGTAAATTTTTTAAATATAGAAGTGAATACTTAAAATCCATATATATGACATTTGAATCAGATGAATCAATTTCGTTTCTGTCCTCTTAAAACTTTTATTTTACTCTACTATTATTTATTTCTTCAGCATGAACCTTTTTTGCCTTACCGCATATAGTTTCTAAGGTAATTACCAAGATTCATTTGGTTTACCTATCAATATGAGTCGGCCATAACCGCTGCAGGCTAGTGAGTCTTGCGAACCCGTTGATGAGCCGCGGATGAGATGACAGCTGAAATCTCCTATCAAACAGTCTTTACATGATGTGTTGTACCAGCCGCTAAGAAAGAATCGAAAAATAGAACAAAACGAA
Organism: Luvunga scandens; assembly: GCA_030449905.1. NCBI lineage: Eukaryota > Viridiplantae > Streptophyta > Magnoliopsida > Sapindales > Rutaceae > Luvunga > Luvunga scandens. Next base: position 27,843 of record JASUUG010000422.1, on the reverse strand, counting down.
GGAAGACACGTGAGTATAAAATAACCGTAAAACTGTGTGGTATATTACAGTGTTAATTGAAAGATAGTGCTAACTTTTTACTGAACACTATAATACCATATGATCTTGCTGTTGTTTTGTCACCGTTATGTCAGATTCTTTGGTTTAAATACCATTATTCTAAAGTATACGAGGACGTAGCTAATTATTTATTTTTACTTTTTTTTACCTCGACGTATGGGAGAAACCTAAATCCAGCTTCATTATTCCTTCGACATCTTGAAAGTCTCTGCTGTTTATCAGATTCAATCCTCCCCCATCTTGAGGATTCTCTATGGCAAACATGAATCCATCGAGAGACGCAGGCAGCTGGCACCAGCCACCTCGAATAATGAAATCAGTAGGATTATAGGCCATAAAGGCAAGGCTGTTGCTGGCGATTCTGCAGAAGTTTCTGGTTCGAGAGAAGACGAAATTTGGTTTTTGCAAGCCAACATATCTGTTAACAATAACTCCATCTTCACGTTGAAAATCTTCAAGAGATGACCAAACTTCGTCGTAATAGCAATATGCTCTGTTCAGAAAAACAGTAACATTTCTGTAAGTGGATGAAGAATTAGATGCTGCTAATAAAGGTGGCGGTTTTGCTACAACGTAATTTGGTGGAGATGATAACAAGAACATAATATGAAACAACAGCAATTCGAGAATCATTCTTTACTCTCTCCGTAGAGTCTGCAACTATTTCCTTTCTCTTCTCTCTGTGTGTTTACTGTGTGAATTAGTGTAGCGTTGAAGTCAAAATTCCAAGGTTTTGGCAAGATGTGCGGAGTGAAAGTAAGGAAATATGAATAATTAATATTTCTTCGAACCCTTCTTACATTTTGCATATTCATTGACTTGTGTTAATATTAAAATACCGATTTTTTTTTTAAGTACAAAGTCGGGTCTTATTTATGAATTAGATCATTTTCAGGTAAAGATAGTTGCAATTTAAAAAATTTTAAAAAAAACTGTCCCTATGAAGGATACATAGACATGAAAAAAGAAAGAAAATGCGGTGGTCTATTGCTCTAAAACAAACATTATCTATTAATGGTTTGAACGAATGGCGACATTAAATAAGGCACAGTGAAAGAAAGAGAAAGACCGGCCATCTATGCCCAATTTTTTTTTCTCAAAATAAATATAAAGAGATGGTGACTTTAAAGATAGAAAGATAAGTTCTGGAAAAAAATCCGATCGAAAGGCAAAAGCATTTGGACCCCGTGTTTAGCTAAACTTTTGTTAATCATTTTGTAATCTTAAGACAGGTATAATAATCAATTTTAATGGATGAGATTTGATTTTCTTTTCTCTCAAGTTTAAAACAAAAATCATTTTAATTTTTGGTACTAACAGAAAGGCATCACTAACCGTGAAAAAAAACAAAAAAAAAACGCACACACACGTTCACAGGTGGACACCTCACATCTCAAACTCACGAGACGCGGAAACAAACCCCAAGTCCCTGACAATTAACATTACAACGTTGAAAGAAAGAGAGGCACCGCTGCTCTCAATCCAGTGCTCCAGCACCTCACGTCTCACACTTTCCTACTCCAAGGACCGCTGCATGAACTTACGCCGTTACGCGCCACCGCATCAAGCCTCTGTCATGAACTCACGCCGTCAAGCCTCTCTCACGCTGTCACAACTCACCACCACGGCATTGCGCCACCGCCTGCCAACCAGTCACCAAAATCGATGGTCGCGCACTAGAGAGGATTCCATCACCATTCCTTGTCGCGCTAGCCACCCATCACCACGGCACCACGGCACTGCCAGCAATACTCCACAAAATCGCCTCGAGACTTCGAGCCACCACAGTGACCAGATTTATCGTTTATTTATATTCCTTTTGCTTTAAAACTGAATTGGTAGATAAATAGCTGGCTTTCTATTATAGTGCATTTCATGCACTAGTTTTGCATTGTTTACTCCCTTTAATATTAATGTTTTGCACTTAATAGTTGTGATTTACTTGTTTTTTATTTTTGTAGGTGCAATTCTATTGATTAGTGCTAAATTGAGCTACAAGATAATGTTTAAGGATGAATTGACTTCCTTGAGAAATTCTCAATTTCAGAAGAAGTTTGTTGATAAGGCGTGGGCGCGTGACAGTCAATTTCAGAAGAAGTTTGTTGATAAGACGTGGGCGCGTGCTCTCAATTGCGGACTTGACGTTTTTATTTTAACGTGTTTTATCTTATAATTACTCTTGTAATTTTAGATAATATTTTAGATATTTTTATCTTTATCATTTTTAAGAAAACTATAAAAAGGGGAGATAAAGAAGGATTAGGGAAATTAGAATTAGAATTGGATTATTAATTGTTTTTATCTTTTTTTAGGATTTTTTCTTTTTCTCCATGAGGAACTAAACTCATTTTTCTGGTTGAAGGTTAATGAAGCTTTGATTCACCATTACTGTGAGATCTTTCTTATGCTTTTAATTATTTTATTGCTTTTTGGGTATTTGTTTATTCTTTGAATTATTGTCATGATTATGTTTGTTAATTAGATAATTGGCCACTATTTAATTATCAATTTAATCTACTGCCAATTGAAAGATTCATCGTATGAAGATTTTGATATTTGTGGCAAATAACATAGCAGTGCGTTGTGTTATGGGAATAAATAATCTAATTTAAATGAACTATTGTATGCGTTTGTTAATTAGGATTTGGGTCTCTCTAGTTTTTCAGGCTGTCAATTGATTAAATCTTATGATCGAATCTAGGATTGTCTATTGATTAGGGAAATCACTAACGGTCGTACCTTGGTTATCGACTAATTAAGGAGAGATTGGCTATTAGAGTGTCTCAGTAGCTATAACCGGTCTATTCATAAGAAGTAATGATTTATAGTTGTATTGATGATCAGTAGTCGAATCAAAGCTGAATTAATTCCTTCAACCAGAGTTTTTCCATTTTGAATTACACTTTTAATTTGCATTCTTATTAATTTAAATTGATTTTCATTATTGTCAACAATCCCCTAATTTTACATTTTTATTTTAAAAAGGATTTAATAATTACCAGTCTCTGTGGACACGACCCTGCTCAATCATTATACACAATTTTGTTAGAGTAAGTATTTATATTTGCTGGCTTCGACACCCATCAAATTTTGGTGCCGTTGCCTGGGATTGGTGTCATTTATTTAATCCTTTTTACGTTTTACTTGGTTTATGGTTCGTTCTTCTCGTACAGGTACACTTTCGTTTGATCATGAAATTGAGAAGACAGCTCGCCGGCTGAGACAGCAGGCCAAGCGAGATAAGCAACGATCCTCGTCGCTTTTGCTTTCTGAAATGGATACAGTGCTTAATTTTGTTGAATCATCTAGCGATTTAGAAGAACAAGTGATGGATAGAGTTGCACTAGCAGAAAGAACTCTTCGAGAGTTAGCTGAACCAGATTTGAATCAGCAACCACTCTGTATTCAATATGCGGACCTGGAGGTAAACTTTGAATTAAAATCTGGTCTTATTCATTTATTGCCCAAGTTTCACGGTTTTGCAGGTGAAGATCCTCATAAACATCTCAAGGAGTTTCATGTTGTGTGTTCAAGCATGAGGCCTCAAGGTGTAACTGAAGAGCATATTAAGTTGCAAGCTTTTCCTTTCTCTTTAGATGGGTTAGCTAAAGATTGGTTATACTACTTGCCTCCTGGATCCATTACAACATGGAATGATTTGAAGAAGTAGTTCCTCGAAAAGTATTTTCCTACTTCAAGAGCTGCCAATATCAGAAAAGACATTTGTGGTATTAGACAACTTCTTGGGGAGACTTTGTATGAGTATTGGGAGTGATTCAAACAATTGTGTGGCAGTTGTCCTCAGCATCAGATTTCTGATCAACTTCTCATTCAATACTTTTACAAAGGACTTTCATTGATGGATAGGAGTATGATAGATGCTGCTAGTGGAGGTGTGTTGGTGAACAAGACCCCCACTCAAGCAAGGGAGTTGATATCAAACATGGCTGCTAATGCTCAACAATTTGGCAACAGACAAGATCTCACTTTAAGGAAAGTGAATGAGGTAAGTACTTCTTTTATTGATCAACGTTTAGATAAACTTACCTCTCTTGTGGAAAAGTTTGTTATAGGTAATGTGCAACAGGTGAAGACATGTGGCATTTGTTCCACTATGGGTCATTCAACTGATATATGTCCTACACTTCAAGAAGAACCCTTCGAACAAGCTAATGCAGTTGGAGGATTTCCGGGCATGCCTCAGAGGAGATATGATCCTTATGCACAAACATATAACCCAGGATGGAAGGATCATCCCAACTTTAGCTACGGAGTTAGGCCATCGGGATTCCCACAACAATACCCACAAAGACAACAATTTCAACCTGTTCCTCCACAGTCAAATTCCAAGTCAGGCATGTCTTTTGAAGAGATTGTTAAATCACTTACAACTAACAATCAACAATTTCAGCAGGCAACTACAACAAGCATTCAGAATTTGGAAAACCAAATGAGCCAACTGGCGACTACAGTGAGCCGCTTAGAGTCTCAAGTATCGGGGAGATTGCCTTCATAACCTAAGCTGAATCCAAAGCAAAACGCTAGTGCTGTCATCCTTAGAAGTGGGAAAGAGTTGCAAGAGCCTAGCAAGAAAGTGACAAAGCACTTGGAAAATGAGCTTGAAAAGAAGGAATTGATGCCTCAATCTCAAGATGCGCAACCCAGCAAAGCGAAACCCTTACCTGTGGTGATACTTCCTCCGTTTCCAAGTCGGTTTGCAAATTCCAAGAAAGAAGAACAAGAGAGAGACATCCTTGAGACATTTCGCAAGGTTGAGGTAAATGTTCCCTTATTAGATGCTATAAAACAAATACCTCGCTATGCTAAATTTCTTAAGGAACTTTGCACCTCCAAGAGGAAGTTGAAAGGAGATGAAAGAGTTCACATGGGGGAGAATGTTTCTGCCGTTCTTCAAAAGAAACTACCTCCTAAGTGCAAGGATCTAGGTATGTTTACTATCCTTTGCAAAATTGGTAGTGTTAGAGTAGAGAAGGCTATGTTAGATCTAGGAGCTTCTATTAATGTCATGCCTCGTTTCATTTATTCATCTTTGAATGTTGGCCTATTAAAAGAAACTGGTGTGATAATTTAATTAGCTATAGGTCTAATGCATATCCTGATGGAGTTTTAGAAGATGTTTTAGTACAAGTTAATGAGTTGGTTTTTCCTACTGATTTTTACGTACTTGACATGGAAGAGGATAACTCCTCTAATTCCGTCCCAATTTTGCTAGGAAGGCCTTTTCTTAAGACTGCTAGGACTAAAATGGATGTACATAAAATCTCTTATTACAAAATTCCAAACCATTATTAGTTTTTAACCTTCTAACCCTTTTATTTTTCTGAGTTTCAACTAATGTTTTTTAGGTTTTAAATTGATCAAACACATCTTCTTTGCTTTTCAAGATATACACCCAGAGTAACTTGAAAAGTCATCAATAAAAGATAAGAAATACTTAGCTCCCCACCTTAAAAAAAGTTGTCTGTGTAAGCACTCACATAGATATAATTTAGAGTCCCTTTACATATCTAAACACCAGTAAAGAATTTAACTCTTGAAGACTTGCCTAGGACATATTTTGTACAGAATTTCCAAGTATTTATCTTATCCTCTCCTAAAACCCCTGTTTTGATAGTTCTTTAAGCCTTCTTACACTCATATGACCTAACTTTAAATGCCACAACATTGTCTTGTCTAAATTTTTTTTGACAACCCAACATCACTTATAACAACTGTTTCTTAAAGAATATATGGGCCATTTTCCATGTCTCCTTTCATTAACACCATGGACCATTTCATTACCTTTAATATACTAGATTCAAGCTTAATTATGCATTTTATGTTATCAAGTACACCTAATGAAATGTGGTTTCTTTTCAGCTTAGGCATACGTCTCATAGTCCTCAATTCTATAATCATGCCTTTAAACGTCTTCAGCTTAATTATGCCTTTACCTACTACTTTACAACTAACATCATTCTTATCATAACAACTCCACCTTTATACGCTTCATAGTTTGTAAAAAAAAAGCTTATTTGGGCATATATGAAAAGAACAACCAAAATCTTAAACCTAATTACCTCTGGTTTGTCCATCTATAGCAATTAGAACTCCAGTTGAATCATAGCCATCATGTTCTTAAATCACTGATGTAACAATAGCATCACCACTCTTCTTTCTTGATTTTTTTATTCTTGTTTTTCCTCTCAAGGTAGTCTATTTTAAAATGAATTTCCTTGTGGCATTAGAAGCATTTCAAGTTCTTTGGCCCTGACTTCGATCTTTTTTTTTTTCCTTTCCCATCTTTTCTCTTTTTTTTTCCTTTCACATCTTCTCTCTTTTCAAATCTTCTTTTTACATTCAAGCCTTCTCATTCTTTTGATTTTTTCTTTGTTACTATCTTAGAATTCAAGGTTTCTTTGACATCTAGTATGGTAAGAGTTTGCCTTCTGTACACAAGTGTGTTAACTAAATGCTCATAAGAATTTAATAAAGAACATAACAAGATCATGGCTTTGTCTTCATTATCAATTTTCACATTGATGTCTTCAAGATCTAAGATGATCTTCAAAGAATCAATGTGATATGATATAAATGACACTTCTTCTATTTGTAAAGTATAAAGCTTCTTCTTAGTGTCCAATCTCTTAGCTATAAACTTCTTTTTATACAAGTCTTTAAGCTTTTTCCACAATCTAGCTGCTGTCTTCTCCGCACCAACTTCTATGAGCACCCTATCGCCAAGACATGGATTATGGCACTGTGAGCCCTGTCAAACACATTTGCCAAATCTTCTTCAAACACTTTTCTTGGCTTTTTCCATGATGACATTTCACTAAGTGCCTCATTTAACCCGTGATGCACTAACAAGGCTCTTGTCTTGAGCCTTTGCAGGTGGAAATCATTTTTCTCGGTAAACTTCTTACATTAACTTAAGTGTTGCCATTCTGAGATTAAGAATTTGGAAAATGACTCTGATACAAATTTGTTGTAACAAAAAACCAGCAAGATACTAATTTTAGCCCCCTAAAGATCTACTTACAAATTTTTTAGATCAAGAACAATAATGAACCAATCAAATCTTGATACAGCTAATGTAATTAATTGGAAACTAATTAATTAGATCTAAGTAAACTAGAATCAATAACACACACTGCACAAAAGATTTAAATGGTTTGGCCACTTATGAGCCTACATTTACTATGAAAACAAAGATGAGTTTTTACTACTTCAGAGTTGTACAAGATACAATGAAAAAGAATAGATGTAATTGAATTTAACCACTTTAAATATAATATATTGTATGACTTTATATAGATAGAGCAATTCATCTAGAATGATCCTGTAATAGTCAGCTAAAGCTTTTGGTTTTGTTATCAAAACCCAGGAGCTTTTTGCATGTGCAACAGCTTTAACAACCATTCAAAATAGCCACTAAACACGTGTCAACGTCTTACTTAATTTGTTGTTCAAAATATCTAGCTCAGTTGTCATTTTGATTAAGTGAATCACATGTTAAACCACGTGAAATACTTAACCCTTCAACTAACGTTACATTGTAGTCATACAGCTCCTTGAAGAACTAAGAGAAACGAGTCATATTCACCAGTAACTTGTAACCGTCATGTCAACCATTGTCCCAACTCCAGATTTAAGCTTCATCTCTAACATAAACAAATCTGCACTATCCATTTAATAAACTATAATCAGATACCTTCCTAATTCATTACATGAAACAACACTTGGCACTACAAGAAATTTGACTTTTTAAGATAATTTGGTTACAACGCTTTGAAATTTCTTAAATTTGGTCACAAATTTAAGAAATTATATCCAATAATTTTATCTTGACTTGTGTTATATCTTGTTACCAATAATTTTATTCTGGGATACAGTATTTGCTCTCTGTCTAAGACAATATTTCATCATTTATAACAAAAGAAATGGTTGTAAAATGTAAGTGTGGATCAATATGATGAACTAAAAACCTGGGAAGTTAAATGGCAGCGTATAAGCATGTTTATCTAGCTAAAAGGGGTCACGAGCTCAACATGTGATTTACTTAAAGTTCAAAACGGCAAGGGTTGAAGGCATTTTGGTTGGTAAATAAGTGGAGCATGTGATCGGGCACGTGAAGAGCATTAAGTTAGCTAGAAAGCTGTTATACTCGTGGGGGAATTTTGTGAAATTTGGGTTTTCATATCAACTAGTATAAGCTGATTAACAGAGCAGATTGTGGTGGTTTTTCAAAAGAGCTTTTTGGATAGATTAAGAGAGGGTCAATGTCATTTTGTTCCTTGTAATTCAATCTATTGTTGCTCTATAATCTTCACGTGAATCGTCAATAAAACTCATTATACTGGCTTTTCCCGTGGATTTAGATTGTGCATCCTTGCACAATTAAACCATGTAAATCTTTTGCTGATTCTGTGATTATTTTTGGTTTTTATGATTACTGTTGTGTATTGATCTCAGTTGTTCTTTATATTAATGTGGTATTGGCTTTTAAGGTTAAATTGATTGGCTTAAAGCATTTTGTTCTAGTTTTGATTGTGATATTGGGCAGTGGTTAAGTTGTTTAGTGATCATTTGGCAATTAATCACTACTTGGTATCAGAGCAAGGTTAACAAATCAAGATCTAACTATGGTTACACCAAAGATCGATCTTGAGAAGTTTAATAGAAAATACGATTTTAATATGTGGAAGGTGAAAATGGAAGCTTTGTTGGTTATATAAGGCCTTGGTGATGTTATTCAACCTGTGACCAAGAAGGAAGGGAAAGAGGTGTCTTCATTAAAGACTCTAGAATAGGCTGCTGAGGTTGATAGGAAGGCCAAAGGGAGTATAATGTTGAGTCTTGTTGATTATGTGATAAGGAAAATGGTAAAAAAACCCGCTGTTGCCGATATAAGGGCCATATTGAAGATCATTTATATGAAAAAGATCTTTTGCAACTAGGTTATATATAAAAGAGAAAATGTTTACTTTGAAGATGGTAGAGGGTTCATCCTTTGATGATCATCTTGATGAATTCAACAAAGTGTGTGACACTTTAGAAATAATTGATGCAGCCCTAAGTGATGAGGATAAGGCTTTTCTGTTGATAAGCTCTCTACCCAAATCCTATGAGCATTTTGTTGATGCTTTAATGTGTGGAAGGCAAGCATTGTCTCTGGATGAGGTAAAGTTAGCCCTTAACACAAAAGAACTGCATAGGAAACAAGATCATCTATGAAATGCATGAGAAGAAATTTTAACAGTAAGAGCAAGATTTGAAGGGAGGTAAAAAAAGTAGGGGAAGAGTAAAAAAAAGCCTAAGAATCTGAAGTGTTTTCTATGCCATAAAGAAGGACATTTCAAGAAAGATTATCTAGAAAAGAAGCCTAAAAAGAAAAGTCAGAATGGAGATACAACTATAGCATATGAAGAAGGCTATAAGCTTGCTGGAATGTGCATTGCAATAACAGTAGAGACAAAGGTAAATGGGTCTTAGACTCAGGCTCTACTTTTTATATGAGTCCATACAAGAGTTACTTTACTGAACATCGTGATTATAATGGAGGTAAAGTGATGATGCAGAACAATACTGTGTGTAAGGTCATAGGTAGTAATAATGTTAATTTTAAACTTCATGACGGTACTATAAGAGAGCTAAAAAAGGTCAGACATGTGCCTAACTTGAAAAGAAATTTGGTTTCTTTAGGGATGCTTGACCAAATGGGATGTAGTGTTAAGATTGAGTTAGGAGTGATGAAAGTTGTCAAAGGTTCAAAGGTTATTATAAAGGGAAGCAGGAAGAATGGTGTATTCAGTTTAGATGGGGATGTGGTCAGTGGTGAAGCTAGAGTGTCTTCAAATACTATCATTGATAGGACAAAGCTATGGCATATAAGCTTGGGTCACATAGGAGAAAAGGGTCTGAAGGAACTTGAAAAACAAAGTATGTTTGGGAATGACAAGATTGGAAACTTGGAGTTTTATGAAGATTGTGTACTGAGTAAATCAACTAGAGTAAGTTTCAAAAGGTCAACTCATAAGTCTAAAGATAAATTGGAGTATGTCCATTCTGATTTGTGGAGACCTACACAACATATATCTCTAGGTGGTAACAACTACTTTTTATCAATAATTGATGACTTTTAAAAGAAGGTTTGGGTTTATTTCTTGAATAGTAAAGACCAAGTGTTTGACAAGTTTAGAGAGTGGAAGAGCTTGGTTGAGAATCAGATAGGAAGGAAGGTAAAGAAACTCAGAACAAACAATGACTTAGAATTCTGTAATAAAAGATTTGATAGCTATTATGCTGAAGAGGGAATTTCTAGACATAAAACTGTTAGTATGATACCTTAGCAGAATGGGTTGGTGGAAAGGATGAATAGGACCCTTATGGAGAGAGTGAGGTGCATGCTTGCTCAATCAAGGCTTCCTAAGTCATTGTAGGCAAAAATTCTCTTAATAATCTGTTATCTGGTCAACTTGAGTCCATTTATAGCTCTGGATTTTAATACACCTCATGAGAAATGGATTAGACTGATTGTGTAAACTATGGAGATTTGAGGGCTTTTGGCTGTCTAGCTTATGCACATATAACCCAAAGAAAGCTAGCTCCTAGGGCTTTAAAGGGCAACATGATAGGATATATAGAAGGCGTTAAGGGATATAAAATCTGGTGTACAGATGTTAGTCCTCCAAAATGTATAATTAGTAGAAATGTGGTGTTCTATGAAGAAGAATTGATAAGCAAGAGTCAGTTCAAAGGAGTTTTGTGACTGATTTTAAAGGCACAGACGATCTTCCAGTTGAGGTGGAGTTATCTAATCATGGAGAAACAAATGAAACTGTAGATTCAAGTGATATCACTGATAAGTCAGATGAGCACCAAAAATCACAATCAAAATACAATTCTCAATCACAATCTTAGGGATACCAATTAACTAGAGATAGGTTAAAAAGGAAAATCAGACCACTAAGAAGATATGGATATGTTGATCTCATTGCATATGCCTTGAAAGCGACAAAGGAAGTTGATGATGAAGAACAAAAAACTTTCAATGAAGCAATTTAAAGTAAGTTCAAGTTGGAACGGAAGGAGGCTATGAATGAATAAATCTCATCCTTGCATAATAATGATACTTAGGAATTAGTTGAAAAGCCAGCAAATAGGAGAATTATGGGCTACAAGTGGATTTACAAAATCAAGGAAGGCTTGACCAGCTCAGAACCAAGAAGATTCAAAGCAAGGCTTGTGGCAAAAGGGTATACACAAAAGGAAAGGGTTGATTTCAATGAGGTATTCTCTCCTATAGTCAGGCATGCATCAATAAGAGTGATTCTGTCACTTACGGTAGTACAAGACATGGAGCTTGATCAACTAGATGTGAAGACTGCATTTTTACATGGAAGACTTTAAGAGAAGATATTCATGACTCAACTTGAAGGATACGAAGATCCAAATAAGCTTGGTCATGTGTGCTTACTTAAAAAATCTTTATATGGATTAAAACAGTCCCCTAGGCAATGGTATCTCAGATTTGATGAATTCATGATCTCACATGGATTCTTAAAATGCAATTATGATTGTTGTGTGTATTACAAGCTGTTACAGAATGATCTCTACATATATCTTTTTCTCTATGTAGATGACATGTTGATAACCTGTAAAGAGATGAAAAAAATAGAAGATTTGAATTAAATCCTAAGCTTTAAGTTTAACATGAAGAACTTGGGGATTGTAAGGAATATTTTGGGGGTGGAAATTGAAAGGAACAGATCTGCTAGACTTATGTTTTTTTCACAGAAGAAATACCTGACCAGGGTACTTGATACATACAATATGTTAAACTCTAAACTAGTGTTGACTCCATTTGCAGCTCATTTCAGGGTTAGTAATTTACCGTGTCCAAAACTAATAAAGAAAAGCTTGAAATGGCAAAAATACCTTATGTAAATGTTATAGGATACTGTTGGGTGATTTCTTAATATATAGGTGTCAGTGCGCAAGTGTACACAACAAGTAATAAAGTGATAAATATTCGAGTATCGTCTCCATAGGGACTGATGGTATAAGAATTACTACAGCAAGTAATTGTGGTGCAATTTTAAATAAATCAAATTCTTTTTAACAACTAAATTAAACTAAGAAATCTAAATGATAGAAAATAAAGTGCACTAAAATAAATTAACACGTCTCACACAAGGATGTAATAATTAAAAATGATGTAGTTCAGTGAATTAACTCACTTAATGGTATTGATTATTTTTTTTGTTACAGTACCGTTGCTACAGCAATTACTACAGCACTGGACAAAATCCTAATGCATCATATGCTATCGCTTGTTGGATTTCTTATATCTATATGCAACCTAATAATGACCAGTTGATAAATCACACAAGATATAGAATTATACGATCAAGGTTCCTAATTACCCTACAAAGTGAATCCCTATGTGTAGTTCATCACTAATTTTACTAATTTTAAATTAAGCATAGCCCTATTCAAATTGAGTTAACCCAACTTGGGAAACCTAATCTAAAACCAAGTATTGCTTTGGTATTTTCCACTAAAACAGGCCTTTTTGTTGCTTTTTCTTAGCTTATATTACTAAATTGGTGATCAGCCGAAATAGTGAATGAAATTAAGCATTATCAAAACAAAATTCTATAACAGTCATGCAGCAACACAATAATTTCAGTAAATAAACCATCAAGCTTATCATTCACTCAACCAAAAATAGATTTAGTTCATGATTTGTATCAAAACAGAAAATAAAACCAATTCAGCCATCATATACATCATCATGAATCAAAGAAAACAAAGAGAATATAGATAGAGGCGAGTGATCCTTTTAAATTTCTTGATTCCTCTTCTTCACGCTTGCAACTTCTGATCAGCCCTTGAATTTCTCTTTTCTTCGCTATTTTCTTTTTATTTTCTCGTTATTTTCTTGTGGTTGACGGTTCTCTCTTTTCTTTTGTGTGCTCTTCCTTTTATAATTGAAAACTAGGGCAATTGGACGCCTAAGGTACGCATTTTTCATATTTGAAAACTGTAGATCGTAAATTTTTTCTAAGATTTGCGTGAATTTTTCTCCTCTGTTGTTCCAATCGTGCTACAGCAATGCACTGTCTCAGACTAGTTTCTATTTTTCTACAACCAATTTCCTTTCTCATTTTTCCAAGCCCATTGCACAGCATTTCTTCTTTGAATTTGCACTTCCATTTACCTATAATGTAAACACATAATCTAAGCACACATAATTTATTCCACAATCAACTAATTTATTGCTAATAACTAACAATAGATAAATATGCAAAACTAAGCTAAAATGCAATTAAAACACATTATTTACTTTCTAAGTAATCTTTATTTAAGTCCAAAAGTGCCATTGATAACTCTCATTTCATAGAGTTATCAGATACTTAATGTATGCAGCGTTCTTAACTAGACCAGACATATCACTTGCAGTTACTGTTGTAAGTAGATATATGGCGTCACTTAGAATGGAGCATTGGAAAGTAGTTAAGTGGATTGTGTGGAGCATTGAACTGTGGTTTGGTGTATGGGAAGAATAAAGGAAGTTGTGGAGGTTTGCTAGGGTATGTAGATGCTGATTTTGCTGGAGATTTAGACAAAAGAAGATTGTTGACAGGTTATATGTTTACATTTGATGGCTATCTCATTAATTGGAAAGCTTCTCTACAACCTATGGTGGCATTATCAACCACAGAGGTAGAATATACAACTGCTATTGAGGCTGTAAAAGAAGCATTAAGGCTTAAGGGATTAATGAGAGAGCTTGGCGTTAAACAGAAGAATATAATAGTTCTTTGTCATAGCTCAAATGCTCTTAATTTGTGTAGAAATCTTGCACATCATGAAAGGACAAAGCAAATAGACATTAATCTTTATTTTATCAGGAATGAAGTGCCTAAAAGAGCTGTGAAAATTTCCAAAGTGCACACAGATCAAAACCCTGTAGATATGTTAACAAAAGTAGTGTCAAAAGCTAAGTTCAAAATTTGTTTGAACCAAGCTGGCTTGGGTGATTGTTGATTACTTGAGGTTTGGAGAAGGAAACAACATGAGGGGTTTTGATTTAAGGTAGAGAAGTGTGGATCAATATGATGAATTCAAAACCTGAGAAGTTAAACGACAATGTATAAGCATGTTTATCTAGCTTAGGGAGGTCACGAGCTCAGTATGTGATTACTTAAAGTTCAAAACGGCAACGTTGAAGGTGTTTTGGCTGGTAAATAAATGGAGCATGTGATTGGGCACGTGAACAACATCACGTTAGTTAGAAAATTGTTATACACATGGGGGCATTCTGTGAAATCTAGGTTTTCATATTAGCTGGTATATAAGCTGATTAACAGAGCAGAGTGTGGTGGTTTTTTAAAAGAGCTTTCTAGATAGATTGAGAGAAGGTTAATGTCATTTTGTTCCTTGTAATTTAGTCTATTGTTGCTCTATAATCTTCATGTGAATCATCAATAAAACTAATTCTGGTGGCTTATCCCGTGAAACCATGTAAATCTTTAGCTAATTCTGTGATTGTTTTTGGTTTTTCTTATTATTGTTGTGCATTGATCTCAGTTGTTCTTTATATTAAAATGGTATTGGCTTTTAAGGTTGAATTAATTGGCTTAAAGCATCTTATTCTGGTCTTGATTGTGATCTTAGGCAGTGGTTAAGTTGTTGAGTGATCTTTTGGCATTTAATCACTGCAGTAAGTATAGGTGATAATATTGTTTCGTAACTGAAAAATAAGTGTAAATTTAACCAAAATATCCATGAGACATATATTAAGGTGTTAATTGGATTTTGAATATGTGTATGTCTGTGTGCAAGTGTACACAATAAGTAATAAAGTGATAAGTATTCGATTATCATCTCCACAGGGATTGGTCCCATTAGAGTTGCTACGACAATTTTTATACTGCAAATGCAATTAAATTAAATCAATTCTTTTAGCAATTAAATTAAACTAAACAATTTAAAATGACAAAAAAACAAAATGCAATAAAATAAAGCAACACGTCTCACATAAGAATGGAATCACTAAGAATGATGCAGTTAAGTGATTTAACTCATTTAATGGTATTAACTGTTTCTTTTCTATTACAGTACTGTTGCTGCAGCAATTACTACAAGACTGGGCAGAATTCTAATGCATCCTCAGCTGTCGCTTGTTGGACCTCTTATATTTATGTGCAACCTAACAATGACCAGTTGTTTTGCCACACAAGATATAATATTATAAGATCTAGGTTCTTAATACCCTTTCAAGGTGATTCCCTATGTATAGTTTCTCATTAGTTTTAAATTTAGCATGACCCTATTCAAATTGAGTTG
Organism: Luvunga scandens; assembly: GCA_030449905.1. Taxonomy (NCBI): domain Eukaryota; kingdom Viridiplantae; phylum Streptophyta; class Magnoliopsida; order Sapindales; family Rutaceae; genus Luvunga; species Luvunga scandens. The sequence goes on along the minus strand of JASUUG010000422.1, from coordinate 12,426 downwards.
ACCCAACTTGAGAAACCTAATTTACAACAAAGTATTGTTTTGATATGATCCACTAAAACATACCATTTTGTGGCTCTTTCTTAGCGAGTATTACTAAATGGGTGGTCAGCCAAAATAGTGAATTAAATTAAGTATTATCAAAATAAAATGCTATAGTAATCACGCAACAACACAATAAATTCAGTAAATAACCATCAAGTTTATTTATCACTTAACCACAAATAAATCAGCTCATAATTTGTATCAAAACAAAAACAAAAACCGTTTCAGCAATCATATACATCATTATGAATCAAAGAAACAAGAAATAATAAGATAGGAGTGAGTGGCCCTTTTGATTTCTCTATTTCTTTTTCCTCACGCTTGAAATCTTCTTTTGCAGCTTTGGAATTTTCTGTTTCTTTACTATTTTCTTTTTCTTTTCTAAGTTTTTCTTGTAAATGACGGCTCTCTCTCTTTCCTTTTTGTGCGCTTCCTTTTATAATTGAAAACTAGGGCAACTGAACGTCTAGAACACGTATCTTCCATATTTGGAAACTACAGATCGCATAATTTTTCTAAGATTCGCACTTGATTTTTTACTTTTCTTGATTGCTCCAGGATTGCTACAGTAATGGTTGCTACAACAACGACTATAATATCTGCACTATTTCAGACTCGTTTCCACTTTTCTGTAGTCCATTCCTTTCCTCATTTTTGCAAGCCCATTGCACAACATTCTTTTCTGGAGATTGTACTTCTAGTTGTCTACAATTAAGCACATAATCTAAGCACACAATTCATTTTAAAACAAATTAATTTATAAAGAATAGACTAAAGATAAATAAATATACAAAATGTAACTAAAATGAAATTAAAACATGCCATTTACTCTCTAAATTACCTTGATTTAAGTGCAAAAAATGTTATAGATAACTCTCATTTTATATCACACTCCCAAACTTATGCTATTACTTGTCCTCAAGTAATGACAATAACACTAACATCTAAATCACACAATTATGCAACATACTTAGCTTTGTCATCCTGTTTGCAAAGATTTTCTAAACTTCAGATCAAATCTTAAATCATGCACGATTGCCATAGCAATTCAGTTTTTAGACTTAGGCTTTATTTAATCCAAAGTGAGTGTATTCTATTTTGACAAAATCCATCGATACTGTAGTATTGCACAATTACTATTCTATACTCAAGGGTAAAAGTTAATTCAATAATGTCCAAGGGCAAAAATCACAACATATGCCAATTGTGCTAAAGCAACAATTTTTTTTTTTCAATATTCTCTCAATGTGGAATTGGTTTTTCATGTGAATGTCTATCACTTGTGGTGATGACACCCAGTTACTCACCCAATGCACAAATCAAAGTTGCTGCAGCAATGCTCATAACATGGTCTTATCTAAAGACACCTTTGACTCAAGGCTGAATATGGGGCTCATGAACAGTACTGGTTACTCAACATCCTAGACAAAGGACCAAGAAAATACCTTTTTTATTTCAGTTATTGCTATAGTAATGCTTATAGTATACGTTGCCTTTGGACTCAAGTCTGCATATGAGGTTCATACTTGCCCTGGTTACTTAACAACTTTAGCCAATGGAGCAAAATTATTCATAACTAGCACAATTTTAAAAAATTTCTAAAAATTTTCCCTCAAACTTAAGATGTTCACTACCATTCTAACACACAAGACTTTGCTACAACATTCTTATAGAACTCAATCAAAACCTAAGTGTTAAGACAAAATTCGACCCTTTTCTTTGAATTGTCTTTACTTGGCAATTACAAAATTTGACGCTTAAGTTATCTTCATTAATTGTTTAATCCATACATAAACTTAGATAATAGAGCCTTACACACATATTCACTAAACTTACACAAAACAAACATTACAAGCTTTATTTTTATTCCAACATAACCCCCCCAAACTTGAGATGTGTTGTGTCCTCACATGCACACAAACATTCATCGTGCAAACAAACCAAACAACCCAAACATGTGAATAAGGAAAACACAAAACAAGTTTAAATAAAAGCAACATAAATAACAAAACAAGTTTTTGATAAAGACTGAAAAATTAAAGTTGGTAGGGGCACTCTCCTGTTGTTACAGACTAGTTGCAGCAAATGTGAGAAAAATGGTCATTTCTTTTTAGTTGCACAACAGAGATAGTCTTTGGGTGACCCGTGTGGAATTTCAACTATTGCAATAGATGATTTCTTCTTCTTAGGAGTTGGAGAACTAGCTGGAAGGGTTTCATCTGGCTCGAGCATCGTTGGCTGATGTGATCGTGAATGCTTTGGTCCAGCTTTTCCGTGTTGTAGCAAGACCTCCGGACTATAGTGCCCGTTTTAAACTTCGGACTTCTCTTTAACTAGTGTTGATGTTGACGCTTTTGGTGGAGTTCTTTGTGAAGTGGCTAGAGCGAGTGCATGCGATTATTTCGTAATGATATCTAGCGGACTCAATTTTTTACAATCGTTCGGTAGAAGATCGCTTAATCGCTACCTTAATTTTAGCATCAATTTCCTCTTGGTCAGCTTCCGATTCGACTTCACTCAATTCTTTCAATTGTTCGAGCAATGAATGCTAGTTTTCCCTCATCTTTGGTAAAGACATGTATTAAGTGCTAGAAAGTGTATATTTATAATGGAGAAAATCATCATTTTACACTTTAAGTCTCATTAACATTCATACTTTTATGTCTTAAAGTCTATTGTGATTTAATTATATATGTTTTATTTTAATTAATTATTTTATGTATTTTAGGGAACATCATGGTCATTTCACAATGAACGAGAGATCAGATAGAAAAACAGACAACAATTTTGAACTCAGTACAGTCGAAAACCTTAGGAGGAGCATAAAAAGATAAATGGTATTGTTCACATATACGATACTGTTCACTGCACTGTTCACATATACTGTACGATGATGTGGCACTATACGATGACGTGGCAGTATATTAGTGGACTGAAAAAATGTACGTATGGTACATGTATATACACAGAATGACAGCCTTGATGATGTGTTCTATCTAACAAGAACTTGCCACGTGGCACATTCCTGAGCGTCCAAATTATTTTAATCCGATGGCCATAATTTACTCATTGTATCTATAAAAAGGGGGCTCCCCCCCTAATTTGACACCCCTGAATCTATTTTTGAGCTCCATTTTTTGTAATTCCATCTTCATCTTGTATTTTCTATGTATTTTAATAAAATTCCCATTTTACCCTTAGTTCAATTATGAGTATCTAATTTTCTTTCAAGCTTGGGTTGAAGGTAAAGTCTAGTGAACGACTCCGTTGTTAGGAACTATCCCTTTTTTGCTGGAAGAAATCCTAAATCTCTGATGTACTTTTTGACATTAGCTCTCCTCCACTTGTTGTTATTAGCCATTCTTGCACATGCGGTAATAATGCCTTCAAAAAGTATTGGCATTGGTGCCATTTCTCGTACCTATGATATGGACACTTTAGAAGTAGCTCATTGAATCGCTCCCATGCTTTGAAAAACTGCTCGTCTTCTCTTTGAGTAAACTCTGAAATTTCCCTGCGAAATATTCTTTTTCTACTGATAGGTTAAGTCAAGTGTTTCGCGTATGTACTGCGAAATACTCTGAAATTTCTCTTTATGTACTGCGAAATATTTATTTAAAAATTTTGTTACCATTTGTTCCCATGATGTAATGCTATTAACAGGCAATGTATTGAACCATGACCGAGCTCTATCCTTTACAGAAAATGGGAATAATTTAAGTTTAACATCATCATCTCAAAAATTTTCATATTTTAAAGTTTGACATATAGCATGGAAATCATTCAAGTGATTACATAGAGAAACTTCTTTTTCTACTAATAGGTTAAGTCAAGTGTTTCGCGTATTTTCTTTTCTATATATAATACTTGAGTCTGTTTTCATAGCAAGATTGTAAAAGCGTGATAAAGTTAGTCTCATAATTTCTCCTTCTTCTTTATTTTTATTAATTTTGTTAACATGCATTACAAAGACATTGCAAATGTTTGTAAAGAGGGAAAGGAACAACAAACCTATAGTTTTGTGCTTCTTCATAGCACAGTCCCTAATCTCCCTATCTATAATAGTTCTAACATTTATTGGTAGTCCCTTAAAAAGGACATATAAGAGCACCAATCTCTCCTGGGACACTGTCATGGTGTGTGTAGTGGGCATCAACCTAGACATAAGAAATTTCACCAAAACTTTTGCAATTAGCTTTAGGTCTATCTGATTCACTACTCTAGCCCTCTCATTAGCCCAAAAACTACTTTCAACAGTTAGAAACTTATACACCTCATTCTATTTCTTGTTAGTCATTGTTCCAATCATCATAGAATATTCACAATCGATATCAAAAGGCAAATTGTAAAAGGCATTAATGACTAGTGTTTTTAAAGATTCTCACCCATATTATGTGTTGGTCCTGTCGTAACATGTTGGCATAAAATTTTTTGATTGGTGGCAACACTGGGTCCCGATGGGCACATTGAGTCTAGCCAACCCCCTTCTTTACTGCAAAGAACATAAATTGTGTTGGATGTCCCTTATGGTTGTGGCGAAATTGGAAACCTTTCTCCTCTAAAATTTTTCGTGACTTGATAAATTCCTCGAATTTGTCCTCGGCTTTGTAGCTATGAAGCGAGAAGCGTCTTTCAGTCTAGTTGTTATTGTCTTGTATCTTGTCATGATGCAAACACTAAAGGTTGTGTAGTAGGGTGTGAAAGAGATAAGTTGGCCTCACAAGCTGTGGTTCTTTGCACGTTGTTGGCTGAAGGTAACAAAGATCAAAAGTGAGTAGGCAAAATACAAAGTAAAAACCTTAATATATAGTGACAATAAAGATAAATAAATAGAAAAATTAAAAAAGGAGTTAATTGAAGAATTAATGAGATAAAATTGGAAAGACGAATATTTTAAATTTAAAATCACATCAATTTGAAAAAGGCAAGAGGATCAAATCGAGAATTTTGGGATTATGAAATCCGTTGTTAACTCTAATTTGGATTGCTTTGCTAGTTGTCATATTTATTCCCAATGGTAAAAATCCCTTGTTTTTAGTCCCTTTTAGCACTTTGAATTCTTTCTGCAACAATTAGTCTAATGTTGTAACAATCTATGAAAAATTTACATTTTTTTATAGAATTAATGCAACTACGAAAATTAAAGAAAGATGCATTAAATAATGTAAATGAAAATGAAATAACTAAAATTAAGCAAGTAATTAAAGATAAAATAACAAAAGCAACACTCAAAATTTAAAATACTTCCCTTATTGGGTTGCCTCCCAATTAGCGCTTGTTTTAAAGTCTTTCAGCCTGACCTTCCTTAAATTACTCAAATTGGATATTTGAGGAATAAATCCTCACTTGAGTCATGCATGGCATCTCCAATATATTGTTTAACTTGTTGCCCATTTACCATAAACTCTTTACTAGTTTTCTCATCTTTCAGGCCCATGGCACCATAAGGATAGATTTTGATAAGTCTAAAAGAACTTGACTATCTTGATTTCAGCTTCCCTGGAAATAGTTTTAATCTTGAATTGTAAAGAAAAACCTGTTGACCTGGAACTAAATTCCTTTGCTAAATGTGTTTGTCATACCATTGCTTTGTTTTCTCTTTGTAAATCCTTGCAGTTTCATAAGAAAACAACCTTAACTCTTCTAATTCACATAGTTGAAGCTTCCTACACTCTGCTGCAGCATTCATGTCCATGTTAAGTTATTTTAGAGCCCAATATGCCTTATGCTCCAACTCTAATGGTAAATGACAAGCTTTTCCATAGAAAATTCTGTATAAAGACATGTCAAGTGGCGTCTTATAGGCTGTATGGTAAGCCCATAAAGTATCATGTAGTGTAAGAGACCAATCTTTTCTAATTGGGTTTACCACTTTTTCTAAAATCTTCTTAATTTCTAGGTTTTAAACTTCTACCTAACCATTTGACTGAAGGTGATATGCTGTAGCAAGCTTGTGCTTGATCCCATATTTGACCAATGCTGCAGCAAATATTTTGTTGTAAAAGTGAGTGCCTTCATCACTAATGATAGCCCTAGGAGTCTCAAACCTTGAGAAAATATTCCTCTAAAGGAATTTCACCACTGCCTTGGCAACATTTGTTGGTAAGGCTGCAGCCTCCACTTATTTAGACACATAATCCATAGTCACCAAAATGTACATGTTGCCAAAAGAAGGTGGGAATGGTCCTATAAAATCTATCCTCTATATATTAAAAAGCTCTACTTCTAGAATATTGGTGAGTGTCATCTCATGCTTCTGAGAGACGTTTCCTGTTCTTTGACACTTGTCACAACATTGAACAAACTGATAAGCATCTTTAAAGATAGAAGGCCAGTTCTCCTCGGTTGTTCAAATCTCTCATGTTTTGTAAATCGTCCATTACTACAACAACTTTTGAATTTCTTTGCTCCTTTCTTAATCTCATAACAGTCCTCTTAATTTTATGATCAAAGTGAAACTTAATTTGTTTTTCTTTGCACATGCAATAGTTGCTAGAACAATCTGTCAACCACAGAAAATAATGATTAAATAAATACTTAAATAAAACACCACAAAAATTGATTTCACAAATCAAAATAAACAATCAATCTTCAGAAACAGCGCCATAAACTTGTTGGTTGGATTCCGAATATGTGTATGTCCATGCGCAAAGTGTACACAAACCAGAATAAAGTAATAAGTATTTGAGTATCGTCTCCACACAGGATTGATACTATTAGAGTTGCTTCAACAATTCTTATATTGCAAATTCAATTAAATCAAATCAATTCTTTTAAGAATTAAATTAAACTAAACAATTTAAAATGACAGAAAATAAAATGCAATAAAATAAACTAACACGCCTCACACAAGAATGGAATCACTAAGAATGATGTAGTTGAGTGATTTAACTCATTTAATGGTATTGACTGCTTTTCTTTTTACAAAGATCTTATTGCTGCAACAATTACTACAACACGAGCGTAATTCTAAATGTGTCCTCGGTTGTTGCATGTTGAATTTTTATATCTATATGCAACCTAACAATGACCAATTGTTTTGTCACACAAGATATAATATTATAAGATCTAGGTTCCTAATACCTCTTCAAGGTGATTTCCATGTCTAGTTCCTCACTAGTTTTAAATTAAGCATGACCTATTTAAGTTGAGTTAACCTAACTTGGGAAACATAATTTAAAACCAAGTATTGTTCTGATATGATCCACTAAAATAAACCCTTTTATGGCGCTCTTTTAGCTAGTATCACTAAATGAGTGGTCAGCCAAAATAGTGAATTAAATTAAGCACTATCAAAATAAAATGCCATAGTAATCATGAAATAACACAATAAATTCAGTCAATAACCATCAAGCTTGTTTATCACTCAACCACAAATAAAATCAATTCATAATTTGTATCAAAACATAAACAAAAATCATTTTAACCATTATATACATCATTAAAAAAACAATAAATAATAAGATAGGAGTGAGTGGCCCTTCTGATTTTTTTATTTCTTTTTCCTCACACCTGAAATCTTCTTTTGCAGCCCTAGAATTTTCTGTTTCTTTGCTGTTTTTTTTTCTTTTCTAAGTTTTTCTTGTGAATGACGGCTTTCTCTCTTCTTTTTGTGTGATTCCTCTTATAATTGAAAACTAAGGCAACTAGACATCTAGGGCAAGCATCTTCCATATTTGGAAATTGGAGATCGCATACTTTTTCTGAGAATCGTGCGAGATTTTTTACTTTTCTTGATTGCTCTAGGATTGCTACAGCAGTGGTTGCTATAGCAACGACTATAGCATCTCGCATTATTAGAGACTTGTTTCCACTTTTCTGCAATCCATTCCTTTCTTGAGATTGCACTTTGATTGCTTACAATTAACCACATAATCTAATTCAATTAAAACATGTCATTTACTCTCTAAATTACCTTAATTTAAGTCCAAAAGTATTATAAATAACTCTCATTTCATGTAGAGTTATCATGAGGTCACATGTAATCCACCTAATACAAATATGAACACTCTAAATTAGAAGAATTGCGGAAAAAGTATATATATCTCAAGATAACTAGACAACTCCTCTCACATCTTGCAAGACAGGGCTCATGAGACATGAAGTTTCATGCCGAAACTTAAGGGAAAATTAGAGAACTCTAACAAAAGTAAATGAACAAAATCAATAATTTTGTCAATTTGAATGCTTTGTAATAAACTATAGCACAACACTTGAATAAGAACACAACTTAAGTTGATGAAGAAATTAAATAAGAACACGAGGCTAATTAAATAGAACAAGAATTATTCGTGAATTTATAGTAAATATTCCTTCGTAGAAGTAATGTGATACACACACACACATTTTAATGGCAAAGGATGGAAACATCTAAATTAATTTTTTAATTATATTTCTCTTTCAGATTGGAAAATGGGGCTAGCTAAAGATGCTTAAAAACTAATCGGACACTCAACTAAACCCCAAGAACTACAACTTCGTAGCTATGTTTTAAATCAGCACAATAGAATAATGAAATATGAAAACTTCTTATATAATGCGAACGATTTCTAGACTAGTTTAAATTATAAATAGCATTGATTGCTGCACTTATTTCAAAAATTTCCAAATAAAACATTCAAGATTAATTTGTCAAATTGTATAAAGTAATCTTTTTTTTTTGGAATATTTCACTGTCAGGTTTTAATAATTAATCCAAATTATTTACAAAACAATTTCCTTTTGCACATTAAAAAATTATTTTTAACAATGAATAAGTTCTTCATCATGGAATGGTCGATATTGGCCATATTGACTAAATACAAAATGTATGACTACATAATTAATTGTGTTTATTTTATATTCTTCTTTATTATGACCCATATTATGTCAAGAGATTTTATTGGTTAAATTTAATAAATCATAAAACTTTTTTTTAACGATGAATAAGTTCTTTACCATGGAAAGATTTTTGTTGTACTAAGTAAACAACGTATGACTACATAATAAAATGTGTCTATTTTTTTCTTTTTCATTATGAGTCTTACTATTCAAGAGATTTTATTAGTTAAACGAAGCAAATATTTGTGCCTAATTACAATTTGTAGTGCTATGTTTGGATGGAAAGAAGACACAAAGAAAATAAAGAAGGAAAATTCTTTTTATTATTAAGCATATGATTTTCTTTACAATGCTCTGCATTTATAGTCGCTTGATACAACTAACTAACTAACTAAGCTTAGTAACAAACTTAGTAACAAATTTACAATGAGCCAATAACAACATGACACCTGTAAATCTGTTATTTGTAACTTTCACACTGATCTATGCAACACCGATACATAACATTGATATGTAGCTAATAATCAAAACTTTAGATTAGCTTGAATAATCTGGAATCATCTACAATAATCTAGAAACCATCGTTACTCCTAACATCCCGCCTCAAGCTCTGTATTGGAAACAATGTTGAGCTTTGATCGCAAATAATGAAATGGATGATAAGTTAAGGGTTTTGTCAGTATATCTACTGTTTGATCAAAACTAGGAATACATTGCACTTGAAGACTTTTGTTAGCCACCTTTTCACCCAAGTAATGTATGCCTAATTCAATGTGCTTTGTTCGTGAATGAAACTTTAGATTATTGGCCAAAGTGCAGCTGACTTTGATTATCACATCATATTATAGGAATTGATGTAGAGGTTGTGCCAATTTGGTAAGTAGTGACCTTAGCCATAATACTTCTGGTGCAGCCATTATAACAGTTCTGTATTCAGACTCTATACTAGACCTGAAAGCTATAGCTTGCTTCTTTGAACACCATGAAACCAAATTTTGTCCAAGATAAACATAGTAGCCAGCAAGTGACTTCCTATCATCCTTGTCACTTGCCCAATCGACATCAGAAAAACAATCAATATCAAGAGTACTTGATGAGTGAAAATGAAGACAAAATTGAATGGTGCCAAGATATCGAAGAACTCTTTTATAAGCCTTCTAATGTACCTCAATTGGATTACTGAGAAATTGACTCAATTTATTAACTGGAAATGCAATTTAAGGTATGTAAAGGTGACATATTAAAGAGCCCAACAAAAGATTTACTATACAAAGTAGCATTTGATAAGGGAACTCCATTTTGATTTGTGTAAAGAGAAACACTTAGAGGCCATAGGCGTTGAAACGAGGAATGTTGTCCTGCATATAAACTTTAGCAAGTAAATTTGTAATATATTTAGATTCTGAAAAAAAGTAACCTTGCAAAGATTGTGTGTGACGACTAATGCCTAGGAAGTAATGAAGCTCTCTCAGTGTCTTTTAAGGTAAAATTGGTTTGTAAATTTGATATAACTTGGTTGATTAACTAAGATTGGAACTCAGTAACAATTATGTCATCAACATATACTAGAATAAGAAGTAAATGGTTATTCTCTTTCAAAGAACAATGAAGTATCGACTTAGAATTAATGAAGCCCTATTGATGTGTTAAAGCCATTATTAATCTATCAAACCAAGCTCTTTGAGCTTGCTTTAATCCATATAAAGCCTTGTGAAGTTTACATACATATGTAGGCGTGGTAGGATCCACAAAGCCTTCTTGTTGCTGCATATATACCTCCTTTGTCAAATANCAATTAACAAATGCATTATTGATATCAATCTATCGAATCAACCCCTTATTAGTCACTCATACTCAATATAACTTTGATATTTGATGACTTCACCACAAGGTGAAAGTTTCATTATAATCAATACATTGCATTTGATGAAAACCTTTTGCCACTAGTCTTGCCGTATATATAGATACTCCCATTAGATTATACTTGCTCTTGAATGCCTATTTATTGCCACCTATTGGATTAGGATGAGAAGGTTTAACTAGGATCCAAGTTTTTTTATCCATCAGAGCCATATATTCTTCTGTCATGGCCTTGTACCAGTTAAGATCAACAATGGCTGCTTGTTGTGCAAATTTTATAGAACTTCATGGCATGAATCTATTGTAGAATAGATCAACGATGATGATATCGATCCTACGAGGAGGTGAATTTTAATTTTTTGTAGAATTAATTTTCTGAGTTGGTGTTTTGATTTATAATGAAAATTTTGTAGACTATCTATTAATTTAATTTAAAGTGGTGGGAATAAACTATTAAAATGAAGTGCTTGGATCTCTCCAGGATCGTGACTAACATGCACTACTTATCGAAACATTCATTATTAATACCAATTAACTAAGCGAAGGGGATTTTCCACTCCCATTTAACCACACTCTAATAGATATGGTACTAAGTGCTTCCCGTGCCAAATAGTAATAACCTTGCCTTGGGAGACGGTAATACCAACCGATATCTAGACAAGATTATTACTATCTCACAACGAAAAAGTCAAAATAACCATACAAATAAGAGTGAAGAAAAATTAAATTTACTAAATTAAGCCCGTAGAGCATGTTGAGATTCACCTTCAACCCAAGCTTGAAGGAAATTAGCCATTCATAATTGAACTAAAGGTAAAATGAAAATTTAAAATACATAAAAAATACAAGATGGAGATGGAATTACAAAAAAATGGAGCTCAAAAATGAATTATGGGGTGTCAAATTGGGGGGAGCTCCTTTTATAGATACACACCAGGTAAATCATGGCCATCTGGTTAAAAACAATTTGGACGGGTTGGATGGAACACATCATCAAGGCTGTCATTTTGTGTATATGCATGTACTGCATACACGATTTTTCTGGTCCACTAACATTCCGCTACGCTGGCCAACATTTCGTCCAATAGGATTCGGCGTCGACTCACCAACGCCACATCATCACCAATGCCACATAAGCGGTTAATGCCACATCATTCGTCTCCAATCAAATGCCGCCACGTCATTGTATAGTGTCACATCATCGTGCAAAGGCTACGTCGAGTACGAGATAGGTGAGCGATGTAGGTATGCAAGGCCGTGTACGTGAACGACTGCTTGCTCTTTTTATGCTCCCTAAGGTTTTCACCGTCTTGAGTTCAAAATTACTGTGTTTTTTCATTTGATCTCCTCGCTCATTTGTGAAATGACCATGATATCCCTTAAAATACGCAATACTTAATTAAAATAAAACATACATAATTAAATTACAAGGGACTTAAAGATAAAAAGTAAGGATGTTAATGAGACTTGGAGTGTAAAATAATGATTTTCTTCATTATAAATACACACTTTAGCATTTCAACACCCTTGGTGACATGAGTAAAGGTTCCAAGGCATGGGAAGTTGGAGGTTATATAGGCTTTGGTTTGAAGATACTGATTGTAGACCTGGTTATCATGTGATGACCATGATTGGTTGTTATGGCAGAGTAATATGATAAGATTGAGATTCTAGTAAAGATTGACCTTGGTGAAAATGAGGATG
>JASUUG010000421.1:0-47875 GCA_030449905.1 Luvunga scandens | reverse complement strand
ATTCATTTATTATCGTAATGGTCAAGGTTTAATCATCACCATGTCAGATGATGCATTTTTGGTCATTTAGAGCTTTAAATTCCTAATTTACACATACTAAATTAGCATTGAACGATATCATATTTATTCTTTCAATTACCAAAAATCTGTTAAGCATTTTAAAACTTACATTTGATAATTTTATATTTGTTTGAATTTTTGGAAAGGTTTGTTTATGAAGGACATAAAGGGCCAAATTCTTCCGCAGGCCACTGGTGCTGGGTCTTTACAAAGTTGCTGTTGAATTTTAATCTTCTTTCTCTATCACCTATTTCATCCTTATAACTCCCAGCTAAATAAACCTATCTCTATGTCGTCTGTCATCTCAAATTGATGACCTTACTAAAACCTTTATTATCATTCCGTTTGCACAAAAGTTTGGTCATCAAGCTCAATGATATTGATGCATTTGCTCAAATCTTAAAACAATTTAAGATCTTTAAAAGATATCTTGTCTTTCACAAACTTGCTGTGAGGCATGTCAATTAGGCAAAGTTCACAAATTACATTTTCAACAACTAAAACAAAAACAAAGGGTCTTGAATTGATTCACACTAATCTTTGGGTCCTTCACATGTCGTATCTAGAAATGGATACAAATATTATATTAGTTTATAGATGAATATACTAGATACACCTAGATTTATCCTTAGCTTAAATCACAAGCATTTGAAGTCTTTAAGCTATTCAAATTCAAGTTAAAGTTAGTTTAATGCAAAAATCAAGTGCTCGATAATCCGATTAGTGAGTACATGGATTTGAATAATGCCTCAGGTGCAAGATACAATAAATAAGGAAGTGATAAGTATCTAGTATCATTTCCACAAGGATTGATGATCGATGCTATCGTGAGTCACATGTAAAGAATTAATTGTGGTGCAAACTAATTAAATCAAATCGAGCTGTTTTACCAACTAAATTAAACTAAGTAATCTAAATAACAATAAATAAAAATGTAATAAACTAAATTAACACGCCTACAAAGAATATAATCACTAGAGATAATGAATGTTTAACTTTCAACATAATTTAATAGTATTGACTATTTTCCTAATTACAAAGAATTCTTTATAACAATTACTACAAAGATAGAACTAACTCAATGTATCCTCAAATTATCGTTGGACATTTTATATATATATACAACCTAACAATGACTATGAACATTAAAACCATACAAGATATAACATTATAAGATCTAGGTTCCTAATACCCTACAAGGTAAATTTCCCTATGTCTAGTTCATCAATAGTTTTTTAAAATTAAACATGACCTGGTCAAATCGAGTTAACCTAACTGAAACCTAATTTAAGGCAAGTATTGTTCCATATGATCCATTAAACAGCCCTCTTATGACTCTCTGCTTAGCAAGTATCACTCAATGGGTGATCAAAGAAAAGTAATGAATTGAATTCACATTATCATAATAAAATGGGATACAGAATTTATGCAAAACGTAATATTTGAGTTAATAAACTATAAAATTTTTCTATCATTTAACCCACAAATAGAATTAGTCATGATTTGTATAAAAACGAGAAACTAAAATCGCTTTCCAATATCAAATACATCACATTACGAATGTTGGAAAGCAAGAAGAATAAAGGTGAAGGGTTATCCCATCTAGATGCTAGATTCTTCTTCCACAAACTGCAAATCCCTTCTTTGCTTCTTACCGGGAATTTCTTCCTCCTCTCTTCAAGTTTTCTTCTTCTTCTATTGCTTCTTTGTGGGTTTGACTCTTTCCTTTTTTTAAACCTTCTCAGGCGCTTTCCCTTTATAATCAAAATTAAAAGGTAAATCGGGATGTTCAGGTAACGAATCTTTCTGTTAAAAATCAGATCACGTAATTTTTAGGTTCAAGGATTTTCTCTCCAATTATCTGGATTCATAATGTTAAAGTTAGCAACACTACAATCGCTTTGCTTACTTGTTTCCACTTTCTTCTCAGACCTAACTTCTTTCCTTATTTTTTTGAGCCCATTTACAAAGTCCTTCTTTAAAATTGCACTTCTAATTGCCTATGATTAAGACACGATCTGCCACAATTTATTTCAAAACAACTTAATTTATTGAAATAAACTAAAAATATATAGGTGTGCAAAATTGCTTAGAAAACCCAACTAAAACACATAACTTACCTCCAAGAATCTTAATTTGGTAATCGAAAATTACTATAGATAACTCTCATTTCATAGTTATCACACCCCCAATCCTAAACCATTACTTGTCCCTCAAGAATAACATCACGCAAACATTCTAAACACACAAACATGCAACGATACTCATCTCTCACATCATATTCGCAAAGATTTTCTAACCCTCGTATTACACTTTTAATCATGCATGATTGCCATAAAGCAAGTCGGTCAGACTTAGCCCCATTCTATCCAGTTCACGCTAAGCACTTTAATCAAGTCAAGAGACACCGCAAGATTACACAACTACTATAACATACTCAAGTATGTGAATTAATGCATTAATGGCTGCGGAGAGATCACAATAAATTCAAAATGCCTTTCAACAACAAACTTTCTCTTTTTTTTTCTCACACCGATAACTAAATTCTCTTCAATGTATCATTGATTTTTCATATGAATATCTATTACCGGTGGTGATGACACCAATTACTCAATCAATGCACAAATTAGAGTCAAAGAATAAGTCTCACACAAGTCTTTATCTAAAGATATCCACGGCTAAGACTGAACATGTGGTCGCTGAATAGATACGATTACTCAATATCTCAGTGAAGTGAGGACCAGATAAAATAATTTTTTTCAACCTTTATTCTGACAATGTTAAGCATTTGTTGCTTTTGGACTTTCAAGTACGCATATAGGGTATACTTAGCCTTGGTTCTTTCAAAGAATCTCGACCATTGGAGCAAAATTTTATTCACTTCCATACAACACAAAGAGTTTAATAAAAACATGAAATAAAAAAAAAAAAAAAAAAAATCTCCCAAACTTGGTGATTTTTACTTACAAACATAAACTCACGATGTTCTCACAAAACTTAATCGAAGCCTCTTTTGTCGAGATGAACGCAACCATCATATTCAACTACCCCTACTTGGTAATCACAAAAATTTGATACTCTACACTCAATTTATCCTTATTAGGTACTAATCCATATGCAAACTTAAGATAATAGAGCCTTTATACACATATTCACAAATGTAAACAAAGCACACAACACAAGCCTATTCTTATTCGAACATAATCCTCCCAAACTTGAGATGTGTTGTGTCCTCACACGCACACAAACATTCATCATGCAAATAAACCAAACAACCTAAACATGCTAATAAAGAAAAAATAAAACAAGTTTAAATAAAAGCAACATAAATAACAAAACAAGTTTTTTGATAAAAACTAAAAAATTAAAAGTGGTAGGGGCACTCCATTGTTATTCTGAGACTAGTTGCAGTAAATGAAGGAAAGTTACTTCTTTTTATTTGTACTGCCGAGACGGTCCTTGGGTGACCCGTGTGGAATTTTAACTGTTGCAATATATGATTTTTTCTTCTTGGGTGTTGGGAACTCGGGAAAGGTTTCGGGTACCGCTCGCATCTTTGGTTGATGTGATCGTGAACGCTTTAGGTCTAGCTCTTTCCGTATTGTAGCATCTTCAAACTGCGGTGCCGGCTTTTCTTGTTGTTGAATTCCTTCTTAACTGGTGTTGAAGCTGACGTGTTTGGTGGAATTTTTTGTGAAGTGGTTGGAGCAGCTTTCTGCACAGTTCTTTCAGCAATGATATCCAGTAAACTCTGCTTTTATGTAGCTGTTCATGTAGCCCTGTTAACTGCTGTTTCAATTTTAGCATTAATCTGCTCTTGGTCAGCTTCTAATTCGACTTCACTTAGAACGTTTTCCTTGCCTTTGCGGGAGAGAATGGGTGTTTCATCATCTGTGTCCTCTTTTTCTTCTGAAGTTAAACTGGCTGCTGTTTCAACTATTGAAGCTTCCTTGTTGCTGCTTTAAAGTTAAACTACTACAACAAGCTGTCAAAATGATATGGGTTCTTACCTTTCAGGAATAAATCAAAGTTATGCAAATGCTCCTCCAGGTGCACCAAATAGATCCATAACCAATCATTCTCCTTCTTTTGTGCTTCAGCACATTGGTTAATGCTTTCACTTAATACATGCAGTCTTCTTTCAAGCCCCAAAAATTTGAAAATTTAGGGATTATGGAATCCCTTATTATTTTTATTTGAGTTTGCCATGCCAGCTATCATATTTGTGCCCAACGGTAAAAATCCTCTGTTTTTAATCTCTTTTGACAATTCTGTTGCAGTAAATAATCTGATGCTTTAGCATCTGTAATAAAGCCCCCACTTTTTTTTTGGGAATGAATTCAACTACAAAAATCAAAGAAATAAAATGCATCAAAATAACGCTAGTGAAAATGAAATAAATAAATAAAATTAAATAAATAATTAATAACCAAAGTAACACTTAAAATCTAAAATACTTCTCTCATTGGGTTACCTCCCAACTAGCGCTTGAATTAAGGTCTTTCAGTCTAAACTTCCCTTACTTGTTCAAGTTAGGTATTTGAGGAATAAATCCGCTCTTGAGTCATGCATGGCATTATCAATATAATGTTTGACTCGTTGTCCATTTACCATGAACTTTTGGCCCGTTCTCTCACCTTAAGATCCACGGCACCATAAAGATAGACTTTGACAAGTCTAAAAGGTCCTGATCATCTTGATTTTAACTTCTTTGGAAAAAGCTTTAATCCTGAATTGTAAAGCAGAACTTACTGGCCTGGGATTAAACTTCCTTGTTGAATGTGTTTGTCATGCCATTGCTTTATTTTCTCTTTGTAAATCCTTGTATTTTCATAAAAAAAACAACTTTAACTTTTCTAGCTCACATAATTGGAGATTTCTATGTTCTGTTGCAGCATGCATGTCTATGTTAAGTTGTTTTAGAGCCCAATATGCCTTATGCTCTAACTCTAATGGAAAATGATAAGTTTTGTCATAGACAATTCTGTATGGAGACATGCCAAGTGGCATTTTATAGGTTGTACGGTAAGCCCATAAAGTATCATGTAGTTTAAGAGACAAATCTTTTCTAGTTGGTTTCACAATTTTTTTGAAAATCTTCTTGATTTATCGGTTGGAAACTTCTGCTTGACCATTTGATTGAGGGTGATATGTTGCTGCAATTTTGTGTTTGATCCCATATTTGACCAATGTTGCAGCAAATACCCTGTTATAAAAATGAGTCCCTTCATCACTAATTATGGCCTTAGAAGTGCCAAACCTTGAGAAAGTACTCTTCTGAAGAAATTTCACCACTGTCATGGCATCATTTGTAGGTAAGATTGAAACCTCCACCCATTTGGACACATAATCCACAACCACCAAAATTTATAAGTTGCCAAAAGAAGGTGAGAATGGTCCCATAAAATATATTCCCCATACATAAAAAAGTTTCATTTCCAGAATGTTGTTAAGTGGCATCTCATGCTTTTGAGAGATGTTTCATGTTCTTTGACACCTGTCACAACATTGAAAAAACTGATAAGCATTTTTAAAGATAGAAGGCCAGTAATAACCTACTTGTAAAACTTTATTTCGCTCGCGTGACCTCAAAATGTCCTCCATATTTACAACATGACATGCTTGTAATATGTTTAAAATTTCTTCTTCAAGCACACATCTTGAATGGCCTGATCTAAACACACCTTGTATAAGTAAAAGTCATCCCATTGATAGGTTTTGACATTATAGAGAAACTTCTTTTCTACTTGGTAGGTTAAGTTAAGTGGCGAATCCACCTCACTAGGTAGTTGGCAAAGTCCGCATACCATGGAAATCCTAATTTGCGACTTTAACGCGTATATTAACAGCCTGTTCAATAGGAAAAGTTTTTGTGATAGCTTGCCGGAATGAGTGCTTGATCTAGCTCCAATCGTGATAGATGATCCGCTACCTAATTTTCGATCATTTTTCTATCCTTAATCTCCAAAACAAATTCTTGGAGTAAGAAAATCCATCTAATCAGTCTCGTTTTGGCATCTTTTTTGGAGATTAAGTATTTTATTCTTTGAGTGGTTTTTGTATAGGCGATTACCTTAGTACCAACTAAATATCTTTATGAATTTATCAAATGCAAACACAACAACAAGTAGTTCTTTTTCGCTGGTCGTGTAATTGAAATTTGAGCATCTGCTAGTGTCTTCTTTGGCGTAATAAATTAAATGAAAAATCTTGTTCTTCCTCCGCCCTAACATCGTTTTCTTGTACGAATGATCGCTGCATCACATATCAACTCAAATGGCATGCTTGATCCGTCTTACAACAACAAGTATTGTAATAAGGGCTCGTTTTAGTTCTTCAAAGGCTTTCAAACAATTGTTATCAAATTTAAATGGTCTGTAATGCTTAAGTAACATACATAAGGGCTTGGTTATCTTTGAGAAATCTTTAATGAATCTCCTATAGAAACCAGCATGACCAAAAAAACTTCATATGCCCTTAACTGAGGTGAGTGGTAGAAGTTTGTCAATGACCTTTACTTTTTCCTTATCCATTTCAATTCTCTTCCTTGAAACTTGTGGCCTAAAACTATCCCTTCAGACGTATCGAAATGACACTTTTCCCAATTGAGAACTAAATTTGTCTTTTCATATCTTATAAGCATATTCTCCAAGTTGTGTAAGTAATCCCCATATGATTCACCAAAGACTGAAAAGTTATCCATGAAGATCTCTAGTGTTTGCTCCACCATATCTGAAAAAATTACCATCATGAACCTCTAAAATGTTGTTAGAGCATTGCACAAGGCAAATGACATCCTTCTAAATGCAAAGGTGCCATAAGGGCGGCAGTGAATGTTGTCTTTTCTTGATCCTCTAATGTTATAACAATTTGATTGTACCCTGAATACCCATCGAAGAAGTAATAATACTTCTTTCCAGCAAGTCTGTCCAGCATTTTCTCTATGAAAGGTAATGGAAAGTATTGTTTCTTGTTGCCTTGCTTAATTTTCTATAATCCATGCAAACTCTCCAACCTGTAATTGTTCTGGTGGGTATGAAATTTTCTGTAATCCATGTTATAATATTTCCCCAACACATTTATGAAACTTTTCTCTTGACCTGCATCTAAAAAAGATGAAATAATTACTGGTAATTTATCATTGTCATCAAGATATGTATATTTTAAATATGAAGGCAAGAGCTTTAATTCCAAAACTGGTGGAAACTCCACAGAAGATACAAGAGGTTTTACTTTATTATGTAATAAATCTAAAGATTCAAAATGTTTGTCTGCTTTAAATTGTTTCTTCTTTCTTAGCCATGCTATATCAACTATGTCATTATCTTCATCATCAAATGTCACAGCATTAAATTATATGTTACTACAAAGAATTGTCACCGCTACCTACCGCAAGATCTAAAATAGTGATGAAACTATAGTCCTCAATCTCATCAGATTCTTCACAAGATCTAACACATTAAATGTAACTTGCTAATCATCGACCCTAATTGTTAACTCTCTTTTTGCACATTAACGAAAGTCTTTCCGTGGCTGAAGGGTTTTCCTAAGATGATTGGTATCTCTTTATCTGCCTCAAAGTCCAACACAATAAAATCTATTGGAACAATAACTTTATCCACTTTCACCAATAGATCTTCAATTTTTCCCTCTGGATAAGCATGAAATCTGTCTGTAAGTTGCAAAGTTACTATTGTAGGTCTACATTCTCTAACTTCTAATTGCTTGAAAATTGAAAGAGGCATAAAATTGATGCTAGCCTCCAAATCACAGAGTGTTTTTCCATTGTATTTAGTTTTTATGGAATAAGGAATTGTGAAGCTGTCTAGATCTTTCAGGTTTTGAGGTATTTTTCTTTGAAGCATGTGACTGTACTCTTACGTTAAAGTAACGGTTTCAAATTCTCCTAACCTTCTTTTTCTTACCAAAATGTCTTTAAAAAATTTCACATAATTAAGTATTTGTTCCAGAGCTTCCACAAATGGAATATTGATATGAAGTTGCTTCAAAACCTCCAAGAATTTACTAAATTGTTTGTCTTGTTTCTGCTTCTGAAATTCTATGGAAATAGTGGTGGATGTCTAAACTATTATCTTTGCAGCTTAATCGCTAGGTTATTTTTTGCTTGCTCTTTTTTTTTTTTTTCACAGTTTAATGATTCTCGCAACATCCATTTTGATAAATAAGGCACATCCGCTTCAGAGGTCTTTAACTCTCTCGCTTCTCACCAAAGATATCGATTGGTGGAAGTAATAAGCTCTTCTTCATTTTGAACTTCTTCGAGTTTGAAGAGGCTCATTTCGCTTCTTTGGCAAACATACTGGAATATGCACTTCCTTTTCAGATCTCAGATTGATCACTTTGTATTGCTCTTTTCCTTCTCTTCTTGGATCCTCTGTATTGTTAGGTAAACTTCCCTAAGGTCATTCTTGAGTCTTTGAGCTAACCATCCAACTTGATTCTCCAAGTTTCTTAACGACACGGCTTTTGGCTTTAGACAATTGTCTCATTCTCGCACAATATACTCCGTAATTAAAGCTTTAAGAGAGTTGATCTGGTCATTACCAAGATTTTTTGACCTTGATTTTCTTGGTGAAATCTAGGTGGTTACTTGGTTTGTTTTGTCCACCGATTACTAAGCAAGCTAATTCTTATTGCCCCATGAGAAATTTGGGTATTGCCTCTATCCTAAGTTGTAGGTGCTTGCATATAGATTGTTATGACTCTGTTTATTGAAATTTCATATATAATTTACTGAAGTTGGATTCCCAAGACAATTATCAAATAAATACCCCTTTCCACAATAAACACATGACATTTTTGCAACTTGGTTAATCAAGGAGCAAGAGTTAGAGCTTTTTCTTGTGTTTGTTAATGAAGTTACTTAAGGCGATAAAGTTGTCGTGGCATTTACATTATACACTTTAGTCACCTCTCGCCGAACTTGCTTAGTTGATGGCCACTGATAATTGTTGTTAGCTATTCTCTCCAAATCTTATAAGCTTCATTGTAGAATTTGGATAACAAAGCTCCATTTGCTGAAGCACCTACCATCAGTCTTGTACTTGGATTAAAACCATTGTAGAAAGTTTCTAATTATATATAGTAAGGAATATCATGATGTGGACATCTTCTCAGCAATTCTTTAAATCTTTTTTATTCATCATACATACTCTTATCTTCTAATTGATGGAAAAGTGTGATCTCATTTCTCAACTTGGCATTCTTAGTGCGTGGGAAATACTTCATAAAAAACTTGTCAGGTAAGTTATTTCATGTTGTGATGGAGTCTAATAGTAGAGAATTTAACCATGCGTGTGCTCGACCCCTAAAAGAAAATAAAGAAATGTCCGAGCCTTAATGACTCCTCGTAATACTCCAACTATCTTAAAAACATCACTCACCTCTAAAAACAACTTGAGATAAAGATGAGGATCTTCTTATGGCAGTCCATTGAACCTATAATTTGTAATATTTAAAACATCACTAATTTCAACTCAAAGTTATCTGCTCGAGAACTTCAAGTCTAACTATGCTCGGATGTATTGCTTGAGGAATAAACACAGTATAATCTCAAATGGCTTTTTCTTTGTCATCTACCATATGAATGATATTCTTTCTTAGTTGCCCATAAACATGCTGTCTATTTTGACCTCTCTGTGCATTCAGCGGTTGCAGTTCTCCTCGGTTGTTCAAATTTGCCATGTCTTGTAAATCATTCATTGCTACAACAGCTTTTGAATTTCTTTACTCCCTTTTTAATCTCTTAACATTCCTTTCTATTTCAGGATCAAAATAAAACTCAATTTATTTGTCTTTGAGCATGCAATAGTTGCTAGAATAATCTGTCAACCACAGAAAATATTGATTAAACATATACTTAAATAAAACATCACAAAAATTGATTTCACAAATCAAAATAAACAATCAATCCCCAGTAACGGCGTAAAACCTTGGTTCGATTCTGAATATGTGTATGTTCATGTATAAATGTACACAATAAGTAATAAAGTAATAAGTATTCGAGTATCGCTCTATAGAAATCGATCTTTATTAGAGTTCTTCTGAAAGAATTCATTGTGGTGCAAATTCAATTAAATCAAATTGAGTTGTTTTATCAACTAAATTAAACTAAGTAATCTAAATAACAATAAATAAAATGCAATAAATTAAATTAACAATTCTCACACAAGAATATAATCACTAGAGATAATGTAGTTAAGTGAATCAGCGCACTTAATGGTATTGACTGTTGTTCATTACGATCTGATTGCTTTCTGAACAATTACTACAACACTTGGTAGAATTCTAATATATCCTCAGTTGTCACATGTTGGATATCTTATATCTATATGAAACCTAACAATGATCAGTTGTTAAACCAAACAAGATATTGCTTTATAAGATCTAGGTTCTTAATATCCTACAAGGTGAATTCCTATGTCTAGTTCCTCACTAGTTTTAAATTAAGTATGGCCCTATTCAAATTGAGTTAACCCAACTTGGGAGACCTAATTTAAAACTAAGTATTGTTCTTCCACTAAAACATGTTATTTTGTAGCTTTCTCTTAGCTAATATCACTAAATAGGTGGTCAGCTGAAATAGTGAATTGAATTAAGCATTATCACAACAAAATGCTATAGCAATCATGCAGAAACATAATATTTTAGTTAATAAACCATAAAGTTTGTCTATCACTCAACCACAAATAGAATTAGTTCATGATTTGTATAAAAACAGAAACTAAAACCGTTTCAACCATCAAATATATCATCATAAATGAAAGAAAAGAAAGAGAAAAGAGATAGAGGTGGGTTATCCCTTCTAGATGCTAGATTTCTTCTTCCCCACGCCTATAACATTCTTGTTTTAGCCTGAAATTTCTTCTCCTTTTGCTGTTTTCTTTTTATTTTCTTATTATTTCTTGTGGTTGATAGCTCTTTCTGTTTTTCCTTGTGTGCACATCCTTTTATAATTAAAAACTATGGCAACTGGACGTCTAGGGCACAAATATTTCATATTAAGAAATTGTAGATCGCATAATTTTTTTGGGATTCGTGCGAGAGTTTCTCTCCGATTGCTCCAGGATTGCTACAGCAATGAGTGCTATAATATCAGGTACACACTGCACTTGTTTCAAACTTGCTTCTACTTTTCTACAACCAACTTTTTTCCTCACTTTTCTAAGACCATTGCATAACATTTCTTCCTTAAAATTGCACTTTCAATTGCCTACAATTAAGCATACGATCTAAGCATAAAATTTATTCCAAAACAACCTAATTTATTGAAAGTAAACTAAAAATAGATAAGTATGCAAAATTAAGTTAGAATGCAACTTAAACATATCATTTATTCTCTAAGTAATCTTGATTTGAATCCAAAAGTACTATAAATAACTCTCATTTCATAGAGTTATCAGAGTGTTTAAAGTGTTTATAGATTTTCGGAATCAAAATGGGATCATCTTTAGACATTCATGTCCTTACACCCATCATCAAAATGGTCTTGTTGAAAGTAAACACTTACATATAATTGAATTAAGATTAACACTCTTAGTTCAAGCCAATCTTTTTTTAATTTTAGTGGGAAGCTGTTCGTACAACAGTGTACTATATAAATAGATTACCAATACTTGTTCTAAGATTCTTATCCCCTTATGAGAAACTATTCAAGCACAAACAAGATTACACATTTCTTAAATGTTTTAGTTGTCTTTGTTATCCATATATGAGAGACTTTAACAAGCATAAATTTGATTTTCATACCACAAAATGTATCTTCATTGGCTATAGTCCATCTCACAAAGGTTACAAATGTTTAATAAGTTCTAGTCAAATTTATATTCTTAGACATGTCATCTTTAATGAAAACACATTTCCTTACTCAACAAATAAAACCTTCAATTCATTAGAAAATAGTTTAGCCTCTGAAACATCCGTGTCCAATTTTTCTCAACAACAGATTTATCATCTCTCTACATTATCTTTAATTGATAGCAACTTTAAAGATTCTCAATCAACAGGCTCAAAATGAAATGAACAAATGTCCTTTATTTCTCCACATAAAAATAATCTACATCAATAAGAGCATTCTCAACATATATTATTAGAACAATCCTCATCAACCATGCCTTCACAAAATACAGAACAAACACAACCATAAATTGAACCACAATCATTCATTCCCAAACCTATAGATCATAACCAAAACATAAAACTTCCTCCACAACCATCTCATCAAATGATTACCAAGTCCAAATTTGGAATTTTCAAACCAAAAGTCTATACAGCCACCTTAACTAGCAAAAAACCTAGTACAGTTCAAAAAGCTCTTAATGATCAAAATTAGCATCAAGCCATAAAAGATGAATATAAAGCCTTGATAAGAAATGAAACTTGGTCACTATTACTATTTTCAAATGCATATAAAGTTGTTAACAGAAATAAATAGTGTTTAGAATTAAACAAAATACTCATGGAAGTCATTGGGTGATTTCTTAATATATAGGTGTCGGTCTTGCACAAGTATACACAACAAGTAATAAAGTGATAAGTATTGAAGATCGCCTCCACAGGACTCGATGCTATAAGAATCACTACACAAAGTAATTGTGGTGCAATTGTAATTAAATCAAATTTTTTTAACAACTAAATTAAACTAAGAAATCTAAATGTCATAAAATAAAATGCACTATAATCAATCAACAAGTCTCATACATGGATGTAATCACCAAAGATGATGTAGTTGAGTGAATTAACTCATTTAGTGGTATTGATTGTTTTTCTCTTACAAGATCTTTATTACAAAGAATTACTATAAAGATCGACGTAATCCTAATGCATCCTCAACTGCCGCTTTCGGTTTCTTATATCTATACGCAACCTAACAATGACCAGTTGATAAATCAAAAAAGATATAGCATTATGCAATCAAGGTTCCTAATTACCCTACAAGGTGAATTCCTATGTCTAGTTCATCACTAATTTTAGATTAAGCGTGGCATAACTCAAATTGAGTTAACCCAATTTGGGAAACCTAATCTAAAATCAAGTATTGCTCTGATATTTTCCACTAAAACATTCCTTTTTGTGGTTCCTCTTAGTTTATATCACTAAATGGGTGGTCAGCCGAAATAGTGAATAAAATTAATCACTATCAAAACCAAATACTATAACAGTCATACAACAATACAATAATTTTAGTCAATAAACCATCAAGCTTATCATTCACTCAATCACAAATAGATTTAATTTATGATTTGTATCAAAACAGAACATAAAACCAATTCAGCCATTATATATATCATCATGAATCAAAGAAAACAAAGAGAATATAGATAGAGGTGAATGATCCTTTTTTTTTTTCTTGATTCTTCTTGTTCACACCTGTAACTTTTGATCATCCCTTGAATTTCTCTTATCTTTGCTGTTTTCTTTTTATTTTCTCGTTATTTTCTTGTAGTTGATGGCTCTCTCTTTTCTTTTGTGTGCGCTTCTTTTATAATCGAAAACCTGGGCAACTAAAGTTTAAGGCACACATCTTCCATATTTGGAAACTGCAGATCGTAGATTTTTTTTCGAGATTCGCGTGAATTTTTCTCCTCTCATATTTTAGAATTATTCAAAGAATGTGTATAACAACAATGTCTTTTTCAGACTAGTTTTTACTTTTCTCAGCTAATTTCCTTCCTTATTTTTCCAAGTCCATCAGCACATCATTTCTTCTTTGAATTTGTAATTTCAGTTGCCTACAATGTAAACACATAATCTAAACACACACATTTATTCCAAAATTACCTAATTTATTGCAAATAACTAAAAATAGATAAATATACAAAATTAAGCTAAAATGCAACTAAAACATATCATTTACTCTTTAAGTAATTTTAATTTAAGTCCAAAGTGCCATTGATAACTCTCATTTCATAGAGTTATCGAAGCATAGCTAAATACAAAGCTACGTTGGTTGCAAAGGGTTTTCAACAAACTGAAGGTGTTGATTATTTAATCTTTTAGTCCTGTTGTGAAAACTTCCACTGGTAAAGGTTATTTTAAGTTTGGTTGTTATGCATAAATGGAAAATAAGGCAAGTAGATGTAAACAATGCCTTTTTTAATGGAGAATTAACAGAAGATGTCTACAAATATCAACTTAAAAGATTTGTTGATAAAAAAAAGCCTAGTTATGTATACAAGTTGAAGAAGGCCTTATATGGTTTGAAACAAGCTCCTACAGCTTAGTATGATAAGTTGAAGAGTTGTTTGATTGTTAACTAAGGATTTCAAAATTCTAAAGTTGACACCTCTTTTTTCTTCAAAGAAATGCAAAGTTCTATGATACTTATTCTAATCTATGTTGATGACATATTAATCACAGGGCCTGATAATGAACAATTGGAAAAATTCATCTCATAATTTAATAAGACCTTTGCTTTAAAGGACTTAAGAATACTATCATATTTTCTTAGAATGAAGGTTTTTTATACTGAGAACTATATTTATTTATCTTAAAAGAAGTATATTAAAGATATGTTGTTCAAAGTTGATATGTTAAATTGTAAAGGATGTAACACCCTTATAGTGACTGGATCAAAACTTAATACATAAGTTAAATAATATTTAGGTCAATTTGTTTAGTATGCAACAAGCTATAAAAGCTTAGTTGGAGGCTTGCAATATCTAATGTTAACCAGACTAGAGATAGCCTTTGCTGTACATAAACTCAGTCAATATGTGACAGCTCTAACACTTTAGCATATAATGGCTTCTAAAAAGGGTTCTCAAATACTTAAAGGAAATTGTAGATTATGGATTGTAGTTTTTAGCTTGGGGGGAAATGAAAATTACAGACTTCACAGATGCAGATTGGCATGTGACATTAATAACAGGAAATCAATAGGTGTATACTACATTTACTTTGGAAATAACCTAATATCATGGTCATTCAAGAAATAGTCAGTAGTTATAAGGTCCAGTGTAGAAAGTGATTACCAAGCTTTAGCTTTTGCAAGTGTAGAAATAACATGGCTTCAGTTTAGTGAACTCAATGTCAAATACACTTTATTACTTACCATTTGGTGTGACAATATAAGTACAATAGAGTTAGCCAAGAATCCAGTCTATCATTCACGAACCAAATATATTGAACTGGATATACTCTTTATTAGAGACAAAGTGTTAGCAAAAGAGCTAAAGATTAACTACATTCCATGTGAAGAATAGATTGCTGACATCTTAACAAAACCTTTTGCATTCATCTATTTCAACTATTTCAAAGCCAAACTCAATGTGTCCATGCCCCTTGAGTTTGAGGGGCGGCTGTTAAAGAAGCACATATTGTATATAAACATGCTGCACGCGCTTAGCAAGTGTGAATAAAATCTAGTCAGCCAAATTAGTTAAGAATGCAATGCCAACTCATCAAAGTTTGTTAAGCATACTGATATTTTGTTTTTGTTTGTTCTTTCTTCTATTAGCTTAAATGAGCTGAGTATAAATAGTGTATTTGTAATCATTCTTAGTTGAGTAATAAATCTAAAATCTAGAATCTTCTTTGAAGTTTTCTTAGTGAACAAAGCATATTTTCTTAGTAGCCAAACAAATTGATCAGTGCAATTTAAGCTTTCAAACACTTGGCAGGAGAGAATTTGAGAAATTAAGAAGAAAGTTGAATTGTACGAGTGGGCTAAAATGATGAATTCAAAACTTGAAGCATTCATACAGGATCGTTTTGCTTATTAATATGTTTTTGATTTGTCACAGGTTGGTCATGTGGCTTATTTAAACATTAAAATGGCAACACAGGATGACATTTTAAGCAACGTTTAACTGACACACTTGAGAATGCATGTCTAGAAGAGAATCAAGTTAGTTATAAAGTCGTTATCCATGTTGCTGAATCCTGTGCAATCTGTGATTGTTATCAACTGTTATATAATTTGATTGTTAAAGCATTTTCGACAAGAATTAAAGAGCTTTTTAAAGAGAATTAGGTTGTTTTTTTTTTATCAAATTCTTGTGTTTCTGGTCTTACTATTGTCATTGCTAAGTTTTTAAACAACCAATGAATAATCTTGGTTAATCATTTGTTCATATGCATCTTGTTTGATCTTGCAAAGAATCATGGACAGTATGGACACCACAGTACGTTTAGTTATGTTATGTGAAATAAACTTAAAAGAGGAAATATAAGATAAAGTTGCCAATTTCTTTCCCTTATTGCTATCTTGTCTTGGTAGCAAGTCTCCAAGAGAAATTAGATTTCAGTTAAGAATGCTGTAGTTGGATAAAACTGACAAAGTTAAAGCTTGCTAAGAAATTTAAAGCTCAGGTTCATACAATGAATCATTTGCTTCATTTTATGAGTAATTGTTCCGAGTTAATTTTATTATAGACTTGAATGTAATATAAGCCTTTATCCCTCAATGTATTCAAATTAATGCAACGATTTAACCAAAGTGTATATAGTTGTAAGGCCAAGGTCAAGTTAGTTTTTCTTACCTGCCAAGGAGACCACAGTAAGTTATTTCAGCATCTATCAACTAAACATTTAATTGGTTATAGCATTGGCTAATTGGTAGGAGAAGCAAAGACAACTCTAATACCCATGAAGTTTACTTATTTCCAAATAAAAACCCTATGAGGTCGATAGAAAA
Organism: Luvunga scandens; assembly: GCA_030449905.1. Taxonomy (NCBI): domain Eukaryota; kingdom Viridiplantae; phylum Streptophyta; class Magnoliopsida; order Sapindales; family Rutaceae; genus Luvunga; species Luvunga scandens. The sequence continues at coordinate 31,158 of JASUUG010000421.1, read as the reverse complement.
GTTGGGACTAAAGACCATCAATACGTTGGGACTATAACTAAGAAATAGCCTAATTCTAGATTTTGAAATAAAAGGAGGAATTTGTATTCTTTCATGTTTGATTATACAGATGATAAGACGGGCCTACCCTACTCGCTTATGGTTCGATCAAATAGCTCAATAGCTTTCGGCAACATCTATAAACAAAACATTTTAACTGGTTATAGCATTGGCTAATTGGCTTAAGCCGCCATTTCAATAGCAAAAATTTGGCATATTAGATACTTACGCTCCAGAAATTTAATGCAATGAAACATGGAGCTTTTAGAGACAAAGATTCAAGCTAAGAGCTAGCAAATTAGGTATAAACACAGCAACGGCCTTGTTTCCTTTTATGAGTCTCAATGCGATTCATATGGAAATGATTCATACATAATGCTCCATATGTTTATGTATAGAGAACTAGTATCTTCATAGAGTAACAGGGTCCTTAAGCACTAAGGCAACTTGGTCTTTCATCAAAAGCAATTACATTTAGTGATCGGCATCCTCATACATAAAGTGGCATACAAGAGCAAGATTAAGAATCCATTCAAGTAGAGGCAATGCCACAATAGTTGGACTAAGAAGCTGCTTATTTATATCTTTCCACGCATTATCAACTTCTATCCTCAAAGTCCTTTTCGCCGCTTCCTTCGATTCACAATGTTGCTTTATGTAGCATTCAACCACTAAGGGAATGTGTCTTATCTTTTGCTCAAACTACGTCAATTATCATTAATACATGCAAATTTGTTATGATAAATTATACAAAAATATTAAATTTACATTAACTCTCAGCAAACACATACCTTATGGCCAACTATGACGTCCATTAGTCTGCCAATGGTTTGCTCTGCAACTATAATCTTAGGCTTTTTTATTAGCCATTCAAAAGCCTCTTTAGTTGCAATATCACCCATGTCAACGACTGAAGCTATTGCGGTCGTTAAAACACCACTACTCCTTAAGGCAACACATTCATATTCCTCTATTTTTGGGATAAAACCTTCATGTAACCACTTGGCTTCGCTAAAGTATATCATAATTAATTCTTCTATCTGAGAAATATCAATCAACACACACACACAGCCCAAGCCAATTAGTCAATAACAATCCCTAATGTATCGGCATGCCCAACAAACAAATGAAAGATAGAGAAATTTATAGTGAAATGATACCGTTTGCTTTACATATTTTATGCCATACGATAATTGTCGTTCCTTCACCAAGCTTGCCTCAGCTTTATCGTAAACATCTAAGAGTGACTTATAAACGAATTTCATCTATTCTGGTAGTGTCTATGGCGCCAATGTCTTATTTGAATTGAAAATAAAATAAGCATGCTAAGTCGGACTTGGATGGCTAGCCAAATACTAAGACTAAAGGCCACTTGGGCACCCCCGAGGGGCAACTATGTTTCAAGTCTAGTAAGAGATAAATAAGTAATCCAAAATATTTAAACAGAAACTCAAATCTTTTGACTGCTTCTATAAAGAGCATGAGCTCTTCATAAGTACTGTTGAGTATTAGAAAGTGTATATTTATAATGGAGAAAATCATCATTTTACACTCCAAGTCTCACTAACATCCCTATTTTTATGTCTTTAAGTCATTTGTAATTTAATTATGTATGTTTTATTTTAATTAAGTATTTTATGTATTTTAGGGGATATCATGGTCATTTCACAATAAACGAGAGATCAGATGGAAAAACGGACAACACTTTTGAACTCAGGACAGTCGAAAACCTTAGGAGGAGCATAAAAAGAAAAATGGTGCTTTGTTCACATATACGATCTTGTTCACACATCTGATGCGGTTGATAAATCGATGCTGTACACGACAATTATTCACGGCCTTTGTTCACCTGTTCACATGCTTTGTATCTTTGGCGTGGCATTTATGCGATGATGTGGCACTATACGATGGCGTGGCGGCATTTGATTGGGCGAATGATGTGACATTGACCGCTTATGTGGCATTGGCGATGATGTGGCGTTGGCCCGATGGCGTGTCATGATCCTATTGAACCAAAAATGTTGACCGGTGGCGTGGCAGAATATTAGTGGATCAAAAAAACGTGTACGGTACATGCATATACACAAATAACAGCCCACGATGATGTGTTCCATCCAATAGGAACTTGCCACGTGGCGCGATCTGAGCGTCCAAATTATTTTAATCCGATGGCCATGATTTACTCGGTGTATCTATAAAAGGGGCTCCCCTAATTTGACACCCCTGAATCCATTTTTGGACTCCATTTTCTCTAATTCCATCTCCATCTTGTATTTTCTACGTATTTTAATAAAATTCCCATTTTACCCTAGTTCAAATATGAGTGGCTAATTTCCTTTCAAGCTTGGGTTGAAGGTGAAGTCTCAACATGCTCCATGGGCTTAATTTGGTAAATTTACTTTTCCTTCCCCTTTAATTTATGTGGTTGTTTTGACTTTTCGTGACGGATAGTAATAATCTTGTCGGGATATCGGTGGAATAACCGCCTCCCTGAGCGAGGTTATTCTTATTTGTACGGGAAGCCCTTAGCACCATATCTATTAAAGTGTGGTTCATGATGAGTGGAAGTTCCCCCTTCATGATTTAATTGGTACTAATAATGAATATTAAGCCGATGGTACATGTTGAGGCAGTCCAGGAGATCCAAGCATTTTATTTTAATAGTTTATTCCAATAGCTTTAATTCAAATTAATACATTGCCTACATAATTGTCATTATAAATCCAACCACCAACTCGAAAAAATTAATTCTACACATAATTAAAATCCACCTCCTCGTGGGATCGACACTCGTCACCATTAATCTATTCTACAATAGATTAGTGCACTTGCGAGTTCAATAAAATTTGCACAACAAGTTTTTGGCGCCGTTCTTAGGGAGGTAAGTATTTTAATTTGTAGAATTTTTTTCTTCTTTATTTATTTATTTTATTTGTTTCCTTGTAATATTTTTTTATTTATTATTATTAAAAAAAGAAAAAAAAAAAAAGTGAATTTACATTAAAGTAGGTATTATTTTCTTTTCTTTTCTTCCTTTTTTAAATTTCTGTAATTTAATTTTCATGTTATTTTTTTTATTTTGTGAAATCGGCAGGTTCAACCGCCTCTTAATTTATTTTAATTTGTTTCACGTATTTTCTTTTCTATATATAGCGCTTGAGTTATTTTCATAGCAAATTTGTAACAGCATAATAAGGTTAGTATTGTAATTTCTCCTTCTTATTTATCTTTATTAATTTTGTTATCATTTTTTTTTTTTTTGCATGCATGGTCGTAGGTCACATTACCAAATCTTGAGCCTATAAACTTTGAATTAAAAAAAAACACTTCGCACACACAAACACGTTGAAATTAAAAATAAATTTGAAATGGATTTGCAAACCAAAGACCACAAGAGAGGCCATTTAAGGACTACTTGATCCTTTAGCTAACTTGAGCACATCATGCATACGATATCCAAATGTAGGCTGCTAGGAGTTTTGAATTAAAACCTAGTGTGCTAAATTGTCTCCCAACATTCTATGGCCTAGAAAATGAAGATCCATATAATCATCTGCATGATTTCCATGCTATTTGTCAAACTTTTAAATATGAGAATTTTTCAGATGATGATGTTAAACTTAGATTATTTCCATTTTCTTTAAAGGATAGAGCTCGTTCATGGTTCAATACATTGCTTTTAATAGCATTACATCATGGGAACAAATGGTAACAAAATTTTTGAATAAATATTTCCCGATCATAAAACCAATCTTATTCGCGGGAAATTTCAGAGTTTACCCAAAGAGAAGATGAGCAATTTTTCGAAGCATGGGAGCGATTCAATGGGCTACTCCTAAAGTGTCCACATCATGGGTACGAAAAATGGCACCAATGCCAATACTTTTTGGAGGGATTATTGCCGAATGTGCAAGAATGGCTAATGGCAACAAGTGGAGGAGAGCTAATGTCAAAAGTGCATCGAGATTTGGGATTTCTTCCCGACAAGCAGATAATTCCCAACAACGGAGTCGTTCGCTCAGGAGTACTAGAAGAGTTAAGGGAGTGAATGAGGTTCACATTGGCGAGTCAAGTTCAGAAATTAAAGAAGTCAAAGACATAGTTGAAGGTCTTTCCCGTCAAATAGCATCGTTAACAATTTCTTAAAATTAACGGAACCACATGACCAGGACTCATACTCGGATCAAGCCAATGCCATAGGTGTAATGAAAAGCCATCAACCTGACCACCCTTACTCCAACACATATAATCCTGGATGGAGAGACCACCCCATTTTCATGGTCTCGAGGATTCCAACAGAATGGACCCGGCTGACTCGGCTCTACCAATCTGCAACCAATTCCTCAAAATCCTCAAGCCTCTCACCACCATTTAGACCATATAATCGAACCCAAACTATTCTCGGCTAGACCATGGGAGGATGCATTCAGAATTTCAAGAATCTTACTTACTCCAAAATCGAGCAACAAAAACCGCACCATTGATGAACTACGAAATGAGATGAGGCGGGCTTGAACTCACAAACCAATCAATTTCAAACCTTGAGAAAATGGTGGGACAACTTGCTTCGTCGATTCGGACCTTGGCAATGACTGTTGAAAAGGTAAATTCCCAAGTCAACCAGTGCCTAATCTAAAGGAGTGCATGAAGTAAGTACCGATTCACCTCGGCGGCATGGAGAGGTCAAAGCCGTCATGACCTTGCGAAAAGGAAAAGAAGTCGACAACAAAAGTGGAGATGCGGTGCAAAAACAACTCAAATTGTACCGGTAAATGAAGAAGACTCATCATCGGAGGAGAAAGAAGAAACCAACCCACGAGAATACGTTCCAAAAGCTCCATTTCCCCGGAGGTTAGCTAAAGCGAAAAAGGAAAATCTACAAGTGAGATTTTGAAATCTTTAAACAGGTAAGTGTTAACATCCCTTTGCTTGATGCTATAAAACAAGTGCCATCTTATGCCAAGTTTCTTAAAGACCTTTGTCTAAAAAAGAGAAACATTCATGTTCAAAAGAAGGCATTTTTAACAGAAAATGTGAGTTATACTCCAACACAAACTTCCTCTAAAAATACAAAGATCCGGGCTCCCCCACTATCTCATGTAGTATAGGGAACCACACAATCGATTGAGAATGCTTTGTTGGACTTAGGAGCTAGTGTAAATCTTTGCCTTACTCGGTATTTGAGAAACTTGGGTGGGAGAATTACACCCAACTCAGGTGGTGTTACGACTTGCGGATCGGTCCATGAAAAAACCTCGTGGTATTGTGGAGGGCGTCTTATACGGTAGATAAGTTTTATTTTCTGTTGATTTTATTGTAATTGACACTCAACCAGATCCGAGGATTGAGGAAGCGGTCCCCATTATCCTGGGGCGACCTTTCTTGCAAGCTAATGCTCGCATTCAATGCGGAATCGAAATATGCGATTGTCTTTTGGCAATATGACGATGGAGCTAAATATCTTCAACATCGCCAAACAACCTCTCAATGCAGATGATGAAATTGTTGATGTGGATTTAATCGAAGAATTAATTGATAATACTTTTCTTTCAAATCTTAGTGATGACCCTTTACAAACATGTTTAACTCACTTTGGTTTGAATTTTGATATTAATGAGATCAATAGATGAGGTTAACGCCTTACTTGATTGACACCATCCATGGACATTAACAAATGGAAGTCAAGAGTGGAACAACTAGCACCATCGTCGAGAAGAAAAAGCGAGTCCATCATCGAATCACCACCAAAACTTGAGCATTGTGCATCTTTGGGCGTGAAAAATTCAACTTTGACATGCGACAAGCTAACTTAGAAAGAAAATCACAAGCTGGCGAGAACTTGAAGAAAGTCGTAATGATGTATACAAAAATGCCAAGATTTACAAACAATGAATGAAAGTCTTTCATGACGAGCAAATTATGAGAAAATCTTTCACACCAGGTCGAAAAGTACTTTTATTCATTCTCGCTTTGCCTTTATTCCCAGGTAAGTTCTGCTATCGATGGGTGGTCCTTTATAGTCCACATTTTTTTTTCATATGGAGCGATTAAAATTAAGGATCCAAAGAACGGTGTAATTTTTAAAGTTAATGGTCAAAGATTGAAGCCATATCTAGAGTACCAACCACGTGAAAAAGGCACCGAAATAGATTTGAGTGACCACCAAATTTAAATTAAGAATTTTTCTTATTTATTTCTTCTTTTCGGTGATTTAAATTATTGTGAAAGTGTGTTTATTTAATCATTCAGTTTTCTTTTATCACTTCAATTATGTGTTCCTCAACTAGACGATTCTCTTGAACATTCTCGGACAACTTCAACGTGTACAATCTCATCGAGAAGCGGATACGATTTTGTAAAACGCATCGTATTTGGAAGCTACAACCTCCAGAGTTGGTATCCCACGTTGAAGATCTAGAAAGACAACTCAAAGAAATTGAGGGAGGTATCAACGAAACCCAAATCGAACTTGAGGAAAACTCAATAAGAGGACAATTGTGAGATTATTATTTTTCTTTTCTTTTCTTTTCTTTTCTTTTTTAGTGTGTTTTGATTTATCTTCCCGTATAAGTGGCGGATAACGGTACTCCGTGACAATCAAAGTCGGTTACTTTAGTTTCCCATAATAACTAATATTCTGAGAAGAAGGTATGGACAGAAACGCGATTCTAGCAAAGCTTCACAAGCAATTTCCTTCACTTCCTCAGAATGCCCTCGCTACGATCTATAAAGCTCGGTCCGAACGCATGCGATTGCTTATGAGAAATAACATCCCTGCTGACATCCGTTGGTTAATCGAAGCCAAAGTACGTTTGGCCGGTGAGTTGCCTCCTAAATTTATTGCATACATGCCTGGTTGTGGTAAAGGAAATTACTCGAGAAAACGAAGAGCTGAAAAACTTCATGTTAATTGTCATAAGTGTGCCAGGATGAAATACGATAAAAATCCTTGTTCTTTCGGAATGATGTCTGATAATAGGGAAGATAAGATTCAATTCATTAGGGATGGCTTGAATAAAGAATCATTGGATGATATCCTTTTGTCTCTTGAAACGCATCCCAGTGGATACGTCTGAAAAGCAATTCTCGATTATGGCCATTATTTGAAAGAACGTGTCCGATATAGTCTTGGGAATCGACTATAAACGACCTGTTTGCGGTTTATAAGAAAACTGGATGGGAAGCCTATCCTCGACCCATAGAGGCGTTCAAGCCGTTTACGGGCGTAAAACCGAGGAAGATGTGAGCCAAATCACAACTACTGTAAATATCCTTTTCTTGTTGTTTTATTTTCTTGTTGTTTTATCTCACTTGTTGTTTTATCAATTGCATTATTGTCTTTACTAATTGAGTGCTTTTTCTTTTACTATTTTCTTTTTGACTCTCGAGCCATGTGCTTTCTGCGTTAATTGACATAGACATGCTACCTCCTATCTGTTGTAAATCATTGTCACCAAGATCCTTGAAATATGATCATTTTCTTTTAGACTCACAAATTGTTTTTGAGAAGCATCCCATGGCAGCTACTCCCATAAACAATTCAAGAACATTTGTGTGCTCTCGGATTTAACTATGGCAAACATAAAGAGTTCGTTGAGGCGACCATCGATCTTGGTCAACGCATGTGAGAAAGAAATTTGCATCGGTTTATGGAGGAGGTGACCGAGGGTTATCAAAACTAGTCTCGGAAGCTTTTATCTCGGAGGGGCCAAGTGTTAGGCATCATCCCAAGAAGCCTCAAACCGTTGGCTTTGTATGTCGACTCACCAACCTGGAGAAGAGTTAGTTGTCTCGGTATGCAAGAAAGAATAAGCGAAATGCTAAATCATCTTTGATGCTTTTATTTTCCTACCAGGAGATCTTGCAACTCTAGAGGCACTAATCACATTAGCATCTTGGGCCCATCCAACATTCATCGAAAACCCATTGGTTTGTTAAATGTCAATAACTTTTATGATGGCTTCATCGCATTTCTTAACCATGCGCGATAAAATCATTTCATCCCTTTCACAAAATGAAAAAAATCTTTATTTGTGCTCATCTGCTAAACGAGTTAATTGATGCATTACAAGAACTTATGACCGGCGGATCCCAAGACCCTCGTGTTGGAATGGCCAACTAATGATGGTAACGATGGCCGTAGTAAGTGCAAATTAGATTTAACTCTCCGCTTGTAAATATTTTCTTCGTGATCCGGCCTCGGGTGATGTCTTAAAACCCTATTTTCTTTCAACATTGAGGACAATGTTTCGTTCGAGGTTGGGGGAGGGAATAGTTGACAATTGTGGAATATCTTAATCTTGGTGTAATTTTTACTATTTTTATTGTAGAAACTAATCGTGGCTAAATTTTTTGAGTCGAAGATGGTGAATATGGAGTGCGGTGACTCTAAAAACGCATCTTCTTATTAAAAAAAAAAAAAAAAAAAAAAAAAAAAATTCTTGCTGTGATCTTTTCATAATTAAATGACATGATAACTTTCAAATTTTAGTATTTGTATTATCTTTGGTCTTTAGTTATGTTACACCATGTTTATTCTTTCTACATGTTGATGTTGGAGACAAATATAAGTTCTTGAAAGAATGCACATGTCATAATAATTTCCAAGTGAGTTTTTGAGCCTGTTATTTTTCTTGGAGAGTAACCCTTTTTGCCCATTCTTCATTCAGCTTAGTAGTTTATTGCTTTACACATTATCTTTTAAAAAAAAAAAAAAAAAAAAAAAAAAAAACTACAGTATGTTTTTCCACATCTGAAGATCTATCTAACTAGTAGATATGGAAGATTATTTAGAACCCTAAAAGATGACAGAAAGGCCATCTTTGGTCCGTTTGAGCCTTTCTAGCCAACCCTATTAATATGTATCCATAGTTAACCCCTTTGAGCCTTAAAAAAAAAATAATAATAATAATAAAATAATAAAAATAAAGACTTTTTCTTTGGCAACCTATTATCTTGTCCCACTCCAATGTGGAGTATCACCTTATATTTTATATTTCTCACCACCCATTTATGTTTGAAAATAGAGATAATTTTGTATAAAAAAAAAGGTGCTAAAAAAAAAAGAGAAAAAGAAACAAAAGAAAAAAATGTTTACAAAAAAAAAAATAATTAAATAAATAAAAAAAAAAATAAAAAAAATCAAGTGAAAAGACGCTTACAATCTCCAAAGTTACTCTATTTTTCAAACATATATTTTATTTTTCCTATTATCCTTTCTTTGTTAGCCACGCGTCCCTAGCCTACGTTACGTCACAATAAAAGTCCTTCTTGATTTTAGGGAACTATAATCCAAAATAAAACTAGTTATATTGGTTGAAAAGATGTGGCGCATGCATACTAAAAAAAAAAAAAAAAAAAAAAAAAAAAAGATGATGAATGTATTGGTTTGATTAGCATTGAAATCGTCTTATTTCTAAGGCGAGGGCATATTTTGTCACCTTGGTGAGAGTGTGTGATATTATTTCTTTATTATTTTCACTCAAGCTACCATTCACCTGGAGTGATTATTTTTGGGTTTAATTTCTTTGTGAGCGTATTACTACTACCAGTGAGATTTTGGGGTTTGCATGTCATTCTTAAAAGTGACTCGATTACTAAAGTTGTGACAAAGTTTTCTATACTGAGTCATATGGCGAGTTGATGTGGGAATGAGATTTCTTTAGATGTAGATAATCTTTATACTTTTATTTGATTGTTATCATTAGTCGATTGAATAAATAACACGATATAAAAAAAAAAAAAAAAAAATTTCAACTTTGTTTTTCGCTCAAATTGCTAGGGACTAGCAACAAGTGGAGTTGGGGGTGTGTTGAGTATTAGAAAGTGTATATTTATAATGGAGAAAATCATCATTTTACACTCCAAGTCTCACTAACATCCCTATTTTTATGTCTTTAAGTCATTTGTAATTTAATTATGTATGTTTTATTTTAATTAAGTATTTTATGTATTTTAGGGGATATCATGGTCATTTCACAATAAGCGAGAGATCAGATGGAAAAACGGACAACACTTTTGAACTCGGGACGATCGAAAACCTTAGGAGGAGCATAAAAGAAAAATGGTGCTGTTCACATATACGATCTTGTTCACACATACTGATGCGGTTGATAAATACTGATCAGATCTGTACACGACGACCTTTATTCACGGCCTTTGTTCACATGTCTTGTATCTTTGGCGTGGCACTGTGCGATGATGTGGCACTATACGATGACGTGGCGGCATTTGATTGGGCGAATGATGTGACATTGACCGCTTATGTGGCATTGGTGATGATGATGTGGCGTTGGCCCGATGGCGTGTCATGATCCTATTGAACCAAAAATGTTGACGGTGGCGTGGCAGAATATTAGTGGATCAAAAAAAAAGTGTATGCGGTACATGCATATACACAGAATAACAGCCCACGATGATGTGTTCCATCCAATAGGAACTTGCCACGTGGCGCGATCTGGCGTCCAAATTGTTTTAATCAGATGGCCATGATTTACTCGGTGTATCTATAAAAGGGGCTCCCCCCTAATTTGACACCCCTGAATCCATTTTTGGACTCCATTTTCTCTAATTCCATCTCCATCTTGTATTTTCTACGTATTTTAATAAAATTCCCATTTTACCCCTAGTTCAAATATGAGTGGCTAATTTCCTTTCAAGCTTGGGTTGAAGGTGAAGTCTCAACATGCTCCATGGGCTTAATTTGGTAAATTTACTTTTACTTCCCCTTTAATTTATGTGGTTGTTTTGACTTTTCGTGAGCGGATAGTAATAATCTTGTGCGGATATCTACTGGAATAACCGCCTCCCAAGCGCAGTTATTACTTATTTGGCACGGGAAGCCCTTAGCACCATATCTATTAAAGTGTGGTTCATGATGAGTGGAAGTTCCCCTTCATGATTTAATTGGTACTAATAATGAATATTAAGCGGATAGTACGTGTTGAGGCATCCAGGAGATCCAAGCATTTTATTTTAATAGTTTATTCCAATAGCTTTAATTCAAATTAATACATTGCCTACATAATTGTCATTATAAATCCAACCACCAACTCAGAAAATTAATTCTACACATAATTAAAATCCACCTCCTCGTGGGATCGACACTCGTCACCATTAATCTATTCTACAATAGATTCGTGCACTTGCGAGTTCAATAAAATTTGCACAACAAGTACCTAAGGCGTAGAATGTATCATTTAGGATGGATATCATGCTTATTAATTTGGACATAAAAATTCTACGAAAGATATATTTGGGCTCATAATATGCTCCCATCAACATCCAAAAATACAATTCTACTATTCTGTCTTTTGCATAAGGCAGCTTGGTAGAGAAATCTGAATCTATCTACCACCTAAAATAAATTTAATGTAAAAGATTCTCTTTCTTTTAAGTTATGGAAATTGGAATCTATTGTGACCAATGCATAAGAAATACAAAGAAAGGAATAATTTGGTTTCATCTTTTATTATATATAATATTGGATGATAAAATTAACTCTCCCAATTTTGTGTAATGACATTCTACTTAGGGTGAATAACACTTAATTTCTGAGTTTTATTTTAAAATTTTTACCATTTAGCTAGGTTCCCAATATTTTTAACTAGGGAAATTATTACTTGTATACGCTTTAATGACACTTACATTAAACGTCTTCAACAACTTTTAATATATATCACTCGTACACCCTAAGTTGACAAAATGTGTCTGCGTTTACTACTCCATTAGCTGCCATTTGAAAGTGCAAATATCATGAGGGTAATCTAGCCTTTTAATATAAAAGAAGCTTTGATAAAATAAAACGACATGTCATACCACTTACTTTGTAAAAAATGACATGTTGCCGTACTTACTGGCAAAACATGACATGCTATCTAATTTACCTTATAAACAATGACATGTCATCCCATATACTGGACCATGACGTTCAATGAAAAGAGAAGAAGTTTTGATAATAAAAAACATGTCATTCCCTTTACTTATAAAAAAAGACATGTTATTCTGTTTATCGGATGATGATGTCATCTATGTGAAACAATATTATTTCACTAGGACTAAAAAAAAATTTACTACAGATTTGACTGAATCTGCTCTTTCTAAGCTTTAACTTGGGTTTTTGAAGATTTACTCCTCCAAGCTCTGACCTGAATTTTTTAATGGTATAATATATAATTGTTAATAATATGTACGGTTAATAATTTTTTATGGCATAATATGGATAATTTTTTATAACATAATTGTTCGTAATATGTACCATTTATAATTTAATTATTAACAATTAATAATTTATAGTTTCTTAGAAAACAATTATGTATTATAAATAATAACATAACAAAAATGTGTATTGAAGATTTACCTTAAATTTTGTGGCATGTTTGTCTTTTCACCTGAATTTGAGTTTTAAGGGTAAAATAGTTAATTTACCACAATTTTGTTAACTTTCTAACAGCAGTTAATGGTTTGGTGGATGGTAAACATATTTTATTAACTTAGGGTATACTAGTGATATATGTTGAAAGTTTTCTAGTAAATTTTATAGAAATGTCATTTAAAGGTTTGTGAGTGATAGTTTTCTTTTCAGCTACTCATTGTATTACTGACGTTAAAGAAGTGACAAAAAAAAACACTCTTTTTTTTTTTTAAGTTTTCTTAGAATAAGAACATACCTAGTCATGTCACTTACTTCCTTCCGCTGTGCTGTTTGTAATAAATTAAAGTCCAACTTTGCAAACTTAAGCAAAGATTTATCATGCAGATCGCCTCTTTAATAGACAGGCATCCAAAAAATATCTTGCCACCAACCTTGGTAGGGCTTTACGGATTGAAAGTTTGAGGGCATGATTTATTTGCTCATCAAGATTAAGGCTAGCGTGAGATACCATTGACTTAAGGTGAGTGGTGGCGAAAACTATGGCTTCATCTAAAACATCTTCTCCGTTAACGGCAAGGTGTGCTGCCTCTTACAAACTTAGCATGCCTTGATCATCGTTGATCATTGATGCCTCGAATTTACCTTTATCATTTTTAAACTTCTCAAACACATCTGCTTAGAGGACATCTAAAGATATATAATAAATGTGAGTCTTGATTAGAAAATAATCTAACAATTATATAAGCTTAATCAAAATAGTTTAGTGAGTGCCAGCACCTACCATATAATGAGCATGTGGAGAAATTGCAAAATTCTATGATTTTTTATGAATAGTATTTAAATTGTGGATTAATTAGACGACATTAAGTGGAACTACCGGTCACCATGATGTGAACACTGTTGCCCACTAGATTATTACTCAAAAGCTTAAGTCACAAATATTAATTACATACCACATGAAACCTTAACTCCTTGCTGCCTAAGAAGTCGAAAACTAAAAGAAAAAGTGTAGAAATCATCAACACCAATACTGTCATTGTCAATGTGGTCAAGTATTTTTTTCCATTTCATCTTCGATCTCTTTTTCAAAGTGATGAGCAACACCTAATCGTTGTATTGAATCAATCAAGTGTAGTTTATCGACAATTTTATCCACAGTAGCCATTATCATCTTCCTGACCTCTTATTTCAGTGTTTCATATTGTTCATAGGTCGTAGCATCAGTTGCCTGCGTGCACAAATTAACAATAATTACTACTGGTCCATAATTTTTATGAATCCCATAATTTGAGTTTGCCTTAACATTCATATGATACATGTTCCTTTACAAATTACAGTACATGCACTGTTAGCATATATGCTGAGTTGTATCAGAACACTCACACATTGGAGGAAGCTATAACAGAACACTCACACTCAAGATATCATCTTTGAGCCGAATGTTGGTGGAGGAAGACTGTTATTCCTATCATCGTCTCATGTAACAGAATTTGTTTTGTGTTTGTTTGTAAAGAAGGTTTTAGAGACTTAAGCTGTATTTTAGTTGCTAAATAAACTAGTTTGTAATCATTTCTCCTTATGAAATAAAATCCAGATTGTTTTCTTCAATCTCACATTTTCCTTTCTTTTATTTTTCTTACTTGCCAAACACATTCATTTATATTTTCTCACATGATATCAGAGCCAATGGCTAACACAAATCAAAACACACATGCATATAACTTTGTTACACCAATCAAGCTCGATCAGAATAACTTTCTGGTATGGAGGAATCAAGTTCTAGCCTCAATAAAAGGAAATGGTTTGGAAGGATTTATAACTGGAACTAATAAATGTCCAGATCAGTATCTTACTCAGATCAGTGAAGCATCAAGTTCTTTAAATGCTGGATCAGGTAATAGAGCTGAGAATCCTACTTTTGCTTTCTGAATCAGAACAGATCAATTGCTTCTCAGTTGGATGTTTTCTTCCATTCAAGAGAGTCTACTGACTTTTGTCATCCACTGTGTATCTTCTCAGGAGCTATGGGAATCACTTACACGTATGTTTGTTTCTCAAACTCAAGCTAGAATTATGCCACTTAAGATGCAACTTCAAACTACTAAAAAATGATCTATGACTATGACTGCATATTTCTCTAAAATGAAGCGTTTAGTAGATAATCTTGCCATTGTTGGAAAACCTGTTGAGCATAATGATCTGATAACCTATATCTTAACTGGTCTGGATTTACAAGATTATGAATCACTTGTCACTACATTACTTGCAAAATGTGAAAGTATAAATTTAGATGAACTATATGCAATCTTACTGAGTCATGAAATGAGGCTTGAGCAGAAGAAAGGAAAGATAAGTGTTGATGTCATGCACAATCTCACTGCAAATGTTGTACAAAAGAATCAAGGATACTATAAAGGTAATTCTAGCTTTCCAAGAGGCATGGGAGGTTTTGGTGGAAATAATTCTACTAACCTAGGCAATGGAGGAAATAATGTGCCATTTGAACCAAATATAATCTGTCAAATCTGTTTTATTCTTGGTCATAGTGCAACAAAGTGCAGAAATAGATACAATTCAAATTTGTTCCTCAAAGAGGTTTTGGAAGAGGAAATTTCAAACTAGTGTTTAATCAATATAGTAGAGGTTTTAATCAAAATAATTTTGGTCAAAGGCCTTTCAACAATTTTGAAAGAAGTGTCAATAATGGTGTTTCCAGAGGTTTTGGCTATCAAGATCATATTGCTTATCCAAAGTCAGCTAATTTTGATCTTGCTAGTATATTATCCTTTAGTTCTTCTTATTCTGGATCTAGCAATCCTAATGTCTTTAACTGCTATACTGGAGTGGATAATGTTCAGAAGTTTCCTCAGAATCAAAATTCCTCTGTATTCAATAATGTTCAAAATTCCTCTGTCTTTCAAATTGTTTCTTCACCTGAAATAATTGAAGATCCTTCATGGTATATAGATAGTGGAGCATCTAGCTATATTACAAATGATTCAGGTAAACTTCTTGACTTACAACCTTATTTTGGATCAGAAGAATTACTTGTGGGAAATGGAAATGGCTGAAAATCAAACATGTAGGATCTGTATTGCTTGCTACACTTTCACATGAACCATTATTGTTAAACCATGTATTACATGTTCCACATATAACCAAAATTTGTTAAGTGTATCTCAGCTCTTAACAGATAACAATGTTCTTATTGAGTTTGTCGATAATCTTTGTCTTATTAAGGCCAAGAACACAAGAATTCTTTTGCTTAAAGGTGTTGTTAAGAAAGGCTTGTATCAAGTTCAAGATGTTTACCCTTCAACTCTTGAAGCTTCCAAACCAAAACTCTCAGTTCACTGTTCTCAAACTTCTATTCATAAAGCTTTGTCTATGTTTGCTACTCTTTCGATGTCTGATCAATCAAAGTCCATTCGATTCAAGATTCTTAAAATGGAAGCCCTCCTTTGTCGATTAATCTCAGAAAGTCAGTAGATGTAAATTTGCTTCATTAAAGGCTAGGACATCCAGCAATACATATTCTCAAAACTGTAATGAAGCATTGTAATCCATTTGCTGATCTTAATAAAACTTCCAATCTTATTTTTTGTACTGCTTGTCAACTTGGTAAAACTCATCTTCAACATTTTGGTTCTGTCAAAACAAAAACCACAGCACCATTACAACTCATATATGCTGATCTTTGGGGGCCCTCTCATAAAACATCTACTCAAGGGTACAACTATTACCTATTCATTTTAGATTATTTTAGCAGATTTACTTAGTTATTTCCCTTAAAAGCCAAGTCTGATGCACTACAAGTTTTTTCACTCTTCAAAACCTTCATTGAACAACATCTTAATAGAAAAATCAAAACTGCTCAAACAGATCGGGAGGTGAATTTAGATCTTTTTCTTCTTCTCTTAAATTCATCCTTTGAATTCAATTTAGACACCCTTGTCCTCATATTTATCATCAAAATGGAAAAATAAAAAGAAAACATAGATATATTGTAGATGTTGGTTTGACCTTGTTAGCACAATCCAAATTACCTTTGACTTTTTGGTGGAATACTTTCCACACTACTGTATTTCTTATAAACAGATTACCTACACCTGTTTTGAACAATGTGTCACCTTTCTTTAAACTTTTCCAACAGCATCCAGATTATACAATCTTAAGGGTTTTTGGATGTGCATATTATCCTTATCTTAGGCCATATAATAAACATAAACTTGAATACAGGTCAAATAGATGTGTTTTCATAAGGTACAATCCTCAACACAAAGGGTATCAATGTTTTCATTCATCTGAAAGAGTTTATATATCTAATCATGTCACATTTGATGAAAAATCTTTTCCTTATCAGTCAAATGTTGATTTTTCTTCAGTCACAAACTCAACTCTATCAAATCTTGATCTAACAACCTTGTCTAACTCCATACAAGTCTTTCCAGCACCTACCTTAGCAACAGAATTCACAGATGTCTCAGGTCAAAGCTCAGATCAGTCTTCAGCTCATTTACCTATAAATAATTCACTAGTTTCTTCTTCAAATCCTCAAGCTCCTGTCATTCTAAAACGTGACACATCTTTTTCTCTCCAACCTATTCACCATTTACCATCTATACAGCTATCTGGTCATCCTATGATCACCAGGTCTAAAGCTGGCATTTTCAAACCTAAAGCCTATCTCACTACTTCCTTATCCCAACCCTCTGAATCAACTTCTGTAGCACAAGCTTTAACAGATCCTAAATGGTTTGAAGCCATGAAGGAAGAGTTCAATGCTCTTAAAGCCAACCACACTTGGGATTTAATTGAACCAATATCACCAATCAAAGTGGTTGGCAACAAATGGGCATTTAGAGTTAAATACAATTCAGATGGTTCAATATTAAGGTACAAAGCAAGGCTTGTAGCAAAGGTTTTCATCGACATATGGTGTTGATTATGAAGAAACTTTCAGCCTGTTATTAAGTCATCTACAATTCGGATAGTACTCGGATGGCGTTGATGAAAGATGGCTCATTAGACAGGTTGATGTTAACAATGCCTTCCTAAATGGCATTCTTGTTGAGGATGTGTATATGAAACAACCAGAAGGTTTTGTTGATCCATTAAAACCTCATCATGTTTGCAAACTAAACAGAGCTTTGTATGGATTGAAGCAAGCTCCCGAGTTTGGTTTGATAGATTCAAGTCCGCCATGATTACACAATGGAGTTTTATTAATTGTCAGTCTGATTTATCTTTGTTCTAAAAATGGGATGATGGTCACATTTTA
Source organism: Luvunga scandens (assembly GCA_030449905.1). Lineage (NCBI taxonomy): Eukaryota > Viridiplantae > Streptophyta > Magnoliopsida > Sapindales > Rutaceae > Luvunga > Luvunga scandens. The sequence continues at coordinate 13,465 of JASUUG010000421.1, read as the reverse complement.
CTAGTTTTGGTGTATGTTGATGACATAATCATCACTGGTTCTAATTCCCTCAGTGTGTTACAAGTCATCTCAGATATGCAAACTATCTTTGCTCTTAAGGATCTAAGAGAGCTCAACTACTTTCTTGGTATTGAAGTTACCAAAACCAACGAAGGTATTCATCTTTCTCAAAGCAAATACATTGCTAATCTGCTGTCAAAACAAGGCATGGAAAATATGTGATAATATGCAAAAAAAATTAAAAGTGATAATATGCAAAAAATATTATATACTGCATGCAGAATCCATGCTTTAAACCTTGTGACTGCTTCAGTAAAGATTGTAAGCTCTTCATAAGTACCGTAGATTTTTTAATCCAGCATTGTTGGATTTTTTAATCCAGCATTGTTGGATTTTTAATCCAACATTAGGCTTATATGTGAATAATTATGTGTTGCAGACTGTCATATAAGGTTAAGCCCAATTAAAAGTGATCTGTTAAGATTTATGGTATTACGAGCTTTAATGTATTTAATAGGATGTGGGCTTTTAATGTGTAGAGACCCAATAGTATTCTAATTCTATGATGGGCAGAATTAGAAATACCCAGTGACAGCAGGAAATTATTGTCTATATAAGTGGTCATGGTCCCCAGGTCACACGTTAACAAAAAGAAAAGAAATCTTTCCATTCTTTCTGATATCCCATCATCAGAGAGAAAGCACAGAGAAAACTAAATGATTCTCTAGGAGAACGTGTAGACCTGGAAGGCCAACCACACAATTCTAGAGAGGAATTAAGCGTTATGGATTTAGGTACACTTCCGCATAATTTATTATTGATTTTTTGTGATATGACATGAATATTCCCCAAGCTATGGGTTATAAGTGATAGTTTTCACTAAAGGTTTTATTAACCCAACAAGTGGTATTAGAGCCTATTCATGTTAAATAATTAAGAATCGAATTATAATTTTTTAATGATAATAGATTTGGTGTTCTTAAACTTAGTAATACAAGAATAATTAAAATTATTAAGTTTAAGGATAATTAAAGAAATTCAAAATAAAAAAAAATACTTCAAGGTTTCAAACGTTCGGTTCACGCCGTGCATAGCCACTTTGGCGTCCTGGGCGAGTCGTGACCGTCGAGCCACGCCGCCGAGCAAGCCGCGCCACCATGCCGCTGGTTGCCGGGACAAAGATTAAAGCCGCCGCTAAAAAAAAAAAAAAAAAAAGGGCCGCGGGTGGCTTTCGACCAAGGAAAGCGTGGCGGATGGCGCGCAAGAGAAGCCGCGCCCGCCACGACTTCATAAAGAAGCGTGCGCCAAAGCCGCTCACGCCAAAGAAAAAATAATAATAATAATTAGGGTTTTCTTTTAAGTTTGGAGCTGGTTTGGACCGGTCGGATCAATTGACCCGAACCAGTTTAGTTTAGAACCGGTCAGCAGTGTTGAACCGGTCAAACTTTGACCGTTGACCAGCGGTTAAAAGAAAAATTTTTTTTTTTAGTTTTGTTTGTGCAATTTTAAATTTAAATATTGGTTGGTTTATATGTATTTTGAGATGAATGAATTGAAGCAACATGTAACCAAAGTGACCTCTCTTGTGAAAATTAATTTATTTTATAATACAAACGGTTTGGTATATATAATTCCTGCAAATATTGATCGGCCCAAAGGAAGATTCATATTTAATAGAATTATATGTGCACTTGTGGTAATAAACACGTGATAATTATTCAAATTTACATGTGAACAATAAATCGGCCCAAAGGAAGATTCATTGTTTGACATGTTCTTATTATCAGTGTTTGATTACTGCACCAAGATATCACTTACAAGTTAATATTTTGTCCAAAGATAGAATATTAATGGAGTGTTCAGTATCTTGAGATAGGGTTTACCTTTATTTGAATTTAATTTTATTTTAAAGACTAATATGAGCTTGTTATGCTTGTTTGTTGTTCTTTATTCAATTATGTCTGCTGCTAATATTACTGCCAACATCAATTCAATTCCTATGTTAAATGGCTCTAACTTCAAATTATGGCACGAGAATCTATTAATAGTTCTTGCAATCATGGATCTAGATCTTGCGTTAAGGGTTGATTCTCCCCCACCTCTTACAGATGATAGTACCCCTGATGATAAAAGGGAAATGGAAAGGTGGGAGAGATCAAATCGCATGTGTATTATAATCATGAAGAAGGCCATTCTAGAAGCATTCAGGGGCTCAATAACTAAGAAAGCAAATACAGCTAAGGAGTTTCTTGCACAGATTTAACAAAGGTTTGTCAAGAACGAAAAGGCTGAAATTGGTACGCTCTTGACAAACCTAATTTCAATAAGGTATACGGGTAAATGAAATATTAGGGAGTATATCATGGAGATGTCTCATCTTGCTTCTAAGCTAAGAGCACTTAAGTTTGAACTCTCTGAGGACTTGCTAGTGTATTTGGTTTTAATATCCTTACCAACACAATTTAATCGATTTAAGGTGAGCTATAATTGTCGAAAAGGGACTTGGTCTCTAAATCACAGCTCATATCACACTGTGTTCAGTTCGGGGAAGAGGATAAGTGCAAGAAAGAGAGGCGAAAGTGCTCATCTAGCCTCTACCTCTAAGGGCAAGAACAAAGGGCAAGAAAAAAGGAAGAAGGATAAGGAAGGCTGCCTGAGATGACAAAGACTAAAAGAAACAATAAAAGAAACCAAATAATTCGGAAGACTCTTTGTTTCTTTCTTAAAATTTGAGGGTATAAGAAGAAAACCTCGCACTAATTATCACGCATGGTGTGCTAAGAAGGTATCTTTTAATTTGGTTTGCTTCCGAGGTTAACTTAACTTCTGCACTGACACACGTGGTGGATAGATTCTCGTACAACCACTCACATCATTGTCTACGCAGGGTTGCTGAGTTCTGAAAATCCAAATGGTGAAAGATACATCTATGTGGCGATGGCAACACGATTGAAGTTGAAGCAATTGGAAAATTTAGATTATTGTTAAAGACCATTTTAGGAGGAATTTGATTTTTATTTCCACTTTGGACAATTTTGGTTATTCTTGTTCATTTGGAAATGAAAATTTAGTTTGTTTCATGTGATTAAAACTAGTTGGTTCTGGGTTCTTTATTAACAAATGATAATCTTTATATGCTTAATACAATTGCTTCATTTAATGAATCCCCGTAAATAAGTACACGGGTTTAAAGAGAAAGTTAAGAATGAGAATTCAGCGTTATGGCATAGGAGATTGATCGTCATATCTCTAAACGGAGAATAGAGAGACTTATGTCGTACGCAATTCTCGACCCTTAGATTTCACATATTTTGACATTTGTGTTAACTATATTGGAAACAAACCAATAAAAGGAGATTTGAAGCCAATAGGAGTTTGGATGTCTTAGAACTCATACATACTGAGACATTTGTGGGCCATTCCCTCGCACTCCGCTCGAACGGCCAATAATATTTTACGACGTTCATAGATGATTTTTCTAGATATGGCTATATATATCTCCTCCATGAAAAGGCACAATCCTTGGATATATTCAAAAACTTTAAGGTTGAAGTTGAGAACCAACTTGGCAAAAGAATCAAAAGTCCGATTTGACCTTGGTGTGAATACTATGGTAGATATGATGGTTCGGTGAACAACGCCCGGGACCATTTGCGATATTCTCGGAGAATGCGGTATCGTCCCACAATACTATCTTAGTTCACCCACTATGAATGATGTTCTTTGAAAGACGAAATATGACGCTTGAGCGACATGGTGAGTATAATTTCTCATTCTACCCTTACCATAATCACTCTGGAGAATCACTTAAGACCGCAGCGTATATCCTTAATAGGGTTCCAACTAAAGCGATCGCCAAAACCCCTTATGAGCTTTGGACGGTAAAAGCCTAGTCTCAAGACTTAACACGTGTTTGGGGATGTCCAAATACTGGCCTTATAAACAATGAGAAGAAAACTAGACCCAAGGTAAGTTCTTATTTTATCGGATACTCGAACGATCTCGGGGATACAAGTTTTATGATCCCACAACTAAGTCGATTTTCAAATCGGAAATGCTCAATTCTTTGAGGATGTCGAGTTCATGGAGGAGGAGATACGATTAAGGACTTTGTCTCCCGAAGAGGAATATGTTGATATTCCCATAAGTGTTATTGGCGTTGATCGAGTCTCATTCCGATTTTGTTCAAGACACAACAAATCAAGACAATATTGGAGAACCCCCATAAGAATTTGTTTCAAAAGAACAAACTCTACCATCTCAAGAACCTATGCCATTAAGGAGATCCACTAGAGAAAGGAGAAGTGCATTGCCAGATGACTACATTGTATTTCTCCAAGAACATGAGGTAGACATTGGCGTGATGGAAGATGATCCAATCAATTTCTGTCAAGCTATGAAAAGTTCTAACTCTCAAAAGTGGATTGATGCCATGAATGAGGAGATGAAGTCCATGAAAGACAATGATGTATGGGATCTTGTCCCATTACCACAATGTACGAAACCTATTGGTTGCAAATGGATATTTAAGACCAAAAGGGATTCGAAAAGCAATGTGGAAAGGTACAAGGCGCGTCTTGTCGCAAAAGACTTTACGTAGAAAGAAGGCATCGACTATAAAGAGAATTTCTCTTCGATTTCTTCGAAAGACTCTTTCAGGATTATAATGGCATTAGTAGCGCATTTCGATCTTGAGTTACATCAGATGGATGTAAAGACGGCGTTTCTCAATGGCAACATTGATGAAACAATCTATATGGTGCAGCCAGAAAACTTTGTGTCCAAAAACCCAAAGAATATGGTTTACAAACTTAAGAAATCCATCTATCTACTCAAGCAAACATCTCGACAATGGTATTTCAAGTTTCATCAAGTGATCATCTCATTTGGTTTTAGAGATGAATTTGGTCGATGATTGTATACTATAAGTTCTGGGAGTAAGTATATTTTTTTGGCTTTATATGTCGATGACATTTTGCTTGCTAGTAGCGATATAGGCTTATTGCACGATACCAAGAGATTTCTAACTAAGAATTTTGAGATGATAGATCTTAGTGACGCCTCTTTTGCATTAGGCATATAGATACACCGAGATCGCTCTGTGGTATTCAAAAAGATTGTCACAAAAGCTATATCGAAACATAATTCTCAAGAGATATGGCATGCAAGATTGTAAACCAGGTGATACCCCTGTGGCTAAAAGAGACAAGTTTAGTCTCAATCAATGGCCTAAGAATGACTTTGAAAAGAAGAAAATACAGAAGATTCCTTATACGTTAGCAGTAGGAAGTCTGATGTATGCTCAGGTTTGTACGCGACCGAATATAGCGTACGTTACTGGGATGTTGGGCAGATATTTAAGTAATCCAGGAGTAGATCATTGGAAAGCAGCCAAACGGGTCTTACGATATTTGCAAAGAACAAAAGACTACATGCTCATATATCGGAGGTCGGATAAGCTTGAGATGGGTGGGTATCGACTTCGATTTTCTTTGGGCCAAGATAGTATGAAATCCACTTCGGGTTATATCTATCTCATTTATAGGTGTTGTTTCTTGGAAGAGTGCTAAACAGTCTCTTATAGCCTCTTCTTACGATGGCGCGAGAGTTCATAAGATGTTATGAGGCATCCAATCATGGGATATGGCTACGAATTTTGTCACGGGGCTACGTAAGTAGATGGTGTTGATAGACCACTCGAGGTTATTTTGTGACAACAAGTGGTAGTCTTGTATTCTAATAACAATGCGAGCTCGACGTAAGCTCGTAAGTATACACATTAAGTTCTTAATTGTTAAATAAAGAGTTGAGTTGTGATTGTCTATAAGTATATTGGCACAAATTTCATGATTATGATCCGCTTACTAAAGGATTTCCACCAAGATGTTCCATGAGCAGCACCTTGCTCGTATAGGTGTTATATTATTTAATGTATTCAGTTTTAGTGGGAGTTTGTGATTTTAGATGCTCTTATAATATAGAAATTCTCAATTATTTCAGTTTTTTGGATATTTAAGATTATTTTCTGCAGAAATAATGTTTTGGTTTGTTCATACTCTGATTTTAATATGTTTTGATCTCAATAAGGTTTAAGGTGGACTAGTTGGAAATAGGCATGTTAAGATCACCTTGCATGAAATTTCCATGCTACACATCCATGTCATTCAAATGTATTGGCATAAACCATTGAGGTCAAGTTACGATAGATGTAAGAAAGACCGCTTTGATCCTATGTTGGTATAATTGATGGACCTGATTGGTTATAGATACATTTCGATGTGTGATGAGTTGAGCTCATATAGTTATTTTTGCAAAACATAATTATAAGGTTACACATATAGTCCAAGTGGGAGATTGTTGGATTTTTTAATCCAGTATTTTTGGATCTTTAATCCAACATTGGGCTTATATGTGAATAATTATGTGTTGCAGACTGTCATATAAGGTTAAGCCCAATTAAAAGTGATCTGTTAAGATTTATGGTATTATGGGCTTTAATGTATTTAATAGGATGTGAGCTTTTAATGTGTAGAGGCCAATAATATTCTAATTACATGATGGGTAGAATTAGAATACCACCGACAATGAAACCGTTGTTTATAAGTGGTCATAATCCCCAAGTCACACGTTAACAAAAAAAAAGGTGAAATCTTTTCCATTCTTTCCGATATTCCATTATCGGAGAAAAAGCACACGAGAACAAAAGGACTTCTGGTGGAGGCGTGTAGATCCGGAAGGCCAACCACACAACTATAGAGAGGAATTAGCGTTGTGGATTGAGACGCTCCGCATAATTTATTATTGATTCTTGGTGATATGACATGAATATTCCTGGATTATAAGTGATAGTTTTCTCTAAAGATTTTATTATCCCAACACCAAATAAGTAATAAATTAACATATACATTGAAAGATATGGTCACTGTTACCTCATCAAGTCACTTAGTTCCTTTCCATGTCTTGTAATAAATTAAAGTCTATCTTTGCAAACTTGAGCAAAGTTTCATCGCTGCAAATCATCTCTTGAATAGATATCCGGAAAATACCTTTCCTCCAACCTTGGTAGGGCTTTAAGGAGAAAGTCCGAGAGCATGATGTATTTGTTCGCAAGATGAGCGTTTACATGAGAGTTTGATACCATTGACTTGGTGAATGGTAGTGGAAACAATGGCTTCATCTAGAATATCTTCTCCGCGAATCGCCAAATATCTTTTCATACAAACTTAACATGCCTTGAACATCATTGATTAATGATGCCTTGAATTTACCTTTCATTTTCCTCGAACTTCTCAAACACATCCGATGATCACGCTCAAAATAATTAAAGGCAATCCAGTCTCAATTAGAGTATATGCTTCTATTTAGTTTGACAACTAATACAAAGGGAAGGGCATGACAAACTAGTGATTGGACAAAATAGTCACATACTCTCTTTTAATTTAAAAAATGATCATATAAACCACTTTTGGAACACAATGCAGCTTATTGAATAAACCTTTGGTATGTACAACAATTATTTCGAATACAAAAATACGTGTGTTTTAAAAGGAGTATGCGTGACAATTTGTTGTAATTAATATACTAAAATTTGCTAAACAAAAATAATTACATACCACATGAAATCTTAACTCCTTGCCGCAGAAGTTGAAAACGTAGAAACAATTAGGTAAAGATCATCACTATCAACGTCAAGGTCATGAGATATTTTTTCCAATTCATCTTCAATCTCTTTTTCAAAATGATAAGCGATTCCTAATCGTTCTATCGCATCAATTAAGTGCGGTTTGCGAGCAAGCTTATCTCCATTAGGCACTCATCCTCCTTCCGACCTCTTGTTTGAGCCTCGTAATGTTCGCGTGTTGTAGTAGTATCATTGTCCTAGCACAAAAATTTTCTTAATACAACATGTGTCGACAAATAATTATATCACATATAAGAATGTGTATTCTGTATGGATATGATCTTTTATTGGATACAATATATCACATATAATATTGTCTTGCCTAAGATTTATAGTACCACATACATCTTTATCTCGTAACTAACGATACGGGGTTTATAGAGGATAAAATTAGTACAAAATCAAGTCAATACCAATCTAAATCCTATATATAGATGAATAGTTTTGTGATTAATGAGATATTTAAAACCTGTTAACAACTCAAATCGAAGCGGATCTCGGAAATGGTTTCCCACAAATGCGATGGAAACCCGCAATGACGGACAGTAGTTTCTTTAGCTGAATCGAACCTCGCTTGCTGGAACTCAAGCGTGAGACATCTAATTTCTTTCACACAAATTACCAAATAGAACTTATGTTTGTGCATGAAGTTGCAAAATTCTATGCACTTGTGCCCTATATATAGATGTTAGAATTAATGTACATTTTAAAGATAATTCACCGAAATTTGTCAGCAAAATATCAAATTGAAAAATCAAATAAAATTAGAATTATTAAAGATGGTAGTTAGAATACGTGAGGTAACGAGTGAATTACGATGGCTGCAGGTAGGTTAAAAATTAGCGATATATGGAAGAAGATAGTAATAATGATATACAGTGCGCATATTATTACTACTCAATGATATATAAATAATTAGATTTTATCAGGGATGTCAATGGGAAGAGTGGAGGAATCAACATCCTTGTATCCATTTCAAAGTCGAGAAGAATTTAATTATACAAGGGCATATTTGGCATTAAAGTATGTGTGTACTAGGTAAAATCTCAAATTTTAAATTTTACTAGTTAGTTTATTGAGTAAACCTAAGCATGAGAATGTATTATGATTTTTTTTTTTTTTTAAGTGAAAGGGAGGGGTAGGCAAGTGAGGGCGATATATTGCATTCTTGCTAACCAACTGGTATGTCAAAAAGATATTAACAGCTTCAAATAACCCAATATAAATAAAATGTGTGTTTGATTAATAATTTTATTAATTATAGGCAATGGTTATAATAAAAAATTGAAATCTTAGGAGAAAGGGAGGGAATGAGAATTTTATTTTAATTCCGTCACCTCTTCAAATAAAAAAATTGAGTATTAAATTTTTCTCATCCCTTCATTTAATAAGAGACAGGATACTAAGTTATCCTCGTATTATTGCCAAATTGATGCTTGTGGACCATTAGTTCTTTCTTGGTCGCTCTTTGTCACTTGTATTTTTTAATATAATATCAATACTGGCATGACAAAGACAAGAGAAGTGATGAATGCACCAAGAACTTTCTCGCCCAAAATTCGGCTACATTGATCAAACAAAATAATTAATTGCATTGCGAAATAATTGAAGATGCGCCAAAAATGTTGGCAATAATTTCATGACATTATAATAAGCATATTGGATAAGAGCTGTGAACAATTTGAATTTCTTGACGCAGTAACAAGTTACAATCTTATCAAATAATCCCCAAGTGAAAATAACAGTAACCCGGTAAATAAATTTAATAGTCCGGTCGCAACTTTGAAACAATTCCAAAAACTGCAAAGCAACAAGATAAGACCACTAAAAACAAACCAAATAATCCCCAAGTGAAAATGACAGTAACAGTTAAACATTTAATAGTCCAGTCAACCCTGAAACAATTTCAAAAGCTGAAAAACAAGAAGAAATAAAACCACTGCAAACAAACCAAGATAATGAGTAGCCAAATAAAAAATTTGTAGAAATAGAGTTGTCAGTAATTACAGACTTTGTAGAGGGTAAGGAAAACTTAAAATCAATTTTTAATTCTTTATTTCTCCTCAGATTTAAACTTGAATGACCAGTTAAAATCAATAACTACTGACTGTAATATAATGAAAAATTATAATGTTTCCGGCAATTCGTAACAAATTAATCGTATGCAAAATTTACAGCCTGGCATCAAAGGAACTAGAAATAATCTTGTCCAGAGCATGCCATTTACTTTTGTACTTGGGAGAAAAAAAAAAAAAAGCTTTGCTTCCCTATCATGGTGCGTTAAGAGATTAAATTGCAGATTGATCTTCCAACAGTCAACGACACTACTATGTAATAGTGCGCCTCAAATACTATAGTCCAGAGCAGCAAGATTATTTTTAATTTGTTAAAGGTTTATTCAATTCTTTATATATATTTTATAGCAAAAGGTTAAACAAGTTAGCAGTTGGATTACTTGGGAACCAGGAATCCATCATTAATTTCATAAAATTTTTATTGTATTGTAATTATATTTAAAGATAAATATAAATAGAATTAACCCACTAATTAATGAGATATTTTGATTTTGCGATTTTTTAGTTACCTTGAAATCAAAAGGGTATTATTTCAAGAAATGGCTTTCCCATAAAGTAGGATGGAAATCTTGCAATGGGACGAACAGTTTCTCCAATTGAACTGGAAACTGTTGCTGGACCGGGAACAGACAAATCTTTCTTTCCGTTTCGGACAAACCAAATACAACTTTATAGTTTGTGTTTCATAGGAGGTGCTGAAACCTCAAGACACTAATACTCTATGTACATTGAGAGAGAAATGCTAAGGTTATGTCACAGATCATCGGCATCTTATTAGTAGTCTTGCGTTGGGACCATTAAATTAATATTAAAAAGTGAGTGGTTATATTTTGAAACTCAATGTTCTATGGAATTGAATTACCGGTGCTCATCACTTCAACCTCTCTCTTTCCTCATTCAACAACTTTTTTATTTATCAACGCCTTATCTTATTCTTTTGATTTGGATCATTCATTTTAACATTCAATTATTTGGATAAGATAATCAATGGACCTTTGGTCGAATGGGAAAGCGCTTTGTGAAATTGTAAGAGTAAAGGTTTGGCCTAGTAAAAATATTATGAAGGTTAATTTTGAGTCTCATCCAATTATCGTCTGGTGGTGGGTGTCTCTCCAATCGCAAAAATATGGAGTGGGTAGACGGCGAATATTTGATAGGGTTTAAAAGTGTTTGGGGCGTCTTGATCGAGTGCGATATGAGGGGGTGTCACGTGCATGTTTAAATTGTAAATATCGAGTTGTAATTGTGATCTTTGTATACAAAATTCAAAAAAAAATTATTTGAATGTCATATTAACTAATCTTATTAATATTTAAAAAATATTTAATTTATTAATATTTAATTTCAAAAAAGATTATAGTTAAAACTCTTTTAACTATATCTATTGTACTAAATTTTGTGATTGTCTCTACTCAATTATTATTAATTAAAAAAAAATTAGTCTCCAAATTTCAAAATAGAGACTGAAATTAGAGCTATTTAACACTTCGTGAAGCCAATCGATAAAATTAATTAAATTTATTGTTATTTACAATTCAATTTAATTTAATTTTCTCCCGATTTTTATGCTTGTAATTTATCTTTTTATAGTTATCAGATCAAACTAAGATAAAATCTCAAGAATGGACTTGGTAGAAAGAATCATCAAGACAATTATTTTACCAATGCGATGGACTTTATTTTTATTTTGATTGAAAAGCGCCAATGGGACGAACAATTTCTTCAAATGAGTTGAGTGGACAACCATTATTGACAAGCCAATTGAAATTAATTAATTAAATGCATCTTGAATCATTGGGGCGGTGATTTTAAAAGATTAGAAAAAGCGACACGTTGCAAAAACTTTAAAGACACTTCTATCCAAGTCAGGCAGCTTATTCATTCTTAGTTGTCAACCCGCGTTTGAAAATTGGGGGAGTTGTCGTGGCGTATTTTAGATTACTTTAGAGATATTTTAAGAATTTACATATTTTAAAATTTGTGACATCCCATTCTAGAATAAATAACAATATATACATATATATTTTAAAGCGGGTCACCTTTGGAAATTAAGTAAAGTTGTTTGGGGCGTATTTTCACGATACTTATCAGATATTTATAAATTTATTTTTAAAAATTTTATGGACACAAGAATATTATAAATATAAAAAATTTATAATCATGAATTTACTTAAATAATCATGTAAATTATCAAATTTTCAACAAAAGACACTTAAGAGATATTTATAAATTTATTTTTAAAAATTTATAGACACATCTACATCCGAGAATAATTATAAATATAAAAAAAAGTTTTATAATCATAAGATTTAAAGAAATAATCATGTAAATTATCAAATTTTCAACAAAAGACATTAAAACTCTTTTTTTAATTAGAAATTCATAACCATATTAAAGTTAAGAGGAAGATAAAAGAAAAAAAAAATATAGACTCCAATGTATCGTGTTTTATCATGTAATGTATTGAAACTTGTGAGTTTTTATTTTTTAACTCCTTAATCAATCTATATATATTGTACTTTCATAATAAAGAAATTTCTTCTTTAATAAAGTAAGAGACATCTTAAAAAAATAAAATAAAGCACACATTCTAATACAATATATATAATCATTTAATCTATTAAAATATTTATTTTTATTTTTTTAATTTATCCATTATTTTAATAAAATATAAAATTCTCTTATTATAAAATTACTTTATATATGTGTTCGTCATCGTATGTGGCCATAAGACTAGTGTCCCAATTTCATTCTACTTAAATTAAAGTGAATCAGTTTCAACTTAAGACAATCTCGAACCATGCTAGCCAAAACATGAAAAAATAAATAATAAAAAACTTACCATATACCGCATGCCGCTTGCCCATGATTCGTGAAGCTATGATGACAAAATCCTAGCTGTTACAGGGCCTCGGGGGTCCAACTGAATCCTCACTGAATTGGGTGGGGTTTGGGCGCCAATTTGCTTCAAACTTGATTGGACTGGGTAGGGCCTAATATCAAAGCCCAGATTTAGATTGGGTTGGTTTTGGGGACTGTCTTGAACCCAACCCATAGTGTTCTAGTTTTATCCAATGGTGCTGAAAATTCAAGGTTGCAAATTCCGGCCATTTCATTTACTCAAACCAATCACCCACATAATATACTGTTTTTCGGGGCATTTCTTTGCATTAGTTTAAAGTAATTATAAAATTACATCAATCATTTTTTGGCTCCTGGGGCGTGGTTGAGTTGGTTGGTAATGTAATCACACCCTTCACACTGTGCGAATCCTTGGGTTCGATCCTTAATGGTGGTAAGGGGGATAAAAATTAATTTAGACTTGTCCATCCCCGTTATTATTTTTTTTAAAAAAAAACCTCTGAGTTTACATCCTCCTGCTACATTGCTACTCCTAAGAGAATTTAGAGAAGCTTGTAAAACTTAGAAATATGATTTCAAAGTCATGGTTAGAAAGGAAACGTTGTGCAGTTCCAGCGTTGCTTCTGTCTAAAAAAGATAGGTCATGTTGGTAAAATTCAGGAATATGATTCTAGAGTCATGTTTACAAGAGAAATCATTTTGAATTGATCCCATTTGGAGTTGGAAGGAGGATGTGCCTGTGTCTATCTTTCGGTTATCTTCCTCTTGCTCAAATGCTCTACCACTTTTGACTGGAAACTCCATAATATAAAAATAACGAAGATCTTATTTTGAACAAGGCCTTTGG
>JASUUG010000420.1:0-118306 GCA_030449905.1 Luvunga scandens | reverse complement strand
ATATAATGCAATCAAAGATTACGTTGGTACTCAGCTGATGGCATATAACACTTATAATCCATTTGTACTAGCAGCTACCAATTCCATTCCACAACAACTGAGAGTCGAAAGGTAACTACCTTGAGAAATGTTTATATCTTTATGAAATATATTGAAAATAAGTTATTGACTACATTAAGCTATATCTTTGTGGTCGTAAAATGTTGGTGTGCTATGATGCTATGATTGTGGTTCATTATTTGTAGGGAATTTGGTTATTCAATTACTTCATTCTTTTTTCTAAGTTGATGAGCTTTTTATTTTAAATTTCCTTAAGGGATATGGTATGATTGGCATTATTATACAACTTGAATCTCATTCTCCTTATATTTCAGGAATTTATTGGGTTTTCCTAAGTTTTTTTTTTATTTATTTATTTTGGCATTCTTCTGTTTGATATTCATTATTCTGTTATGCTCTCAGGCTTCATGTAGATTTTTAATGGCTTATGGTATAGAGTTGAGAGCATTTTGATACATTTCCAACTATGCAATGTTGGATAACCAAGTGAGTAATTTATATTATTATCACATTTGCTTTCCTGTATACTTTTCTGTATACATGCTTGAAGTTTGAAAAAGAATTTTTATGCCAATGACAGTCATCGATATTTTTCCTTTGTCTTTTGACTCTAGCCATGTGCCTTTTACTAGGGTTTGGCACCTCCTCGGCAACAGATCCAGGCTGGGCACATGGAACCATGGTTAATGGGGCCGGCAAAAGATTAAGTGCAAAACCGTCATAAAAATTTTTCGTGGGTGGGAATTTCTGCTCTAAATCAACATTTAGCTGGTGAAAGGGGAAATGTAGCTCTCCATGCGAGGAAGGTGCCTGACGATGTTAAAGTGCAAATTCAACAACATTTAGGTTTTAAAGTTTTGGAAAAGCTGAAAAAGCAGAAAGGTCTTAAAAGTAAGAAGAACTCCTTTGTGCCTTACTTTGAGGGCATGGAAGGAGAGAAATGAGGTTGATGCAGAAAGAATTCGAAGCCTACATCAGTCCAATGCACCATATAAAGGAGAAGGGGTAAAGAGATTACTGAAGGAACTTTCCAATTGAATGAAGAGACGAGGAAGCAAAATTTTCCAGCTGGTCAGCCTCTGCGCCAGAGTTTTGCTTCACAATAGAGTATCTCTGAAGCTGATATGGCTGTTGCAAGATTTATGTATGATGCTGGCTTGCAATTCACTGCTGCAAATTCTTATTTTTTCAACAGATGGCTGATGCTATTGCTGCAGTGTGTCCTGGTTATAGAATGCCTTCTTATCACTCCTTGAGGAATAAGTTATTAAACAGAGTTGTTCAGGATGCAGGGGCATACTGTGATGAACTGAAAAAACCTGGGAGGTGACTGGATGCTCAGTCCTAGTTGATAGGTGGACAGACAGAACTGCACGTACGGTTATAAACTTTTTTGTTTATTGCCCTAAAGGAAATCATGTTCCTAAAATCTGTTGATGCTTCAGGCACCACGAAATCTGCTGAAGTGCTTTTGAATTTGTTTGATTGTGTAGTTCAAGAAGTTGGGGCCAAGAACATTGTAAACTTTGAAACAGATATATCACCTAATTACAGAGCTGCAGGAAAGCTCTTAATGGACAAACACAGAATCTTTTCTGCAGCACCTGTGGGGTGCAATGTACGGGCACGATGTGAGAGGAAATTAGTAGAATAGATGAAGTGAGTGAGGTTCTAGCAAAGGCTGAGAATTACTCAGTTTGTTTATAACGATGGTAAGGTTCTCAATTTGATGAGAAAGAAAACCAGTGGAAGAGACATTCTCCAGCTTGCAGTTACAAGGCTTGCCTCCATCTTTCCTTACACTGGGAAATATTGTATCTTTGAAGGACCATTTCCATCAGATATTCACTGCAGCCTGCATTCAGTCAAGTTTCTCTAAGCAAAGGCAGGGCTTCAGGTGGCAGAAATCATGGTAGACCCTTTTTTGGTCACTTTGTAGTTTCCATTTTACAATTCCTACGGACTGTGAAGAGGGACCATATGTTGATAGGTATATGATGCTATGGAAAAGCAAAGAAAAGCATCGTTGCAGCATTTGACAATAAGGAACCTGACTTCATGCCATATTTGAATGTTATTGATCAGTGGCAGGAGGATTTTCACAGCCCTCTTCATGCAGCTGCTTATTTGCTCAACCCATCTGTGTTTTATAGTCCTAGTTTTTCTCCTCTAACAAAGTCACCCCAAAGGTTTGCTTGATTGCGTTGAAATTTTAGAGCCTAATGTGTCTGCCAAAGTAACAATTAGAAGCCAAATAAACTTTTACAAAGAAGCAGTGGGAGATTTTGGTCGACCTGTAGCTTTATGTGGTCGTGAATTGTTGGCCCCACGTTAGCATCCCCATTTCATTGTAAATAGGTGTTGTTGTGCCTAATGAAATTTTGTTGATTAATTGGTTTATTTTTTTCTTTTGCAGCTACTTGGTGGTCACTTACGTGAGTTGATTACCCAGAATTGAAACGTTAGCTGTCAGGATATTAAGGCAAACCTGTAGTGTCACTAGGTGTGGAAGGAACTGATCCATTCAAGAAAGGGAATTATTAAGCACCAGATATTAAATGATCTCATATTTGTGCACAATAACCTGCACCTCTGCAGAGGTATTTTTGGGTATCAGCACTCACAAGTATATTCAACTAAAATATTAATTTATTTAACCTTTCACATTGAAAAATAATGCAAGTCATGTTTAGTAACTTGTCAGTAATATAATTTGCATTTACTTGCTAGAATTTTTCATTTATGTCAGCAGCTGTCTTAACAAAATTTTTGATAATATGTTATATTTGTCCATTACAAGAAATGAAATTTCCTTTAACGTAGTACTTAATTAACATATTAAGAATGTACATGCAGTTCATTTTATATCTGAATTGATTGACATTTTTTAAGAACGTACACTTGGTACATTGTGTCTCTGAAGTGCATAAACATTCAACAACAGTTCTAAAAACTGAGGTCTTTGTTTCTTAATCTTTCACATTTATTTATTAAACTTGTTGTCTGGTTCTGACTCTTGTAGTTGAAATTTTCTACATTCATCAGATCCTCTGATTTTGATTATTGAATTCCTATCTTTGGATATTTTGGCAGAGAAATCTATGGCTCATCACTTGCTTTACCTCTCCACAAGCAGGAAAACAGAAGGTTAAAGCCAGGAGTCCAAGAGGGAACACTTGATCCTATATGCTTAGAAGCTGTGGATGTGAACATCGGAGATTGGGTGGGGGATGTGGGATCCATGGAGAGCAAGGATCTGGGCTGGATGGATGTCACCATACCCAGTGAGCAGACATTTGTTAGTCATGAAGTGCAAAATATGGATGATTCTGTTGGCAGTTCAGGACGATAGAAACAGTGATGTCACAAAAGGTATCGGTGAAGTGATGATTTGTAGTGCTTTTACTGTTGTTCTGAGGGGAGGGGCTTGGTGTATTATTCAATAATTAGTCTGTTGGTAGCTCTATGTATTCAGCAATCATAGTGCTTTCTTCAACGGTGACATAAAAAGATTAGCATTGGAATCTTTCAATTTTATCATCGGACAACTGCAAGTAAATGTAGAGACAAGTGCTTTGGTATATATAATCACTGACTAGTACTTTTCCATTGTTAAATTTAATGTTCATTTGCAGACATGACAGTTGTATTCTCATTTATCAACAACCTTATAAAACAAGAAGACTGAAAGAAAACAATTTGGTTTGAACTTGCTATTGTCATGGTAGTTTATTTATTAAAATCCTTCGATATCACTCTCCAGTTCGAATAGCGATTAGGAAAACGTAGAAAATATCAAGGATGTTGAGATATTGCTAAATACTTGATTAGTTTAAATATATGCATTTACATATTTCTTCTATAATCATGCCACTCTTCCTTTGTTTGATGAGAGTTTATGCAGTTTCTGATATGCTAAGTATTATATACTACTGGTATAGATTTAATACTTTTGCTACTTTTTTACTATGTCTTCTATAATAGAAACGCTAGAGATGTGGGTGGTTTGATCTAGGCTGGTGCTTGAGACACTCTTGAGATGGCGAGAGAGAGAGAAGGTTGTTTAGCTAACTATAGCATACTGTTATATCATAAACTAGAACAGTACTCTTGATGGTCGAAAATTGTATCCACACTCAAATAAACTTAATCAAAGTGTCCTTGACCTCTTCTGACCAAGTTTTGTTGCTCCAGCTTGCAACTTCAAAGAAAGTTAAAAAATAAATTAATGTTTCATTGACAAGATGGTGAAGAATGAAAAAGAAAAGTTGGAAAAATTACGGCTGGCGAAGAGAGGAAAGTACAACGTCTTGGAGGAGCTGTCTCTTTGTACGGCAGCTCTAAACTCATCAGAGGTGACTTTTCTATCATTATTGGCATCCATCAGATCAAATATCTCATCTAGTTTCCCAGGTTCTTTTATATCAACTGGGAGACAATCATCGGGCAAAGCCTGCTCAACATAATATATGCCATACGTTAATAACAACCATTAGCACGAGTTGTTCTTGAGGTTGTTCCTATGCAATATTTAACACAAAAGTTTTAGGACTAATTGATTCTTTACCGTGGTCTTAGCTGCAAGATATGAAGACAACTTCTGGAGAAGCAGAGGTGAAATTTCAAGTGTCAAGAGATGCTCTGGGATCCCAACATGGGATCCTTGGCCTGCATCCGTGAACAACTGTAAAGCTGTCAGGATACTCCTTCCTGCTGCAGTGTGATTCTCTGTGTCTTAATAATTCGATATTTACTGAAACTTTGTTCACAACAGAAAATGGTTTAGGCCAAAAGATAATCCTGCTGCAGTTTTGCGATACTTGAATGCCAATGTGGGTAGGTGGTTGAGGTAATGTACTAGAAATGTGGGAAATATTTGTACTGAAAGGGAAAGAGCGCATTCTAGAACTTTCAAAGTAAAGCCCACTGATGTACCTTTTTCCTTTTAAATATCAAATCTATATGATTTATATTGTGAAAGCCAATACCTGATCCTGAGTTACCGTTTGCTTCTGTTATAATCACTCCTTATATACTTTTAGCTATTTGAAAAAAAAAAGGGTGAGACGCATACTTTTATGGATTTGGTAATGTGTCAAGTTTATTCATTTACAACCTTCCTCCCTTCTTTATGAAATGACTCTACTTCCTATTGCATTCATCTAATGAATCATTTTACTTGCATTACATGTTAGTCTCCATTTAGTTACATCACATGAGTGCTAAGGTCTTTGTATCGTTGTTCCCAGAGTCGGACAATCTCAAAATTAGACTTGGTATATTGATTTTGCCTTGTCACTGAGAAAGGTTGCCAAGGAGGTGATATTTGCCAGAAGAGAGAGAGTGTGTGAAAAGCAACATGCAATTTTGCAATTTTCCCTTTTTTTTTTTTGGCTTCATTTCTTTAAATTGTTGTGAAGGTGTCCTAGTTGTGGTACAACATATGTGCCAATGAAATGCCCTCTGAACACCAAACACAGCCAAATGCTGGTCTCCACAGTCCACGCCATATTTTCTTAGAGTATGCATAAAAAAAATTGCAAGCCAGTAGGACCTTTTCATTTAAGCAAGTTCTATTTCATTTTGTCTATCATTTGTTAATTGTTGAATGTTCTGTAGTTAAAACATATTTTTCAAATTACACGAGCATTTTTCCTGTAAATTGTTGAAAAATTATTTCATGAATTCTTATGTTTACAATTCATGTAGAAAATGTGGTGTAGTGCTTATTAGTTTCAATTATGTACCAAGTGTGCAAAGAATGCAAGGTTTGCATCACTTTCCGCAGTTTGCTTAACCTCTATCTACGAGTATCCAAGAAGTTTCATACCCATTCTAAGTTAAAAATTTATTTTTGGATTTCTAAAATTTAGAAACTTCAGTATACACATTGGAGAAGTTTCGTAATCTGACATGGGTACCATAGAGGCATTCATGCTATGCATGGACTGCGGTCTTTGGCCCGGTAACTTGAGTTGATGTGGTCTGTAATTTGTTAATTCTCTTTCGTCTTCTTTAGTATTCTCATTGGATGATTTCATGATTGAGTAATGTATATGTTTCTCATGGTTTTTATTTTTGTTATAGCTTCGATACGCAGTTAAGTGTCAGGAAATATATATTTTTTTATTCAAGTGCAAATTGCAGTCATTCTGACGGCAAATTCTTGACAGGCTGGTCGAATTCTGAGCGATCTTGTTTGCAAAGCTTGCAGTGTGTAAAGAGCAAAGGCATGTACCGTTTGGTCTATAATCATTTGTACCATGTTAATGTCTATTGACAGAGTTGGGTTTGGTTCATAGTTAGGTTTGTTTACTTCTACCGAATCGACCATATTTCGGTTAGTTGTAGACTTGTAGTCGGGCATAGTTACTGATATTTCTGACATCTAGATGATACATTATTTCCATGTGACATGTCGATCACTGGGATTTGTACATGTAAGACTAAAATAATCATAAATAAACATTACACATACTTTGAATCTCTTGCTAAGTGGTAATCTTCAAGATGACTAAAAACTCCTTGTGCACATGCCATTGCTCTAATTCTTCCATATTATTGCTCTACTTGATATCTGAAGTGGCAGTCTGTGGGGTTAAATTGTGCAGATAATGACTTTTAAACTTTGAATTTATATGTCTAATTCTGAACACAGTTTTCTGTTTGGAAAATGAAAAATAATTGAAAGCACTTATTCAAAATAATAAATTTTACTCAACACCGAAAGGAACTTTAAATTTGCTTAACTAGTATAGAACGAACGCTAACAAACAATGACTAATTTTATTGGTTAACACAAATCCTATTGTAATCATTATTAATTGCTTTGACACCCAAGTTCATAAGGGGAAAAAAAAAGAATCACTACATTGGACTGGCTAGCTAATCCATTCAAATTAAACTAAATTAAATTTTAAATGTTATTATCAAATCACTAAATAAAAACATAATAATTAACTGTTCAAACAAAGAATGGTAGCGGAAGTGAATTTATAGAATAAATGAATAATAAATTTATAGAATAAATGAATAATAAACACCTTGTCAAAAGCTGACACTGGTGCTGAACTATCCATAATTCTAGGAATGGCAAGGCAAATGAAATTAACTTTTCACAATAACACTTAACGAAATGGGGTTAATGATAACGAACTCAAGAGGATAAAGAAAGGGAATTTTTATTGAATAATTGAATTGAAATAAACAATGGAAAGATCTAAAACTTCTCATTCAAATTAAATCAAATAGCGAGAATAAATCACAATTGAATTGGAAAATGAAAACCTATAAAAATATCTAATTTGTCTCCAATTAGAATGAAAAATAACACAAAACGTACTATAGTAATTAAAGTCTAGGATCGTCCTACGTCATCATTAGGTCTTCAAGAACTCCAGCTCCGCCTCACTACACGGTAGTGGAAGTGTATTGCCAAGAGGGTGGTGCAACTTTCCGGAGGCTCCTTGGGAACTGATGGTGACAGTTCAAACAACAGCAGCACCATCACTAGAAAGCTGAAGTGCCTTAACCACTAATTGCCCAGCTTCTTCGTTTTTGCTCATTACATCTTTCCATGCATAATCAAGCTACCCATACAAGTTAATCTGTAAGCCGAGCCTGATCCGCCAGTTGCTGTTAATGCTGCTCCTCCAACATATATTTTACCACCTTCATCCTTGTCCCAACCGTCTTTGACAAGATTGGCTACAACGTTAACAGTTTAGGTCTTATTTGAGATTGAGGTTGAAATTCAATAAATTACTTATTTCATAATTTTTAACAAAAATAGTGTCTAGTAAATTTTATAAATGTTGCTTATTACATAATTTTCTTTATTTTGACATTAGTTTTTAAAAGCAAGCAGGAGTAGGGGTGGTAATTTGGGTCATGATTCGTTTATTCAATTTGATTCGAGTCAAATTAAATGGGTTGAATTTGAAAAAAATTGATTCGTTTAATAAATGAGTGAATTCAATTCAATTTGCTAAATAAATAGATCGAATTTAGATTTGAGATTATTGATTCATTTATTTGTTTAGAATTCGTTTAATAAACAATTTATAAATGAATTGAATATAAGTTTATTTGTTTATTATCCGTTTAATTAAAGTATTTATTTATCATTAAATTTTTATCCATAAATTTAAAATTTGGAGGATACTCGCACTTATAAACTATAATAACAAGACAAAAATAAATATTTCTGCATAAATGAATTATAAACGAATCCAAATTCAATTCCATTCATTTAATTTTGTACAATAAATGAATTAAATGAATAGTCATTTAATAAATGAATTGAATTTGAATCCTAAGTTTACCATTCATTTATTATATGAATCAAATTTGAATTCATAGAATTTTCACCCAATTCTTTTATGATTTAATTCAAATTCGATTTGTTTATTCGTTTGCTACCCTTAATTAATTGCAATTATTTTAAAAGTTATAATATTGCCAAATTTATCCTTAATCAAATAAATACATTAGAGTTCATTTTATTTGGAGCTAAAACTTAATTTTAAGATGTTAGTAGGAACAACCTTAAACCTCCACTCAACGAAAATATATGCACAAATTAGCAGCCAAAAGTTTCCATGTTAATAAGCTAAACAGAAACCGGCGTAAAAGCTCGCCTTAGCCAGAACCGAAGCCCAATTTCGTGGCAAAACCCAAGCTTTGGTCTGGGCCCAAGTGGTGTCGACCCAACATTTTCGTGCATTTTGTGATTTTTTCCCTCAAATAATGTTTTTCAAAATTTCTACCCTACAGCTTATTAATTGTAACATTCGAACCCCACGATATTCCCTGTTATGAATCTAAAGTTTAAAGCTCTATTTGGTGGAATTCAAAAGAAACTCCACAATCAACATACCATATGATCTGAAAAAGTCGGTTGATAAATTAAAGATGAAGCTCTTTTACCTCAGTGTTATTAAATATTATTATATAAAATGTAGTCTTGTGGTGATTCCACAAAATTTATCCAACAATAAGTACACTGCATGCACTAGTAGAAAAAAGCTAAATAAGGACGGATTTTGATTGTCATGCACCTTGTTAGATGACGGTTTATATATGTCACAAATTTTATAATGTATTATTCATTATGAATTTGTCAAGCGTACATAAAATATTTCTATTATAATATTGTCAAGGTATGACTAAAATTTATCATATAAAATTAAATATTTAATTAAAAATTAATATTTAAATAAATATTAATCATTTAAATTGATAAATATTTAATTTGGAGGGAACTAAATTTTATTTTTAAAAAATTGCTGGGAATTGATATTAATTTTAATTTTTTGGTGGCAATTATTAAAATTATTATTAATTTAGCTAGAATTGTTTTTTGCACAATTATTATTATTATTCTTCTTAATTCTGGTGGGAATGAATTTTATATTGATTATATTATATTATATTATATACATAAAATTAAGTATTATATATATGTTTATATATGATAAAAAGAACTATAGTTGGCCAACAAGTATAGACAATTATCATTAAGATCCAAGTGATATCATGATACATTCTTCTCATTATGCAATGTATCAATTAAAAGAATATAGCTATGACCACTGATTATAATTACTTAACCCAAGAATCAATCCAAAAACACAAAAAAGTAGCAATTAAATAGTTAATTGAATTAATCTAGCTACCAATTAATCAACAACATCAACACCTGGAACTATATTTGGTGTTGTGCAAATTTTATTATACTCAGCAAGCGCATGAATTTATTGTAGTATAAATTAATTAATGATTATGAGTGTCAATCTCTCGAGGAGATAGATTTAATTATGTTTGTAGTTAAATTTTTAAGTTTGTTAGTGAATTGGTTGGATGTGGTTTTTTGAGCAATACTAAAAACAATGACGAGAGTAAATTAAAGATGAAACGATTCAAATAAAACATTTAAGTCTCTAGATTCACACTGAACACTTCAATATGAGTTTAATATTCCTTTTTAATTCTAATTAATTTATAACAGGGTCTTTTCACTACTTATAGTCCTCATTCACTCATTATGCCAGAGCGAAATAATCTTCTGCTACATGTGATCTCAAGTACATGTTGTGCCAAGTGATAATAATCTTATTGTTGACCATGTGGCAGTATCGTCTACTAAATAACTTAGATACATTTTTTATTAACACTGAGTTAAGATGATCCAGTAATACTAAAGGAAAGTTTTTCCCTAATAAATATAGCGTAAAGTACTCATTATGCCAAACAGTAATGATCTTGCATCTGGGAGCCTGTATACCATGCAAAATCTAAACAAAATTATTTTAGTTTATTAACGATGAGTCAAAACAATCCACATAAATTAGAGAGAGAGAGTTAAGAAACTTACCAAGCTTGAAACTAAATTAGCCACTAGTATTGAACTAAGGATAAAATGATAATTTTATTAAAATACGTAGAAAATAAATAGAGATAGAATTACATAAAATGAAGCTCAGATTTAGATTTAGAGCTATCGAGGGGGGGGGGAGTCCCCTATTTAAAGATACAATGGGTAAATTATGGTCATGGGATGAAAACAACTCAGACGCACAGGATTACGTGGTAAACTTTGATTGGATGGAATACATCACCAAGTCAGTGATTCCATGAATTGCATGTAATGTATCACGTTTTTCAGTGCAATAATATGTTGCCATGTTATCGGTCAATGCCAAGTTAGTTGCGCACCACATCAGTTATGCCTTTCTTAAGGTTTTTTTTTTTTTGTTATATTGAGCTAAAAAATGCTATATGTTTTGTTGTTCAATTTCTCACTAATTAAGAAATGACCAAAATATACTTGAAGTGCATAAAATATTTAAATTATAACAAAACATATACAATCAAAGTTTAAAGAACTTAAATACATGAAAGTAAAAATATTAGTAAGATTTGGAGTGCAAAATGATAATTTTAGCCTTATACCAAAGACTCAACACACCCTTCAACTAACTTATTTCTAGTCTAACAATTAAGCTATAATATCTAGCGAAATTTAAACCTAAATTGAAATCTTTTTTTCTTTTTGGGCGATTGTGTTTGCTTATTTAATCAGATTAATGACAATGATTAAATAAAAGTATAAGTATTATCTTTGACTTAAAAAATATCACTCTTGCATCGACCATTTACACAAATCAATCAATTATCGAAGCTACATTAATCAAGCCACTTTCAAAAATGGCATGCCAAACTCTAAAATTTCACAAGTAAGAATGACACTCTTAAAAAAAATGAACCTAATAAAAATTGTCACTCGAAGGAATGTCAAATTGAGAGAAAATAATAGAAAAATAGTATCACACACTCTCACCAAGATGAAGGAATAATGTCCATAGCTTAGAAAATAATATGATCTCAAGTCAAATAAATTACTAGTCAAACCAATAATATTATTTATTTTTATGCATCATCGATCTTTTAGTCTATATTACCAGCCTAATTCAAATTATGGTTCCCTAAAATCAAGACGAACTTTTATTAGGGACGTAACATAAAGTTAAGGACATGGTTAACAAAGAATGGATAATAAGGAGAATCAAATATATGCTTGAGAAGAAAGAGAGATCATTTGGGAATTACAAGGTGTTTTTCACTTTCTTTCATTCATTTTATTTTATTATTTTTTATTTTTTATTTTTTAATTTTTAATTTTTTTTTGGTAATGGATCACTTTTTTGGAAAATCATCGATATTTTTTTTAAAAAATATGAATGGGTGATGGAAAACATAACACATTAGTTAATACTCCAAAGTAGAGTGGGATAAGATGATAAGTTGATAAATGAAAAGCTTTTTTTTTTGTTTCATAAGCTCAAAAGAGGTAACTATAGATTCTTCACAATTGGGATGGCTAGAAAAGGCTCAAACAGATCAAAGATGACCTTTCTGTCATTTTTAAGGTTCTAAATAATCTTTTATATCTAGTTGTTTAATGGACTTTCGATATAGCGAGTACAAAATGAAATACTAACTAGGCTACCCAAGAGGGGGTGAATTGAGTTCTTAAAACTCAAGCAAATAAAACCACACAATAATTTAAACTAATGATTTAATAAAATAAAAAAAATAATTTTAACAATGCTCGAAATTAAAAGGATAAGGGAAGAGAGATCAAATATGTGATTTTTACGTGGTTCGCCAACCGCGCCACGTCTAGGCCTCCAAGCTCACTAGGCTTGAGGATTCCACTAAGCAAGCCTCGGGGCTTCAACAATACTTACAATTGACTTCAAAGGTGTCAATAAACTCCGTACAACAAGAGATTATTCCTAATCTTTTAACCCAAGTGTATCTCAACACTTACAATCACTCAAAAACAAAGATTATAATCAACTCAAAAACAAAGATTACAATTAGCCAATCTCTCACACAATGTATATGATTACAATTGAAATCTCAAAGTGTGAATTATGAAACAAAAACAAGTTTAAAGCCCAAAGATGTATTTTTTTCAATAGTAAGCTCAATGACAACTCTTTGATCTCTTTTGAGTAGAATTTGATTGAGACATTTTATAGTTGGAGCTGAAAACTAGCCGTTGTTAATTTTCTGAGAATAATCGATTGCCGTTTGCTTGTATCGGTTTACCGTTTGACTTGTCCAAATAGTCATTGTGCTTAGATTTTAAATAAACGGTTTACCGTTTACCATTATCAGATCACCGTTTATTTCTAAAAACCTACAAAACAAACTTAGGTCTTCATTTTTGTTAAAGGGCTTAAGATTAGAAAATTTTCTCTTTTCTGTAAATTATCTGTTTGCCGTTTTCCAATAAACAGTTCACCGTTAATTTCTAGAATCTTGTCAAAGTAAGTCTAGTTGAGATTAGAAAAACTCTCATTTTCTGTAAATTATTGGTTTACCATTTGTAATAAACGGTTCGCCGTTAATTTCCAGAATCTTGTCAGTTAAACGGTTCAGATTAAGAAGACAATTTCCTGTCTGTAAATTATAGGTTCACCTTTTGTTTATAAGATAAACGGTCTACTGTTAATTTTCAGAATCTATATTTTGTCAACTTTTATTTAGAAAAAGATTTTCCAACTCAAGTTAACAATCATTAAGCTTCTTTAAATATGTTTATGTCTTTAAGAAATTCATTTTAATAGCCCCAACATTTTAATAAAGAGCATATAAATTTTGTTATCATCAAAATCAATATTATAAGAGTAACAACAAATTTTTTTTTTTTTATTGGTCGACTCAAAAGAAAAAGACAAAGATCTTATATAAAATAATAAACTGCTGAGCTATGAAGAATAGTTGCTTTTCTAGAAAAATAATAGACTAAAAAAACTCACTTGAAAGTTATTATGACATGTACATTTCTTTAAATAACTTAATCAATTTTACTCATCAAATTACTTAATTAACAAATGTCAACAACATCAATATATAAAGAGGCAGGCATTATGTAACATAACTTCAAGTTAAAGATAATACAAATATTAAAATTTAAAAGTCATCTTGTTATCAAATGTGAAAAGATAACACAAAATGTCCTAGATTTTATTTATTTATTTATTATTATTATTGTTGTTGTTGTTATTATTATTATTATTATTATTTTAAACTAAACTTTAAGACTAGAAATATATGTTTCTATAGTAATCAAACTCCATATTCGGCTATTTTCGACTAAAAAATTTAGAAAAATGTTAGTAGAAGCACAACAACACTATTATCAGTTATTCCACAACTGTCAACTATTCCCTTTCCCTAACTAGAAATAGACATTTTCTTCAATGTCTGAAAGAAAAGAAGTAGATTTTAGAAGATGTCACATAAACGCTACAACATAAGAAAAATATTTACAAATGAAAGGTTAAATCTAATTTACACTTCTTACTATTGTTACTGCTACCATCATTAGTTGACCAAAAGAAAAATATTTACAAATGAAAGGTTAAATCTAATTTACACTTCTTACTATTGTTACTGCTACTATCATTAGTTGACCAATCCAATGCAAATGTCTTAGGATTTGGCTCTAGTATGTAAGCTTGTAAAAGATCAAGTAACTCATTAGTAGTAGGAGCACAAATAAAGAGCCTTTTCACTGTGAATGGAATGAAATGATTCTTAATTGTATGATTAAGAAATGCTATCAAGTCATCATAAAAATTATTATTATTTAATAAACCGATGGATTTTTTATGAATGTTCAAAATGCAAATGTAATTAGTGCCTTTAGAGTTGCAAGATCTCTTACCAATACTTTTTCACTATGAATCGAATGAAATGATTCTTAATTGTATGATTAAAAAATGCTATCAAGCCATCATAAAAGTTCTTACTGTTTAACAAACTGATGAATTTTTTATGAATGTTCAAATGGGCCCAAGATACAAATGTAATTAGTGCCTTTAGAGTTGCAAGATCTTCTACTAAGAAAATAAAAGCGTCCGCATGGTTTAGCATCTCAGACATTCTTTTTTGCGTACTTGAGACAATTAGCTTTTCTTCAATTAGTGGGCTAGGTAGACATCCCAAAGGTTTAAGGGCTTTTGGAATGATATCGAGCACTTGGATTTCTCTCTATAAACTAGGTGTATTTTTCTCTCCATGAACAAGTCTTGATAGCCCTTGGTCACCTTTTCTATAAACTAGCTTTGTTTTTCTCTATGCTAGTACTTGACCAAGATCTATAACTACTTGAACAAACATTTTGCATTTTCCATAATAAAAGCCAAAAAGCACACAAACCTTCTTTAATTATCTATTCAAGTTGCTTTGTCATTAAGATAATTCTAAAAAATAATTTGTGCATATTTTAAAATATGCTTGTATTTAAATATTTTGGTGATAGACATAATAATATACAACTATAAATAAGATGGTGTGCTTGTCAAATGACACGTGAAGTTTGTGGCTCAAAATTCAAAAGTAAGCAGCAAAGAAAACAAATAGTAAGTAAAGATAAAATCACACCATTAAAATCAATAATGCAAATAATAAAAGAATAGTAAAACAAAAGGATATGTACTAATACTTGTGATTGTGGCTCGTATTTTCCTCTGGTTTTATGTTTAGAAACAACTTAAAGATCTCTGTGGGTCAATGATAGAGTTCCTATCTGGTTTTCTTAAAAAATGGCGAATAAAATCATTTATAGTTGGATTCACGAGACTATATCATGAATTTTTTGTTTTTGGAATAATGACCATAATTGGGAAATTATACGCTAATGTATCCACTAGGATGTGTTTTAAATGTTGAAGGATGTTATTTAATGACTCTTTATTCAAATCATCCTTAATAAATTGAATCTTGTCTTTCTTGTTGTTGGACACCAATTCAAAGATTTACAAGGACATTTGTTGTAGTTTGTTCGAGCTCACTTATGACAAGAAACTTGGAGTCGTCTAGCTCTTCATTTCCTTGAATAGTTTGCTTTCCTGTAACCAAATATATAGGCAATAAATTTGGGAGGTAACTCTCCTACCAATCGCACTTTGGCTTCAATTAACCAATCAACGTCAAAGGAATGTTATTCCTCATAAGCAGTCGCAAGCATTTAGATTGAGTTTTATAAATTGTGCGGATTGCATTCTGAGGGAGAGGAAAATCGTTTGTGAAGTTTTACAAGAGTTTTGTTCCTATTCATACTTTAGCTTGAGAATGTCAGTTATCATGGGAAATTAAAAGAGTTACCTTTAATAGTTATGGAGCACCGTTATTCGCCACTTAGCCAGGGTAACAATAACAACATACTAAATAAAACAATCAATCTAGCAAAAACAAGATACATGTGATAGCAAACAATAAAATAAAAATGCACAATGTAAAAACAAGGGATATTGACTCACTATCATCCCTATATTAAGTTTACCTCAAGTTCTAATTAGATATCATAAATACGACCCTTAAAGTCCCCGGTTGTCCTTTTAGCTCTTCAAAATGGGATACTAACGCTATTCATTGTAAATCCTAAAGAGAATGTGATTGACAAATTTAGAGCAAGCCTTTAAGTGACGCTTTATGCGTTGACGTCCATTAAGGTGGTTGAAGAGGATTTATGTCATTGAGGTACTTGTGATGTATAACATAAGTGATTAAAAATACAATTATTAAACAAATGTACATAATGTCAATCAAAAAACGAAATCCCAAAAGCTAAATCAGCCAAAAGAAAGAGTCAATTAAGATTTAGAGGTCATTCAAATTTATTTCAATTTTTTCTTCATGTTGTTTGTACTTTAGATATGTCTTTAATCTTTGACCACTAACGTTGAGAGTGACATTATTCTTTGGATCCTTAATTTCAATGGCTGTATGTGAAAAAACTGTGTGAACAATAAATAAACCAAACCATTGAGAGTGTAATTTACCTAGGAATAGACATAAGCGAGAATTAAATAAAAGAACTTTTTGACCTGGTGTAAAAGATTTTTTCATAATATACTTGTCATAAAAGATTTTTATCTATTGCTTGTAATTCTTATAATTTTCATATAGATCATTGTGAATCTTCAAGTTCTGCTAGCTGTAATCTCATTTTAGAATCAGCCTATTGAATGTCAAAGTTGAATTCCTCAATGGCCTATTATAAACGATGCTTGGTTTCCACTGGTAAGTGACAAGCGTTCCTATACACTAACTTATAAGGTAACATCTTAATAAGTGTCTTGAAAGTTGTTCAATATACCCATAATGCATTATCAAATCTCAATGACCTATCTTTTCTATCTAGTTTCACTGTCTTTTCTAATATATGCTTTATTTCTTAATTGAGATCTCGACTTGGCCACTGATTTGTGGATGATATAGGGTAGCCACTTTGTGTGCAATGAAGTACTTTGTCAAAAGAGCTTTGACTGATTTATTGCAAAAGTAGGTACTACAATCACCAACAATCGCCTATAAGAATCTAAAACGTGAAAAAATGTTGTTTTTTAAAAGTCCCATGACTATCTTGTGATCATTAGTTCTACACGAAATTGCTTTTACCTACTTAGATACATAGTCAACAACAACCAACATGTACTGATGGCCAAAAGAAGAAGGAAAGAGTCCCATACAATCGATGCCCTATACATAAAAAACTCAATTACCATAATATGATTTAATGGCATCATGTTCTTTTGTGTAATGCTTTTCATGCGCTGGCACCTATCATATGAAGAATAGAAAATTTAAGCATCTCAAAATACAGTTGACCAATAAAAACCATATTGTAAAACTTTAGCAACTATCTTTTCGGACTAAAATATTCACAAGCTTGTTCATAGTAGAATGAAAAGATGTCTTGAAATTGGTTCTTTAGAATGTAATGTTTGATAATTTGATAACTCGCAATACTTGAATGATAAGGATCATCCTTAAAAAATTCTTTATTTCCTTAAAAAATTTAGCCTTGTCTCACTTAGTTTAATGTTTGGAAGTTGTCTTGCAATAAGATAGTCAACTATATTAGCATACAATGGAAGTACTTCCATACTTATTAGTTGTTCATCTGGGAATGATTAATGTAATGGTAATGATTTTAGAATTGTTTCAAAATTGAAACGAGAGAGATGATATACTTACCACATTTTCTCGCACCTTTTTATATTTGAACTTGAGGTTGAATTCCTACAAAAGTAACACCATTGAATTAGTCTGGCTTTTATATATTTCATTATAAGAAGATATTAAGAGCAACATGATCTGTAAACATAATCATTATCATTTTATATTCTATAAGATAAGATTGAAACTTTTTATAATGCAAAACCACTACTAACATTTCTTTTTTGGTTGAGTAATTCAATTATGTATTAATCAATGTCATACTAGTGTGGTGAATGGCATGAAGGATATGATCAACTCTTTGTCCTAATATTGCTCCTATTGTAAAATCAGATGCATCACACATGAGCTTAAAAGGAAAGTTCCAATTAAGAGATGAATAATGGGTAATGAGGTCAACAATTGTTTTAATTTTTCAAATGCTTCAAGACACGAATCATCAAATACAAAAGGTACATCCTTTGTAAGTAAATTGCATAATGGTCTAGAGATTTTGCTAAATTCTGTAATGAAACGTCTATAAAAATAAGCATGCCCAAGGAAAAATCTTCTTCTTGAGTGTTTTGCGAAAAGGAAGATTATAAATGAGATCTAACTTGGCTTTGTCAACTTTAATGCCTTTGCTTGAAATTATGTGACCTAGAACAATACCTTATTTTACCATGAAATGACATTTTTTCTAGTTCAGGACTAAATTCTTTTTTCTATGACTTTGCAGAACTAGTGTTATATGATGTAAACATTGATCAAATAAATAACTAAAAATAGAAAAGTAATCCAAAAGACTTTAAGAAAATGTACAACCATATAAAAAAAAATACTTAGCTTGCATCATATCAGAAAAAATACTTAGCATGCATCATTGAAATGTGATAGGTGTTGTGCAAATTTTATTGAACTCGCAAGTGCACGAATCTATTGTAGAATAGATTAATGGTGACGAGTGTCGATCCCACGAGGAGGTGGATTTTAATTATGTGTAGAATTAATTTTCTGAGTTGGTGGTTGGATTTATAATGACAATTATGTAGGCAATGTATTAATTTGAATTAAAGCTATTGGAATAAACTATTAAAATAAAATGCTTGGATCTCCTGGATCTGCCTCAACACGTACCACTCCGCTTAATATTCATTATTAGTACCAATTAAATCATGAAGGGGGAACTTCCACTCATCATGAACCACACTTTAATAGATATGGTGCTAAGGGCTTCCCGTGCAAAATAGTAATAACCTTGCTTGGGAGGCGGTTATTCCAAATAGATATCCGCACAAGATTATTACTATCCTGTCTACGAAAAGTCAAAACAACCACATAAATTAAAGGGGAAGGAAAAGTAAATTTACCAAATTAAGCCCATGGAGCATGTTGAGACTTCACCTTCAACCCAAGCTTGAAAGGAAATTAGCCACTCATATTTGAACTAGGGGTAAAATGGGAATTTTATTAAAATACGTAGAAAATACAAGATGGAGATGGAATTAGAGAAAATGGAGTCCAAAAATGGATTCAGGGGTGTCAAATTAGGGGAGCCCCTTTTATATATAAACCGAGTAAATCATGGCCATCGATTAAAACAATTTGGACGCTCGAGATTGCGCCACGTGGCAAGTTCCTATTGGATTGAACACATCATCGGGCTGTTATTCTGTGTATATGCGTGTACCGCATACACGCTTTTTTTCGTCCACTAACATTCTGCCACGTCACCGTCAACATTTTTGGTCCAATAAGCTCGTGACACGCCATCACCAACGCCACATCATCATCCAATGCCACATGCGGTCAATGCCACATCATTCGCCCAATCAAATGCCGCCACGCCATCGTAGTGCCAGTGCCACGTCATCGCATGATGCGCACGTCAGATACAAGACATGTGAACAAAGTGCCGAAAAAACAGTGTCGTGACAGATCAGTATATATCAACCGTATCAGATGTGTGAACAAGACTCACGTATATGTGAACAAAGACCATTTTTCTTTTTATGCTCCTCCTAAGGTTTTCGACTGTCCTGAGTTCAAAAGTGTTGTCCGTTTTTCCATCTGATCTCTCGTTTATTGTGAAATGACCATGATATCCCCTAAAATACATAAAATACTTAATTAAAATAAAACATACATAATTAAATTACAAAGGACTTAAAGACATAAAAATAGGGATGTTAGTGAGACTTGGAGTGTAAAATGATGTTTTTCTCCATTATAAATACACACTTTCTAATACTCAACACACCCCCCAACCAGCTTGTTGCTAGTCCCTAGCAATTTGAGCGAAAACAAAACTGAAACAATTTTTTTTTTTTTTTTTTTTTTTTATACTGTGGTATTTATTCAATCAGACTAATGATAACAATCAAATAAAAGTATAAGTATTATCTACAGTCTAAAGAAATATCATTCCCACATCAACTCTCCACATGAATCAGTTTAGAAAACTTTGTCACAACTTTAGTAATCGAGTCACTTTTAAGAATGACATGCAAACCCCAAAATCTCACTGGTAGTAGTAATACGCTCACAAAGAAATTAAACCCAAAAATAATCACTCCAGTGAATAGTAACTTGAGTGAAAATAATAAAGAAATAATATCACACACTCTCACCAAGGTGACAAAAATATGCCCTCAGCTTAGAAATAGTACGATTTTAATGCTAATCAAACCAATACATTCATCATCTTTTTTTTTTTTTTTTTTTTTTTTTTTTTTTTTTTTGTTGTTTTTTTTTAAGATGATTCTTACATCTTTTCAACCCATATAACTAGCTTATTTCGACTATAGTTCCCAAAATCAAGAAGGACTTTTATTAGGACGTAACGTAGGCCAGTGACGCGGCTAACAAAGAAAGGATAATAGGAAAAATAAAATATATGTTTGAAAAATAGAAACTTTGGAGATCAGTAAGGTCTTTTCACTTGATTTTTTTTTTTATTTTTTTTTTTTTTTTATTTTTTATTTATTTATTATTTTTTTTTTGTAAACATTTTTTTTTTTCTTTTGTTTCTTTTTCTCTTTTTTTTTTTTTAGCACCTTTTTTTTTATTTACAAAATTATCTCTATTTTCAAACATAAATGGGTGGTGAGAAATACAAAATATAAGGTGATACTCCACATCGGAAATGACAAGATAATAGGTTGCAAAAAAAAGTCTTTATTTTTATTATTTTATTATTATTATTTTTTTTTTTTTTCAAAGGGTTAACTATGGATACATATTAATAGGGTTGGCTGTAGAAGGCTCAAACGGACCAAAGATGGCCTTTCACATCTTTTAGGGTTCTAAATAATCTTCCATATCTACTAGTTAGATAGATCTTCGAGATGTGGCAACATAAATTTTTGTTGTTTTTTTTTTTTTTTTTTTTTTTTGATAATGTATAAAGCAATAAACTCAAGTGTTCGAATGAAGAATGTGCAAAAGGGTTACTTTCCCAAGAAAAATGTTAGCTCAAAAACTCACTTGAAAATTCTTATGACATGTGCATTCTTTCAAGAACTTATATTTGTCTCCAACATCAACATGTAGAGTAATAAACATGGTGTAACATAACTAAAGACCAAAGATAATACAAATACTAAAATTTGAAAGTTATCATGTCATCTAATTATGAAAAGATCACAAAAATAATTTTTTTTTTTTTTTTTTTTTTTTTTTTTATAAGAAGATGCGTTTAGAGTCACCGCACTCCATATTCAGCCATCTTCGACTCAAAAATTTAGCCACGCTTAGTTTCTACAATAAAAATAGTAAAAATTACACCAAGATTAAGATATTCCACAATTGTCAACTATTCCCTCCCCCAACTCCGAACGAAACATTGTCCTCAATGTTGAAAGAAAATAGGGTTTAGAAGACATCACCCGAAAGGCCGGATCACGTAAGAAAATATTTACAAGCGGAGAGTTAAATCTAATTTGTACTTCTTACTACGCCATCGTTACCATCATTAGTTGGCCATTCCAACACGAGGGTCTTGGGATCCGCTCGGCCTATAAGCTTGTAATGCATCAATTAACTCGTTAGCAGTATGAGCACAAATATAGATTTTTTTCGCTGTGAAAGGGATGAAATGGTTTTTTATTGCATGGTTAAGAAATGCGATGAAGCCATCATAAAAGTTATTGACATTTAACAAACCGATGGGTTTCTGATGAATGTTCAGATGGGCCCAAGATGCTAATGTGATTAGTGCCTCTAGAGTTGCAAGATCTCCCGGTAGGAAAATAAAAGCATCAAAGATGATTTAGCATTTCAGCTTATTCTTTCTTGCATACCTGAGACAACTAACTCTTCTCCAGTTGGTGAGTCAGACATATAGGCCAACGGTTTGAGGCTTCTTGGGATGATGCCTAACACTTGGCTCCCTCTGAGATAAACAGCTTCTGAGACTAGTTTTGATAACCCTCGGTCACCTCCTCCATAAACCAGATGCAAATTTCTTTCTCATGCATGCTGTTGACCAAGATCGATGGTCGCCTCAACGAACTCTTTATGTTTGCCATAGTTAAATCCAGAGAGCACACAAATGTTTTTGAATTGTTTATCGGGAGTAGCTGCCATTGGGATGCTTCTCAAAAACAATTTGTGAGTCTAAAAGAAAATGATCATATATCAAGGATCTTGGTGACAATGATTTACAAACAGATAGAGGTAGCATGTCTATGTCAATTAACGCCAGAAAGCACATGGCTCGAGATTCAAAAAGGAAATAGTAAAAGAAAAAGCACTCAATTATTAAAGACAATAATGCAATTGATAAAACAACAAAGAAATAAAACAACAAAGAAAGTAAAATAACAAAAAAGGATATTTACAGGTAGTTGTGATTGCGGCTCACATCTTCCTCCTGGTTTTACGCCCGTAAACGGCTTGAACGCCTCTATGGGTCGAGGATAGGCTTCCCATCCAGCTTTCTTATAAACCGCAAAATGGTCGTTTATAGTCGATTCCCAAGACTATATCGTGCATGCTGCTTTTTTGAAATAATGGCCATAACTCGAGAATTGCTGTTTGTACGTATCCACTGGGATGCGTTTCAAGAGACAAAAGGATATCATCCAATGACTCTTTATTCAAGCCATCCCTAATGAATTGAATCTTATCTTCCCTATTATCAGACATCATTCCTAAAGAACAAGGATTTTTATCGCATTTCATCCTGCACACTTATGACAATTAACATGAAGTTTTTCAGCTCTTCGCTTTCTCGAGTAATTTCCTTTACCACAACCAGGCATGTATGCAATAAATTTAGAGGTAACTCACCCGCCAAACGTACCTTGGCCTCGATTAACCAACGGATGTCAGCAGGACGTTATTTCTCATAAGCAATCGCATGCGTCGACCGAGCTTTATAGATCGTAAGGAGGGCATTCTCGAGGAAGTGAAGGAAATCGCTTGTGAAGCTTTGCTAGAATCGCGTTTCATTCATACCTTCTTCTCGCAATATTAGTTATTATGGGAAACTAAAGTAACCGACTTTGATTGTCACGGAGTACCGTTATCCGCCACTTAACCGGGTAACAAACTAGAGAACACACAAAAAAAAAAAGAAAAGAAAAGAAAAGAAAAAAAAATAATAATCTCACAATTGTCCTCTTATCGAGTTTTCCTCAAGTTCGATTTGGGTTTCGTTGATACCTCCCTCAATTTCTTTGAGTTGTCTTTCTAGATCTTCAACGTGGATACCAACTCGAGGTTGTAGCTTCCAAATACGATGCGTTTTACAAAATCGTATCCGCTTCTCGTGATGAGATTGTACACGCTTGAAGTTGTCCGAGAATGTTCAAGAGAACTCGTCTAGTTGAGGAACACATAATTAGAAGTGATAAAAGAAAACTCAATGATTAAATAAACACACTTTCACAAAAATTTAAATCACCGAAAAGAAGAAATAAATAAGAAAAATTCTTAATTTAAATTTGGTGGTCACTCAAATCTATTTCTGCCTTTTTCACGTGGTTGGTACTCTGATATGGCTTCAATCTTTGACCATTAACTTTAAAAATTACACCGCTCTTTGATCCTTAAATTTAATCGCTCCATATGAAAAAACAAATGGACTATAAAGGACCACCCATCGATAACAAGAATTTACCTGGGAATAAGCGCAAGCGAGAATTGAATAAAAGTACTTTCTGAACTGGTGTGAAAGATTTTCTCATAATTTGCTTGTCATGAAAGACTTTCATTCGCTGTTTTTAAATATAGTCATTTTTGTATACATCATTACGACTTTCATCAAGTTCTCGCGCCAGCTTTGATTTTCTTTCTAAGTTAGCTTGCGCATGTCAAAGTTGAATTTCATCGCCCAATATGCACAATGCTCAAGTTTTGGTGGTGATTCTGATGATGGACTTAGTTTCTTCTCTGATGGTGCTAGTTGTTCCACTCTTGACTTCCTTTTGTTAATGTCCATGTATGGTGCTGATTCAAGTAAGGCGTTAACCTCATTTATTGATCTGTCAATATCAAAATTCAAACCAAAGTGAGTTAAACATGTTTGTAAAGGGTCATCACTAAGATTTGAAAGTAAAGTATTATCAACTAATTCTTCGATTAAATCCACATCAACAATTTCATCATCTCGCATTGGGAGGTTGTTTGGCGATGTTGAAGATATTTAGTTCCATCGCATATTGCCAAAAGACAACCGCATATTTCCAAATTCCCGCATTGAATGCGAGATCGGCAGCTTGCCAAGAAAGGTCGCCCTAGATAATAGGGATCCGCTTCCTTGAATCCTGGACTGGTTGAGTGTCAATTACAATGAAATCAACAGAAAATAAAACTTATCTACCTGTATAAGACGCCCCTCCACAATACCACGAGGTTTTTTCATGGACCGACCGCAGTCGAACACCACCTGAGTTGGGTGTAATTCTCCCACCCAAGTTTCACAAATACGAGTAAGGCAACAGATTTACACTAGCTCCTAAGTCCAACAAAGCATTCTCAATCGTGTGGTTCCCTATACTACATGAGATAAATGGGGAGCCTGGTCTTTATATTTTAGAGGAAGTTTGTGTTGGAGTATGAGCTCACGTTTTCTCGTTAAAAATGCCTTCTTTTGAACATGAATGTTTCTCTTTTAGTACAAAGGTCTTTAAGAAACTTGGCATAAGATGGCACTTGTTTTATAGAATCAAGCAAAGGGATGTTAACACTTACCTGCTTAAAGATTTCAAAATCTCACTTGTAGATTTTCCTTTTTTGCTTTAGCTAACCTCCTGGGAAATGGAGCTTTTGAACGTATTCTCGTGGGTTGGTTTCTTCTTTCTCCTCCGATGATGAGTGTTCTTCATTTACCTAAGACAATTTGAGTTGTTTTTGCACCGCATCTCTCTACTTTGTTGTCGACTTCTTTTCCTTTTCGCAAGGTCATGACGGCTTTAACCTCTCCATGCTGCTGAGGTGAACTGGTACTGGCTTCATACACTCCTTTAGGATTAGGCACTGGTTGACTTGGGAATTTACCTTTCTCAACAGTCATTGCCAAGGTCTGAACTGATGAAGCAAGTTGTCCCACCATTTTTTCAAGGTTTGAAATTGATTGGGTTTGTGAGTTGAAACCCGCTCTCATCTCATTTCGTAGTTCATCAATGGTGCGGTTTTGTTGCTCGATTTTGGAGTGAATAAGATTCTTGAAATTTTGAAATGCATCCTCCCATGGTCTAGGCTGAGAATGGTTTGGGTTCTGATTATATGGTCTAAATGGTGGTTGAGAGGCTTGAGGATTTTGAGGAATTGGTTGCATTGAGCCGAGCCAGCTGTCCATTTTGTTGGAATCCTCGAGACCATGAAAAATTGGGGTGGTCTCTCCATCCAGGATTATATGTGTTGGAGTAAGGGTTATAGTTTGATGGCTTTCTCATTACATCTACGGCATTGGCTTGGCTTGATCTGAGTATGAGTCCTGGTCATGTGGCTCCGTCAATTTAGCAGCTGTTAACGATGCTATTTGACGGGAAAGACCTTCAACTATGTCTTTGACTTCTTTAATTTCTGAACTTGACTCGCCAATGTGAACCTCATTCACTCCCTTAACTCTTCTAGTACTCCTGAGTGAACGACTCCGTTGTTGGGAATTATCCGCTTGTCACCGGGAAGAAATCCCAAATCTCTTATGCACTTTTTGACATTAGCTCTCCTCCACTTGGTGCCATCAGCCATTCTTGCACCTTCGGCAATAATCCCTCCAAAAAGTATTGGCATTGGTGCCATTTTTCGTATCCATGATGTGGACACTTTAGAGTAGCCCATTGAATCGCCTCCCATGCTTCAAAATTGCTCGCCTTCTCTTTGGGTAAACTCAAATTTCCCGCGAATAAGATTGGTTTTATGTACTGGGAAATATTTATTCAAAAATTTTGTTACCATTTGTTCCCATGATGTAATGCTATTAGCAGGCAATGTATTGAACCATGAACGAGCTCTATCCTTTAAAGAAAATGGAAATAATCTAAGCTTAACATCATCATCCTAAAAAATTCTCATATTTAAAAGTTTGACAAATAAAGATGGAAATCATTCAGATGATTATATGGATCTTCATTTTCTAGGCCATAGAATGTTGGGAGACAATTTAGCACACTAGGTTTTAATTCAAAACTCCTAGCAGCCTACATTTGGGTATCGTTGCATGATGTGCTTAGTTAGCTAAGGACTAAAGTAGTCCTTAAATGGCCTCTCTTGTGGTCTTTGGTTGCAAATCCATTTCAAATTTATTTTTAATTTCAACGTGTTTGTGTGTGTGCGAAGTGTTTTTTCTAATTCAAAGTTTATAGCTCAAGATTTGGTAATTGTGACTACGACCATGCATGCAAAGAAAAAAAAATGATAACAAAATTAATAAAGATAAATAAGAGGGAGAAATTACAATACTAACCTTATTACGCTACTGCAACAAATTTGCTATGAAAATAACTCAAGCGCTATATATAAAAAGAAAATACGTGAAACAAATTAAAATAAATTAAGAGGCGGTTGAACTCGCGATTTCACAAAATAAAAAAAATAACATGAAAATTAAATTACAGAAATTTAAAGAAGAGAAGAAAAGAAAAGAAAATAATACCCACTTCAAAATTTAATTCACTTTTTTTTTTTAATAATAATAAATAAAAAAAAAATATTACAAGGAAACAAATAAAATAAATAAATAAAGAAGAAAAAAAAAAATTCTACAAATTAAAATACTTACCTCCCAAGAACGGCGCCAAAAAACTTGTTGTGCAAATTTTATCAACTCGCATAAAGTCACACGAATCTATTGTAGAATAGATTAATGGTGACGAGTGTCGATCCCACGAGGAGGTGGATTTTAATTATGTGTAGAATTAATTTTCTGAGTTGGTGGTTGGATTTATAATGACAATTATGTAGGCAATGTATTAATTTGAATTAAAGCTATTGGAATAAACTATTAAAATAAAATGCTTGATCTCCTGATCTGCCTCAACATGTACCACTCCGCTTAATATTCATTATTAGTACCAATTAAATCATGAAGGGGAACTTCCACTCATCATGAACCACACTTTAATAGATATGGTGCTAAGGGCTTCCCCGTGCAAATAAGAATAACCTCGCTTGCGGAGGCTGGTTATTCCACCGATATCCGCACAAGATTATTACTATCCTGCCTACGAAAAGTCAAAACAACCACATAAATTAAAGGGGAAGGAAAAGTAAATTTACCAAATTAA
Organism: Luvunga scandens; assembly: GCA_030449905.1. Lineage (NCBI taxonomy): Eukaryota > Viridiplantae > Streptophyta > Magnoliopsida > Sapindales > Rutaceae > Luvunga > Luvunga scandens. Next base: position 90,992 of record JASUUG010000420.1, on the reverse strand, counting down.
GCCCATGGAGCATGTTGAGACTTCACCTTCAACCCAAGCTTGAAAGGAAATTAGCCACTCATATTTGAACTAGGGGTAAAATGGGAATTTTATTACAATACGTAGAAAATACAAGATGGAGATGGAATTAGAGAAAATGGAGTCCAAAAATGGATTCAGGGGTGTCAAATTAGGGGAGCCCCTTTTATATATAAACCGAGTAAATCATGGCCATCTGATTAAAAACAATTTGGACGCCGTGATCGCGCCACGGCAAGTTCCTATTGATTGAACACATCATCGTGGGCTGTTATTCTCGTGTATATGCATGTACCGCATACACGCTTTTTTCGTCCACTAACATTCTGCCACGCCACCGTCAACATTTTTGGTCCAATAAGCTCGTGACACGCCATCACGGGCAACGCCACATCATCAAATAATGCCACATGCGGCCAATGCCACATCATTCGCCCAATCAAATGCCGCCACGCCATCGTGATAGTGCCACGCCATCGCATAAAGGCCACGCCAAAGATACAAGATATGTGAACAAAGGCCAGAAAAAGTTGTCGCGTACAGATCATCGATATATCAACCGCATCAGATGTGTGAACAAGATCGATATGTGAACAAAGCACCATTTTTCTTTTTATGCTCCTCCTAAGGTTTTCGACGTCCCCGAGTTCAAAAGTGTTGTCCGCTTTTCCATCTGATCTCTCGCTTATTGTGAAATGACCATGATATCCCCTAAAATACATAAAATACTTAATTAAAATAAAACATACATAATTAAATTACAAAAAGACTTAAAGACATAAAAATAGGGATGTTAATGAGACTTGAGAGAAAATGATGTTTTTCTCCATTATAAATACACACTTTCTAATACTCAACACACCCCCAACTTCAGCTTGTTGCTAGTCCCTAGCAATTTGAGCGAAAACAAAACTCAAACAATTTTTTTTTTTTTTTTTTTTTTTTTTTATACTCATGGTATTTATTCAATCGACTAACGATAACAATCAAATAAAAGTATAAGATTATCTACAGTCTAAAGAAATATCATTCCCACATCAACTCTCCACATGAATCAGCTTTAAAAACTTTGTCACAACTTTAGTAATCGAGTCACTTTTAAGAATGACATGCAAACCCCAAAATCTCACCTAGTAGTAGAATACGCCACAAAGAAATTAAACCCAAAATAATCACTCCAAAGAATAAGAAATTGAGTGAAAATAATAAAGAAATAATATCACACACTCTCACCAAGGTGACAAAAAATACGCCCTCAACTTTAAAATAGTACGATTTTAATGCTAATCAAACCAATACATTCATCATCTCTTTTTTTTTTTTTTTTTTTTTTTTTTTTTTTTTTTTTTTTTTTTTTTTTAAGATGATTGCCACATCTTTTCAACCCATATAACTAGCTTATTTCGACTATAGTTCCCCCTAAAATCAAGAAGGACTTTTATTGTGACGTAACGTAGGCTAGGACGTGACGCTAACAAAGAAAGGATAATAGAAAAAATAAAATATATGTTTGAAAAATGTATAACTTTGAGATCAGTAAGCGCTTTTCACTTGATTTTTTTTTTATTTTTTTTTTTTTATTTTTTATTTATTTTTTTTTTGTAAACATTTTTTTTTCTTTTGTTTCTTTTTCTCTTTTTTTTTTTAGCACCTTTTTTTTTTATACAAAATTATCTCTATTTTCAAACATAAATGGGTGGTGAGAAATACAAAATATAAGGTGATACTCCACATCGGAGCGACAAAGATAATAGGTTCACAAAGAAAAAAAGTCTTTATTTTTATTATTTTTTATTATTATTTTTTTTTTTTTATTTTAAGGCTCAAAGGGGTTAACTATGATACATATTAATAGGGTTGGCTAAAGGCTCAAACGACCAAAGATGGCCTTTTCTCACATCTTTTAGTGTTCTAAATAATCTTCCATATCTACTAGTTAGATAGATCTTCTGACGTGGCAACATAAATTTTTTTTTTTTTTTTTTTTTTTTTAGAGATAATGTATAAAGAATAAACTCATGTTCGAATGAAGAATGTGCAAAAAGCAACATTTCCAAGAAAAATGTTAGCTCAAAACTCACTTGAAAATTCTTATGACATGTGCATTCTTTCAAGAAACTTATATTTGTCTCCAACATCAACATGTAGAGAATAAACATGGTGTAACATAACTAAAGACCAAAGATAATACAAATACTAAAATTTGAAAGTTATCATGTCATCTAATTATGAAAAGATCACACAAAAACGCCATTTTTTTTTTTTTTTTTTTTTTTAAGAAGATGCGTTTCTGAGTCACACACTCCATATTCAGCCATCTTCGACTCAAAAATTTAGCCACGCTTAGTTTCTAAAATAAAAATAGTAAAAATTACACCAAGATTAAGATATTCCACAATTGTCAACTATTCCCTCCCCCAACTCGAACGAAACATTGTCCTCAATGTTGAAAGAAAATAGGGTTTAAGACATCACCCGAGTGCCGGATCACGTAAGAAAATATTTACAAGCGAGAGTTAAATCTAATTTGTACTTTTACTACTTTCCATCGTTACCATCATTAGTTGGCCATTCCAACACGAGGGTCTTGGGATCCGCTCGGGTCTATAAGCTTGTAATGATCAATTAACTCGTTAGCAGTATGAGCACAAATAAAGATTTTTTTCGCTGTGAAAGGGATGAAATGGTTTTTTATTGCATGGTTAAGAAATGCGATGAAGCCATCATAAAAGTTATTGACATTTAACAAACCGATGGGTTTCTGATGAATGTTCAGATGGGCCCAAGATGCTAATGTGATTAGTGCCTCTAGAGTTGCAAGATCTCCTGGTAGGAAAATAAAAGCATCAGCATGATTTAGCATTTCAGTTATTCTTTCTTGCATACCTGAGACAACTAACTCTTCTCCAGTTGGTGAGTCAGACATATAGGCCAACGGTTTGAGGCTTCTTGGGATGATGCCTAACACTTGGCTCCCTCTGAGATAAACAGCTTCTGAGACTAGTTTTGATAACCCTCGGTCACCTCCTCCATAAACCAGATGCAAATTTCTTTCTCACATGCTGCTGACCAAGATCGATGGTCGCCTCAACGAACTCTTTATGTTTGCCATAGTTAAATCCAGAGAGCACAAATGTTTTTGAATTGTTTATCGGGGAGTAGCTGCCATTGGGATGCTTCTCAAAAACAATTTGTGAGTCTAAAAGAAAATGATCATATATCAAGGATCTTGGTGACAATGATTTACAATGATAGAGGTAGCATGTCTATGTCAATTAACGCCAGAAAGACATGGCTCGAGATTCAAAAAGGAAATAGTAAAAGAAAAAGCACTCAATTATTAAAGACAATAATGCAATTGATAAAACAACAAAGAAATAAAACAACAAAGAAAGTAAAACAACAAGAAAAGGATATTTACAGGTAGTTGTGATTGTGGCTCACATCTTCCTCCTCGGTTTTACGTCCGTAAACGGCTTGAACGCCTCTACGGGTCGAGGATAGGCTTCCCATCCAGCTTTTCTTATAAATCGCAAACAGGTCGCTTATAGTCGATTCCCAAGACTATATCGTGCATGCTCTTTTTTTTGAAATAATGGCCATAATCGAGAATTGCTCTTTGACGTATCCACCGGGATGCGTTTCAAGAGACAAAAGGATATCATCCAATGACTCTTTATTCAAGCCATCCCTAATGAATTGAATCTTATCTTCCCTATTATCGACATCATTCCTAAAGAACAAGGATTTTTATCGCATTTCATCCTGCACACTTATGACAATTAACATGAAGTTTTTCAGCTCTTCGCTTTCTCGAGTAATTTCCTTTACCACAACCAGCATGTATGCAATAAATTTAGAGGTAACTCACCGCCAAACGCACCTTGGCCTCGATTAACCAACGGATGTCAAAGCAGGACGTTATTTCTCATAAGCAATCGCATGCGTCGACCGAGCTTTATAGATCGTAGCGAGGGCATTCTGAGGAAGTGAAGGAAATCGCTTGTGAAGCTTTGCTAGAATCGCGTTTCATCATACCTTCTTCTCGAATATTAGTTATTAAAAACTAAAGTAACCGACTTTGATTGTCACGAGTACCGTTATCCGCCACTTAACCGGGTAACAAACTAGAGAACACACAAAAAAGAAAAGAAAAGAAAAGAAAAGAAAATAATAATCTCACAATTGTCCTCTTATCGAGTTTTCCTCAAGTTCGATTTGGGTTTCGTTGATACCTCCTCAATTTCTTTGAGTTGTCTTTCTAGATCTTCAACGTGGATACCAACTCCTGAGGTTGTAGCTTCCAAATACGATGCGTTTTACAAAATCGTATCCGCTTCTCGATGAGATTGTACACGCTTGAAGTTGTCTCGAGAATGTTCAAGAGAACTGCCTAGTTGAGAACACATAATTAAAGTGATAAAAGAAAAACTGAATGATTAAATAAACACACTTTCACAAAAATTTAAATCACCGAAAAGAAGAAATAAATAAGAAAATTCTTAATTTAAATTTGGTGGGTCACTCAAATCTATTTCTGCCTTTTTTCACGTGGTTGGTACTCTGATATGGCTTCAATCTTTGACCATTAACTTTAAAAATTACACCGCTTCTTTTTCGATCCTTAAATTTAACTCGCTCCATATGAAAAAACAAATGGGACTATAAAGGACCACCATCGATAACAGAACTTACCTGGGAATAAAAAAGGCAAGCGAGAATTGAATAAAAGTACTTTCCTCGACCTGGTGTGAAGATTTTCTCATAATTTGCTTGTCATGAAAGACTTTCATTCGCTGTTTGTAAATCTTGGCATTTTTGTATACATCATTACGACTTTCTTCAAGTTCTCCGCTTTGATTTTCTTTCTAAGTTAGCTTGCGCATGTCAAAGTTGAATTTCTCACGCCCAATATGCACAATGCTCAAGTTTTGGTGATTCTAATGATGGACTCGCTTTTTCTCTCGATGGTGCTAGTTGTTCCACTCTTGACTTCCATTTGTTAATGTCCATGGATGGTGCTCAATCAAGTAAGGCGTTAACCTCATCTATTGATCTCACAATATCAAAATTCAAACCAAAGTGAGTTAAACATGTTTGTAAAGGGTCATCACTAAGATTTGAAAGAAAAGTATTATCAACTAATTCTTCGATTAAATCCACATCAACAATTTCATCATCTCGCATTGGGAGGTTGTTTGGCGATGTTGAAGATATTTAGTTCCATCGCCATATTGCCAAAAGACAAATCGCATATTTTCCAAATTCCGCATTGAATGCGAAAGATCGGCAGCTTGCCAAGAAAGGTCGCCCTAGATAATAGGGATCCGCTTCCTCAATCCTCGGATCTGGCCGAGTGTCAATTACAATGAAATCAACAGGAAAATAAAACTTATCTACCTCGTATAAGACGCCCTCCACAATACCACGAGGTTTTTTCATGGACCGATCGCAAGTCGTAACACCACCGAGTCATGTAATTCTCCCACCCAAGTTTCACAAATACCGAGTAAGGCAAATGATTTACACTAGCTCCTAAGTCCAACAAAGCATTCTCAATTGTGTGGTTCCCTATACTACATGAGATAAATGGGGAGCCTGGGGTCTTTATATTTTTAGAAAGTTTGTGTTGGAGTATAGAACTCACGTTTTCTCGTTAAAAATGCCTTCTTTTCAACATGAATGTTTCTCTTTTTTAGTACAAAGGTCTTTAAGAAACTTGGCATAAGATGGCACTTGTTTTATAGCATCAAGCAAAGGGAGGATGTTAACACTTACCTGCTTAAAGATTTCAAAATCTCACTTGTAGATTTTCCCTTTTTTGCTTTAGCTAACCTCCTGGGAAATGGAGCTTTTGAACGTATTCTCGGTTGGTTGGTTTCTTCTTTCTCCTCCGATGATGAGTGTTCTTCATTTACCGACAATTTGAGTTGTTTTTGCACCGATCTCTACTTTGTTGTCGACTTCTTTTCCTTTTCGCAAGGTCACGACGGCTTTGACCTCTCCATGCCGCCGAGGTGAACTCGGTACTTGCTTCATACACTCCTTTAGATTTGGCACTCGCTGACTTGGGAATTTACCTTTCTCAACACCATTGCCAAGGTCCGAATCGATGAAGCAAGTTGTCCCACCATTTTTTCAAGGTTTGAAATTAATTGGGTTTGTGAGTTGAAACCCGCTCTCATCTCATTTCGTAGTTCATCAATGGTGCGGTTTTGTTGCTCGATTTTGGAGTGAATAAGATTCTTGAAATTCAAATGCATCCTCCCATGGTCTAGGCCGAGAATGGTTTGGGTTCGATTATATGGTCTAAATGGTGGTTGAGAGGCTTGAGGATTTTGAGGAATTGGTTGCATTGGTGGAGCTGAGCTGAGCCGAGTCAGGTCCATTTTGTTGGAATCCTCGAGACCATGAAAATCGGGGTGGTCTCTCCATCCAGGATTATATGTGTTGGAGTAAGGGTTATAGTTTGATGGCTTTCTCATTACATCTACGGCATTGGCTTGATCCGAGTATGAGTCCTGGTCATGTGGCTCCGCAATTTAAGAAATTGTTAACGATGCTATTTGTCGGAAAGACCTTCAACTATGTCTTTGACTTCTTTAATTTCCGAACTTGACTCGCCAATGTGAACCTCATTCACTCCTTAACTCTTCTAGTACTCCCGAGTGAACGACTCCGTTGTTGGGAATTATCCGCTTGTCGAAGAAATCCCAAATCTCTCGATGCACTTTTTGACATTAGCTCTCCTCCACTTGTTGCCATTAGCCATTCTTGCACATTCGGCAATAATCCCTCCAAAAAGTATTGGCATTGGTGCCATTTTTCGTACCCATGATGTGGACACTTTGGAGTAGCCCATTGAATCGCCTCCCATGCTTCAAAATTGCTCGCCTTCTCTTTGGGTAAACTCAAATTTCCCCGCGAATAAGATTGGTTTTATGTCTTTGGGAAATATTTATTCAAAAATTTTGTTACCATTTGTTCCCATGATGTAATGCTATTAGCAGTAAATGATTGAACCATGAACGAGCTCTATCCTTTAAAGAAAATGGAAATAATCTAAGCTTAACATCATCATCCTAAAATTCTCATATTTAAAAGTTTGACAAATAGCATGGAAATCATTCAGATGATTATATGGATCTTCATTTTCTAGGCCATAGAATGTTGGGAGACAATTTAGCACACTAGGTTTTAATTCAAAACTCCTAGCAGCCTACATTTGGGTATCGTATGCATGATGTGCTCAAGTTAGCTAAGGGGACCAAGTAGTCCTTAAATGGCCTCTCTTGTGGTGGGCTTTGGTTGCAAATCCATTTCAAATTTATTTTTAATTTCAACGTGTTTGTGTGTGCGAAGTGTTTTTTCTAATTCAAAGTTTATAGGCTCAAGATTTGGTAATTGTGACCTACGACCCTGCATGCAAAGAAAATAAAATGATAACAAAATTAATAAAGATAAATAAGAGGGAGAAATTACAATACTAACCTTATTACGTCATTTAAATTTTGCTATGAAAATAACTCAAGCGCTATATATAGAAAAGAAAATACGTGAAACAAATTAAAATAAATTAAGAGGCGGTTGAACCTGCCGATTTCACAAAATAAAAAAAAAAAATAACATGAAAATTAAATTACAGAAATTTAAAGAAGAGAAGAAAAGAAAAGAAAATAATACCTACTTCAAAATTTAATTCACTTTTTTTTTCTCTCTTTTTTTTTTAATAATAATAAATAAATAAATATTACAAGGAAACAAATAAAATAAATAAATAAAGAAAAAAAAATTCTACAAATTAAAATACTTACCTCCCCGGCAACGGCGCCAAAAACTTGTTGTGCAAATTTTATTGAACTCGCAAGTGCACGAATCTATTGTAGAATAGATTAATGGTGACGAGTGTCGATCCCACGAGGAGGTGGATTTTAATTATGTGTAGAATTAATTTTCTGAGTTGGTGGTTGGATTTATAATGACAATTATGTAGGCAATGTATTAATTTGAATTAAAGCTATTGGAATAAACTATTAAAATAAAATGCTTGGATCTCCTGGATCTGCCTCAACATGTACCATCGGCTTAATATTCATTATTAGTACCAATTAAATCATGAAGGGGAACTTCCACTCATCATGAACCACACTTTAATAGATATGGTGCTAAGGGCTTCCTCAGTGCAAATAGAATAACCTTGCTTGGGAGGCGGTTATTCCACCGATATCCGCACAAGATTATTACTATCCTGTCTCACGAAAAGTCAAAACAACCACATAAATTAAAGGGGAAGGAAAAGTAAATTTACCAAATTAAGCCCATGGAGCATGTTGAGACTTCACCTTCAACCCAAGCTTGAAAGAAATTAGCCACTCATATTTGAACTAGGGGTAAAATGGGAATTTTATTAAAATACGTAGAAAATACAAGATGGAGATGGAATTAGAGAAAATGGAGTCCAAAAATGGATTCAGGGGTGTCAAATTAGGGGGGGGGAGCCCCCTTTTTATATATAAACTGAGTAAATCATGGCCACCTGATTAAAACAATTTGGACGCTCAGGATTGCGCCACGTGGCAAGTTCCTATTGGATTGAACACATCATCAGGGCTGTTATTCTGTGTATATGCGTGTACCGTACACACGTTTTTTTCGTCCACTAACATTCTGCCACGTCACCGGTCAACATTTTTGGTCCAATAAGCTCGTGACACGTCATCAGTCAACGCCACATCATCAGTCAAGTCAATGCCACATCATTCGTCCAATCAAATGCCGCCACGTCATCGTATAGTGCCACGCCATCGTCATAAATGCACACGTCGGATACAAGACATGTGAACAGTGCCGTGAACAGTGTCGTGTACAGTACCGTATATATCAACCGTACCGTATGTGTGAACAGTACCGTATATGTGAACAGTGCCATTTTTCTTTTTATGCTCCTCCTAAGGTTTTCGACTGTCCTGAGTTCAAAAGTGTTGTCCGTTTTTCCATCTGATCTCTCGTTTATTGTGAAATGACCATGATATCCCCTAAAATACATAAAATACTTAATTAAAATAAAACATACATAATTAAATTACAAAGGACTTAAAGACATAAAAATAGGGATGTTAGTGAGACTTGGAGTGTAAAATGATGTTTTTCTCCATTATAAATACACACTTTCTAATACTCAACAATAGGTGCATTGCATAATTTAAGGAGCATTCTCCTATATGGAAAAGTGCTAAAAAAAGTAAGTAAATGTGGTTTTCTCTTAGTGTTTTGATGCCATGAGAATCTAGTTATGTCCTGAGTAGCTATTTAGAAAGCCGTCAAATTCATGACACATTAATTTATCAAGCATTTGATGGACAAATGGTAAAAGAGAGGTCTTTTTGTGTGACAAAATATAATTTTCTATAATCAATGCATACATGCCACCTTGTAGTTACTTTAGTGGGTATTAATTCATTTTTGATGTTGGAAATTACTGTGATTCCTAATTTTTTAGGGACGACCTGCACAAGATTGATCCATGAACTATCAGAGATGGGATAAATGATACTTGCATCTAATAGTTTAAGGACTTTAGCTCTAACAACTTCTTATATATTAAGGTTTAATCAACGTTGCATTTTCCTAGTAAGTTTAACATTTTTATTAAGATGAATGTAATGCATGCAATCTATTAGGTTTATACTTTTTCTATTAAGGTTTAATCAACGTTGCTTTTCCTTAGTTTGTTTAAAATTTTCATTAAGATGAATGTAAGACATGCAATCTACTGGGTTTATACCTTTTATGTTAGCGATGGTCCATCCAAATGCCTTTTCGTGCTCTCTTAGAACATTGAACAACTTACTCTTTTATTTGTCATCAAGAGAAGATGAAATGATTATAGGTGAAGTGCTTTCATCTCTTAAGAATGCATACTCCAAAGTGTTAGACAACGTTTTGAGCTCGAGCTTAGGTGGTGATTCTGATAATGGGCTGAGTTTCTTCCCCGATGGTGCCAATTGCTCTATTCTTGATTTCCATTTATTTTAGTATCCATCAATGGTGATGAATTGAGTAAGGCATTAACCACGTCAATTGATCAATCAATATCAAAATCTAACCCAAAATGAGTTAAACATGTTTATAAAGAATCATCACTAAGGTTAGAAGTAAAAGTATAATCAACTTTTAATTAAATCAACATTAATAATTTCATCATCTCTATTTTGAGGATGTTTGGTAATGTTAAAGATATTCAACTCTATAATCATGTTGCCAAAGGACAATTGTACATTTATGGCCTTGTACTAAATATGGGTATTAGTAATGACTAAGAAAAGTTGGCCAAGAATTATGGGAATGTGTTTATTCGAATCTTACATGGTTGAGTGTCAAACACATTAAAATCAATAGAAAAATAAAGCTTATCTACTTAGATAAACACATCCTCCATAATACCACGAGATATTTTCATGGATCGATTTGTGAGTTACAATACAATTCGAGTTTAGTGCAATTCTCCACGTCCAAATTTCACAAATACTGACTAAGCCAAAAGATTTCTACTAGCTCTTATATCCCGCAAGACATTCTCAATTATGTGATTCCCTATATTATATAAGATGGTAAGGCAGCCTCGATCTTTGTATCTTGGAGGAAATTTTTGTTGGAATATAGAATTAATGTTTTTTGTTAAAAACACATTTCTTTTGAACATGAATACTTTTCTTTTTAGTGCAAAGGTCTTTAAGAAACTTGGTATAAGAGGGCACTTGTTTTATAATATCAAGCAAATTAGTGTTAACACGTACCTATTTAAAGATCTCTATGATCTCACCTGTGGAATGTTTCTTCTTTACTTTAACTAACCTATGAGGGAATGACCCTTTTGGGACATATTCTCATGAGTTGCTTTCTTCTTTCTTCTTATGTGATGAGTCCTAGGAGTTTAAAGTTTGAACTTGAGTTTTTTTTTTATTCATCTTTTTAAATTATAAAAATATTATTAGTAAAAAATTTCAATAATAAACTAAACTCAACCCAACAAAAAAGTATTTGGGTGTCGTTATTTCTTTGCCAGACATTCTAACTCTCTTTGAAAAACTAGATGCTGATGACTCCTCTATTAAAAACTACTCAAAATACTTCAATTTTATTTTCTAACTTGTCCTCTGAGTTAATGTAACTAAGAAACAAAATCTCAAAATTCACATAAAATGTTTATGAAAATATTGATAATTGTTACTCTATGTTCTTTTTAAGTGCTTTTAATACCAATGATGATGTTATATTAGCATTAGCATACATTTTTTTCAATCAGAATTTTTTTAAAAATAAGTTAAAGTAGTTATAATATTTTAGGCCCCTAATGTTTTCAATCTATTCAGTAAATATATAATTTAATCATTTTATAAAATAAGTCAATAATTTCACTTGGAAAAAATGTATAATTGAATTAGGGACATATTTGAAAATAAAATAAAAATTCTATTGTTATATGAAATTGATAAAACACAAGGGTAACTGAATTAGGGACATATATGAAAACAAAATAAAAACTCTATCCTAATATAAAATTAATCAAACATTAAGGGGTATAAATGATTTTTTCTAGACTAGATTGAGCTCCAGCTAGGTCTACCTCGGCTATAGGTCCACCACTGACAAAAACTTATTTATACAATATTTACAAAAAATATAACTCTATAAATTAAGATGACTTACTCGCAGGCAACAACACCAAAAGCTTATTGTGCAAATTTTATTGTACTGTAAGCACATGAAGTGTAAATTAACGGTGACAAGTGTTGATACTATGAGGCAAATTTAATTATACAAAGGGTTAATTTTTCTAGTTCATTGGTGAATTGGTTGGATGTGTTTTTTTTGTGCATTACTAAAAAGAATGACGGGAGTAAATTAAAGATGAAACAATCCAAATGAAATACTTGAGTTTTTAGATTCACACTCAATATTTCACCATGGGCTTAATATTCTTTTTTAGTTCCAATTAATTTATGAGAAGGGGTATTTCCACTCCTCATGGTCCTCATTTTGGTAAATATGATATAAAACACTTATTGCGCTAGAGCAAAATAATCTTCTACTAAATGTGATGTCAAATATATGTTGTGCATGATGATAATAATCTTACTGTCAATAATGTGGTAAGACCATCCACTAAATAACTTATATGCATTTTCTGTCAACACCGAGTCAAGACGAATCAATAATACTAAAAGGGAATTTTTCGCTAATAAATATAGTGTAAAGTGCTCATCGTGCCAAATAGTAATGATCTTTCACTAGAGAGACGGTATTCTATGCAAAATCTATACAAGTTTATTACTGTCTATCAACAATGAGTCAAAACAATCTACATAAATCGGAGAGAGAATTAATAAACTTATAAAATTAAGCCCATGGATCATGTTGAGACTTCATCTTCAACTCAAGCTTGAAACTAAATTAGTCACTCATATTTAACTAAGGGTAAAATAGTAATTTTATTAAAGTACATAGAAAATACAAGATGGAGATAGAATTATATAAGATGGAGCTAAGATTTAGATTCAAAGTTGCCGAATTAAGGGGTCCTTTATTTATAGATACAACAGGTAAATTATGGCTATCAAATGAAAACAACTCGGATGTTTAGGATTGTGCCACGTGGCAAGCTCTAATTGGATGGAAAACGTCAACAAAGCTCTGATTCGGTGAATTGCGTGTAACATACACCTATTTTTTGGTCCAATAATATACTACCATATCATTGGTCTATCTCATGTCAGCTGGGCCTTACCAAAATCCTAAAATTATGATTTTTCCCTTTATGTCTTTCTTCAGGTTTTTAGCTATCTTGAGCTCAAAAATCCTATTTGTTTTGTTATCTAATTTTTCATTAATCATGAAATGGCTAAAATATCTCTGAAATACATAAAATACTCAAATTATAATAAAATACATGTAATTAAAGTTTAAAGGACTTAAATATATAAAAGTAGAAATGTCAATAAGACTTAAAGTACAAAATGATTATTTTATCATTTATAAATCTACATTCTCCAAAGCACTCAACATTCTATAACTCAATCAACACTAGGAAATCATGTTCAAGAACTCAATGAACCCGAAACTCGAAAAAGATTAGCAAAACATGTAAAAATAAAAAAAAAATGGTAAGTACTTAACACTTGCAACTCAGTCATATCACAACTTCAACAACTCTCATTCATCACACCTCATGAAACTCAATCATTACTAACTCCTCAACAAAAGATCATATTCATGAAATATATACTCAAACCTCGTGAAACTTAATCAATCAAGTAAGTAAACAACTCATCAACATAGCATAATCCTTCCCAACCAAATTAAGCAAAGAGTATACAAATTCTGAAACCAGTAACAAATAAAAGCCCAACAACTTGTAAATCAAGCAAAATGTTAAGCTATTTTGTGAACCTTTACCTCTATTCAACTTTCAAATATAGTTTTCGTTATATAGTGCTAAAATGATATGCTGATTTGCCAAAGCGCATGTGATGCCTCATCTTATCACTACAGACAAAATAGATACTAAAAACATTCACAAGATTCAAATAAGGTTTCTGCACTTTCAGTCTCTTGTATTTCCGAACAAACTACACCTGATTATAACTATAAAAGCTACTCCTCTTGATCAATTCATTTGATAGGTACTTAACCCCTCACTTTTAATTAGATAAAAAAGAATTACAACCAAACAATTTTATCTTAAATTTTAAAACAAAACAAGATAAATAATAACTTAATTTACTTTCAAATCACTTACACAAACTCCTAGAAATTCCATAATGAAAAATTTTTGAAAATGAGCTCCGGCTCCGTTGTGACAAACAAACTATTGCAAAAGCACCCAAAAAATAATAGTGCAGGCTTAATAATTTTTAGAATATTGTGCAATATCAACAAGAATTGTTCTAGGAAAACCTTAAGACTCACTGCTAGTCACATCAAAGACCCGAAATGAATGTATATATGCTGAGTCAAGTGCTGGCAAAATACATATAGAAATTACTTAATCAAATGTACTACAGAAGAAAGGGCAGTTAAAACTTAGAAACCGTAGAGCCATTGAAGTTTAAGTTTCAAAATTTGACATGTGGTAAAAGCACTAGCACCTCCATGTAATCTTAAAAGTTTCAGATTGACAATTTAATAATGAACAACATCATTAAATATACTACTTTTCAAGAGAAATTTGATTAAACCATTTTTTAAAATTAATTAAACTAAACCAAAATGTTCCTAAGTCTATTTGGAAGAAGCAAATTAATCAAGCATATGAATCGTTTTCCCATTTGACAACCAAATATTTCTCAAGATATAAAGATTTACCTTTATTAAGCAATGAAAGTATTTAGATAGCTATTAAAAAATCTAAAAAATATGTGCATGTATATCTAAATATTAATATTTGGTTTAAAAATAGTTAAGTTAATAGCAAAGTTGTGTATCTTTAATACTTCATTGAAATTGAAATATAGATATAAGAAATCATGCTTAACAATCGGCAAAATCATGTAATTATGCATATTGGTGAGACAATTATAAATTAACAAAGGAAAATCAACAAACATTGAAATGAATGGGGCACAAAAGTGTAATTTTACCCAACCTAGGGTTTACCTTGCCGTGACTAAAAAATTAAACGACTGTGCTGAAGTAATCTCAGACTCAATGGCAGCACTGGTGATATGTGAAACATGGTGGACTATGGTGGATCGAGGATAACAACCTATCTAGTTGTGGCGGCTGTTCACAAAAAGTTGAATGGTACTGCAATAGCTTTACAACTTAATGCATAGTATGGCAATAAAATCCGAATTCGGCCCAGATCTGCAAGGATCCGGAGATTTGGATCTAGAAAAAAATTCAGATATGCTTATTAATAAATGCAGATATGGATATGGAAACTTTGAATCCGCAAGAATTTGGATCCAGATCCAAATGTAAGTACATCCAATCGGATATCTAGATCCGTTAAATTTAATTTTAAATTAAAAATTAAATTTTATTTGTGAATTTATGAAGTTGTTGTATGTTATTTATGTTGAATTATTAATTGTTGAATTTTATTTGATATTATTAAATAAATTATTTAATTTTATTTTAAATTATATATACATTATATATTATTAAATAATATTATATATTAATTTATATTTTAAATATATATATATATATATATATATATATATATATATATATTTATATATATATATTAAAGATTAAATTTCATTTGTGGATTTATGATGATGTTGTTGTATGTTATTCATATTGAATTATTAATTTTTGAATTATGATTGAATTTTATTTAATATTATTAGGTGAATTATTGAATTTTTAAATTATATATTAAATTATTTAATTTTGATTTTGAAGATTCAGATATTCGAAACATTCGCCGCATCCGTTGCAGATATTATCCACATCTAGATCCACATATTTTTTACAGATCTAAATGCGGATGAGGATATAGAAATATAAATATGGATCCAGATACACCTACATCCAGATCCTGAACTGAATTTTACCATCTCTAATGTTATCTGTAGCTAGCTAGCTCATATATTTAACTATGCAGCAGTAGTAACAGCTAGAAGACTAGCTTGATGTGGTAATAAAAACAAAAGAGCAGGAAAATAAAAGAAAAGAAATAGTTAAAAAAAAAAGAAATGACACAGTGAAGAATCAGAACTTGATGCAAGTCACGATCCTATGTCAACTTGGCCTACTTAGGCACGCATGCACAAATAAATAACAACGTGCATATATTAATTAAATCATTTTTGAATGCATGGATCGGATAAATGTCTTATCTTTTAACATACCAAGAAAAATTAAACCAAAGTCAGATCAACACTACAAGATGCACCCTAATTAATAATATAAAAAGAAATAGCTAATACACAAATAAATTTTAACTAAGGTGAATTTTCATGGTCCAGGTGCTGTCATTAAACTACCTCGAATCAGACAGCTTGACAAATTACAATGCACCAACCTTCCACAAAGCTGCCAACAGAGTCATTTTTCTATACAAATAAGTTCTCTGAATATTACCAGTGTAGCTTTATTATGCCTTCATTTTTGTAATAAGGTTCCTTCATTATGTTATTTTGAAGACTCTTCAGTAACTATTAAAAAAAAGAACAGCATAACACATGAATGCCTTCTATTAGCTATCAAGTTTCAGCTTGTTAATGAGATACTTTATTAATAATCGCACTGCCATCTTTGCATCTCTGAAAATATATGAGAAATCGATTAATTCAGAAATTAATGAAAAACTAATTTAAAAGACGAAAAGAGAAAGAAAGATCGGGGTGGGGGATGAAATGGAATTGATTAATTACTTGATTACTAAGTACCTCTTTAGTATTTGAGGCAAGAACGATTCTTTGGCACTGTGCATTCAAAAAGAAAAGAGAAAGAGAGATTATTTTCATTAATACAATGTAATTAATTAATTTGAAAAATGCTAGCTTAAATTTTCAAACAATATGGTAACGAAATTAGTAAAAGCAGAAAATGAAAATTGTACTTACTTATTTTGGGAAGCTAGTAGCATGAACCAAATGTCGGAATGAGGTCTCCTTGGTCGATCAATGATTTTGATTTCTGAAATTAGAAATTGGGTCAGCTTTGGGTTATAGTAGCACAATCATAAAAAAGGTACAACCTTGGATCCTAATTCCAAATTTTGTTTTTTAAAAAGGTGCTTCAAATAAATTCATCATCATCTTTTGCTTATGCTTTTTCTTCTCCTTCAATCCTCTGTGATTGGGTTTAAATTCAACCTACAGTTTCAAATAGAAACGCACTAAATCAAGCCTCAAGTTTCCAACAGAAACGCACCAAATCATACCTGGGGTTTCAAACTCCCTTGTTCTTCTTCAATCAAACAACTTGAGCGAGAGTTTAGGACTCATGGCTTCTTGTTATTTTTCTTCTACAAATTAAGAGTTTTTTTTTTTTTTATAAAAGGAAAGGGGGGTGGGTAAGCCCAAATCAATTTTTACCCTCCTCCCCACCCCCAGAGCTCGAACCTGAGTCCACACAAGCGAGGGGCGACAAATTGCATTGCCAACCAACTCAATTAAGCCCTTGAGGGCCTTCTACAGATTAAGAGTTTCAATTAGGGTTGTTTTAGTTAAATGAAGGCTTAAATGAGAGCAATAGTGAGGATTTTGGCTTTCAGTAAAATAGTAAAGTGAGTGTTTGAGTGAGTGAGGGGATGGTTTGATATACCACGAACTTGCTCAGCTTCATTGATAGCGGATGTGAGGCTTAGGGTTAGGGTTCTATGAAGTGTTAGAGAGAGAGGGATTTGTTGCTTTGTTCAATCATATCATATTGTTATGATAGATTCTTGACATAACAAAATAAGTCATAAAATTTCTATCATTATTTAGCATTTTTTAGTAGTGATGTGACATGGAGCTGTGGCCTATAGCTAAGGCCATGTTTATTATTATGGTTGAGTAGTTATAATTTGAAAATCCACACTACTTACATGTTTGGTAAATATTTACAGTTATATTTGAAAGTTAAGTTGATTTTAGCTACATTTATAAGATGAAAAACCTATAATAATTTTGCTATTTATGAAAATTGTTATTTGAAAAGTTATATTTACCACACACTATGAACTTTTCTTTTTCATAACTACATTTTTTTTTCTTTTTTCTCATAGCAGTGAGTTTTAAGCCACCTCACCTTAATAGTAAATAAGACCTAAAGTAGGTGTTCAAAATTTCAAACAAATGCTTTTCAATTTCCCTGTTAGCTACAATAATAGTATATTACTGTCTTGAATTTTAATTTAACACTAAAAATGTTGAAACACATAGATATTATTCAGAAGAGAGAAAAAGATATTTTCAATTAACATTTTTTATTTAAAAAAATCATGGGTTGTTAAATTAAATTTAAATTTAAAATAATGGTAAATCCTACCATGTATTATCTATAAAGGTTGTCGTTAATTAGTTGCCCCATTGCAATCAATATACTGTAACGCAAATTGAACATGGCTTTGCTCATCATATTCCTTGTGTCACTCCCGGGAATCTTTTACTTTCTTCATCTCCAGAGGAAACGCATAAACAAACCCAAAACGACAAGAGCGTTATTACCATCAGGACCTCGAGGTCTTCCCTTAATCGGAAACCTCCACCAGCTTGAAAGCACAAACCTTCATTACCAACTCTGGAATCTCTCGAAAAAATATGGCCCACTCATGTCACTACGCCTTGGCCTTGTGCAGACAGTAGTAGTTTCTTCGGTGAAAATGGCAAAAGAGGCTTTGAAAACCCATGATGTGGTATTTAGCGGCAGGCCAGCCTTGGTTGCCCAACAGAAATTAGCCTACAATGGCTTAGATGTTATCTTTGCCCCATACAACGACAACTGGAAAGAGATGAGGAAAATATGTGTCACTCATCTTCTTAGTGCCAATAGAGTCCACCATTTTCGTCCCGTGAGAGAAGATGAGGTGGCACGTATGATCGAGAAGATTTCATCATCATCATCATCATCATCGCCATCACCAGCAACGGCGGTGATTAATCTGAGTGAGTGTTTAATGTCACTTACAAATTCGGTCGTATTTAGGGTTGCGTTTGGGAAGACGTTTGATAATAAAGCTGGCGAAAGAAGCAAGTTCCACTCGTTGCTTGATGAGACTAGGGTTGTGTTCGGAGACTTCTATTTCAAAGATTTTTTCCCTTTCTTGGGTGGTCTTTTTGATAAGCCTCCTATTTAGCATTTTTTAGTGGTGATGGGTGGTCTTTTTGATAAGCCTCCTATTTAGCATTTTTTAGTGGTGATGTGACGTGGTGGAGGCTGAAGCCTGAACTTGAGGAAAGTTGCACTACTTAAATATTTGGTAAATACTTACAACTGTAATTTAAAAGTTAAGTTGATTTTAGTTATATTTATAAGAAGAAAAACCTATAATATTTTTACTATTTATCAAAATTATTATTTAAAAATTATATTTACCACACACCATAAACTTTTTTTTTTCATAACTGCATTTTTTCTTTTTTCTTTTTTCTTTTTTGGCTTTATAACAGTGAGTTTTAAACTGCCTCATCTTAATAGCAGATAGGACCTCAAGTGGGTGTTCAAAATTGTGAACAACTGCTTTTGAATTTTCCTGTTGCTAGATTAATATTAGTATATTACTGTGTTGAATTTTAAGTTAACACTAAAAATGTTGAAACCCACAGATATTATTAGAGAATTCGGAAGAGAGAAAAAGATATTTTCAATTAATATTTTTTTTATAAAAAAATAATGGCCCCGCAAAATTAAATTTAAATTTAAAATGATGATGAATCCTACCATGCATTATTTATAAAAGGTGTTGATAATTATTTGCCCCATTGCAATCAAAATAACACAGATTGGAAATGGCTGTGCTCATCATATTCCTTGTGTCACTCCCAATAATCTTTTACTTCCTTCATCTCCAAAGAAAACGCATAAACAAACCCAAAACGACAAGTGCTTTATTACCACCAGGACCTGGAGGTCTTCCCTTGATAGGAAACCTATATCAGCTTGAAAGCACAAATCGCTACCAACTCTGGGATCTCTCCAAAAAATATGGCCCGCTGATGTCTCTACGCCTTGGCCTTTTGCAGACCGTAATAGTTTCTTCTGTGAAAATGGCAAGAGAGGCTTTGAAAACCCATGATGTTTAATTGAGCGGTAGGCCAGCCTTGGTTGGCAAGCAAAAACTAACCTACAATGGCTTAGATATTGTCTTTGCCCCACACAACGACAACTGGAAAGAGATGAGGAAAATATGTGTCACTCATCTTTTTAATGCCAGTAGAGTCCGCCATTTTCGTCCCGTGAGAGAAGATGAGGTGGCACGTATGATCGAGGAGATTTCATCATCACCATCATCACCATCATCAGCAGCGGTGGTGATTAATCTGAGCGAGTGTTTAATGTCACTTACAAATTCGGTCGTATTTAGGGTTGCGTTTGGGAAGAAGTTTGATAATAAACCTGGTGAAAGAAGCAAGTTCCACTCGTTACTTGATGAGACTAGGGTTGTGTTGGGAGCCTTCTATTTCACAGATTCTTTCCCTTTCTTGGGTGGTTTTTTTGATAAGCTCTCGGGAATCACCCGTCGTCTCGAAAACAACTTCAAAGAGTTTGATGCATTTTACCAACAACTCATCGAGGAGCATGCGGATCCAAACAGACCAAAAGACCAAGTACGTGGGGATATAGTTGATGTTTTACTTCAAGTTCAGAAAGATCGTGGTGAGGATGAAGTTCATGGATTCACTTGGGATAACATCAAAGCTGTGCTCATGGTAAGTATTTTTTTTTTTTTAACTTTTGGTGCACGTATTTTCAAAACTTATCTAAAATGTCATTGTCATAACTTTTATAAAATTGTTAAATCTGACAAGCAAAATTTATTCGAAATGTTGCTGTCGTAATTTTTATAACTGTTAAATGAGACTTATTAAGGTTTAAATATTATTCTTGTGTGATTTATATTAAAATTAAAACAAATCAAATATACAAGAGAATGCTCCCAAGGGCCTAGTCGAGTTGGTTGGCGGTCTGAAACTGTCAGCCTCACTCACTTGTGTGGACTCGGGTTCGAGCCTTGAGGGTGGGAAGGGGGTAAAAATTGATTTGGGAAATGCCAGAGCATATATAGTTATGTATAATTTAACAGAAATGTCTACTTAATAACAACATGGGATTACAAGATCATTAACCGGCATGCACACTATTATTATTTATTTAATGAAAGTTTTTGGTTGCGTTTAGAATGTGTTTGTCGGTGCGACTGACACCAGTGCAGCTACAATGACATGGGCAATGACCAACGTAATGAAGAATCCAAGAGTAATGGAGAAAGCACAGAAGGAAGTGAGGGATTTGATTGGAGATAAAGGGTTTGTAGATGAAGATGATTTGCAAAAACTGCCATATATCAAAGCCATACTGAAAGAGACCTTCAGGTTGAATCCACTGGTTCCAATGATACCAAGAGAAACGACCAAGAGTTGCATGATAGATGGATATGAGATACCAACTAAGACACTTGTTTATTTAAATGGATGGGCAATGTCTAGAGATCCTGACGTTTGGGAGTGGCCAGATGAATTTGATCCTGAGAGATTCATTATTGGTGATAAGTCCTATATTGAATTGACAGGACAAAATAATTATGAGCTTATACCATTTGGTGAAGGCAGAAGATTTTGTCCCGGCATTCATATGGGAATTGCAACTACGGAGCTTGCAGTTGCTAATCTTCTTTACAAATTTGATTGGGAACTGCCTGCTGGGATGAAGATCCAAGACATGGATTTTGACATCGCCCCCGGTTTCATTATGCACATGAAGAATCCTCTCCGTCTTTTAGCTACCAAATATATATGATTTACTTCACATAGGAAGGACCGGAAATAGGAAGGACCGGACAGTCTTATTATTATTATTATTACAGTACCTGTGCAATGCCTAAATAAAGTAATTAAAATAAAAAACTGAATACGTGTGAATATGTAAGTTTACTTGCTTGTAAATTTCAACCTCTATAATATTCTTTACTAGCATTGAAGTGGAATAAAGAATTTATTTTTCCAGTGTCATTGATGTCTTCTTTGCCTAATATTGAATGTCTTTTTTTTTTTTTTTTTCCTTTTAACAAAAACTGTTTGAAATATTTTTTGCAAACTTACCTATTGATCCATCATGTTGCAGACCAAGATCTCTATTCAAAAAGTTTGATAACCCTCTTTTTTTAGTAAATTAAACCATTTGGTATCCGAAGATGAAATTTGAGCCGGCACCACTAGATTAATGGTGGCTACAATCTGAAGCCTTAAACTGAGGACCTTAGTTAAGTTATAATAGTTTCAAGCCAATTGATCTATGCGCTTGTTCGTTTGATAATCCCCTTTCATTTCAATAAATATATCATTTCTCTGTTCCTATTTTCAAAATCCATCAACACTCCCTCACTGTTTAAAGAAAATAAACTGTTATATATTTTTTAATTTTTTTTTTTGTTTTTATTGATCAATGGTGAATTGTGCCGCATAAACGATAAAATGGGGGAAGACACGGCAACAAAAAATGACAATGACAGTTTACAACTTTTTTAACATCAAGGAACAAAAGTAGTATATTTATAGAAACTATGTACAGGGAGTTTTACACGTGTAGCTGGTGTTTCTATGAAGCTGCTAATTATCAAGTCAGTCACGTAAAAACTACAGGTTTGATCATATAACAATCATAGCATACAAATACGACAATAATCATAGTTATTGTAGATTGCAAATATATATGGAAGAAGAACCTAAATATTTTGGGGTTTGATTAATTTTTTTTTCATAAACATTATAAAAAAAAATGAGGCTTTATTCTAATATTTTTTTTTCCTTTTTATTTATTTTTCATTGTATTTCATGACTTTATTCTTGTACTTGAAGAATAATCAATGACAAGTGAATGACCTAAAATAATAAGTATGGCAAGTAGGGTGGTACATTATTAATTTTCAAAAAAAAAAAGGGATACATTAATATTATTCAAAGAGGTTATGCAAAGTACGGAGAGCCGGTGAAAAAATATACATATGACAAGAATTTATTTAATAATTTGTGTGTACAATAGTCTCTTTGAATGAAAAATTATATTAAAATAATTGAGTTTCGATTAATTTTTATATTCTTATAAATTATATATATATATATACATATATATAAAAGAAAATCGACCCGGTTGAGAGTTATGTTGTGTTTGTGAAAAGCATCGTAACAAAAGTTAAATATTTATTTAGTTTTAAAATTGAATAATTTAAAATTTTTATTTAACATGCCCTACATGATTAATTTAAAGTTTATTTAAAACCTCTTGAAGTGTAAACTCTATTTCCACTGCCCTCGGCGTAGTAATGCGCGTTGGTTGGCAGTGTAATCTGTCACCCTTCATTTGTGTGGACTCGGGTTCGAGCCTTGGGGATGGGGAGGCGGATAAAAATAGATTTGGGCTTGCCCACCCCCCTTTCCTTAAAAAAAAAAAAAAAACTCTATTTCCACTAGGTAGGTGTGCTCTTATACTCTTATTATTCGAACTCGGGTACTGTAGGTGCAAAGCACATTCATAATCAGCCAAGCTACTCTCGCGGGGCATTCTAATATGAGGCTTGAGAAAGATGAGGTTTCTCATACAAACAAGTTTCCTCGTTACAGTTCATAACTACGTCTGCGTTAGAATTTAATCCGCAAATAATAATTAAATGATCAATCAATTAATTTTCTTTTTTCTCTTTCGAAGGATAAGAGAATAAGATTCTTAAACAAAACATTTCGTAGAAGACATTTAATATCTGCACTATTTCATAATTAAGGATAGCGTAAGAATGATGAGCATGTTGCGCTGGTGGATAATAATAATTATGGAGATTATCTACTTTAGTTGGAGAAATTAAATTGAGATAAGAGTCAGTTTGGTAATGCTGTATCTTTTAAAATAATTATTTTTAGTTGTACTCTAAATATAATCAATTGTGAAAAGAATCAGTTAAATATTAATAAAATTTATTTTTAAAAGTGCAATAAGTTATTTTTAATTGTGTATATATAGTAATTGATAATAAAATAAATATTTCTTAATATTAATTTTTTTATTTTGTTATATCAATATAATTGGTAATAATAATAATAATAATCTCTTTAAAGTTAATAATTTTATTTCCTAATTAATAAGTATAATTTTAGATTTTTATAATATATATGAGGATATATATGGAATTGTATTAAGTATAAGAATGATTATTAAAATCAAATTTTGAAAAGCTACTCCTTCTGTATTTTTCAAAATATGCTTTAGGATGGTATGATTTTGCCAAAAGTGATCTCTAAACAAGCTTACCAAATCTAAATTAGCTTTTAGTTTTTTAAAATCACTTTCTAGTCCCTCAAAAGCAATTTCAAAGGGATCCTAAATGCTAGTTTAGTCTCTATATTTTTATTTAAATATTCATTTAGTCTTTATATTTTTAGAGTACCTCAAGACACCCAAATTGTTAAATATGTTACATGCCTACACTTGCGTTTTCTTTCCTTTTACGATAATACCTTTGTAAAAATATTCGTAACTTCTTGAGGATATTAATGAAAAAAAAATTAAATTATCAAATTAGCCTTAAAAGTAACATAAAAATTTTGTCAAATTTTTATTATATTGTTTTAGGATTAATTTTTATAAAATAACTATTAGTAAATTCATTTCAAAGATATTAAAGATTACTTTAAGTTGGCTGATATTAATTTATTTATAAATAAATTATTTGCAAGAGTGTTGCAAAGATACAAAAAATACTAGCTCTTTCATATTGATATTTATTGGTTAATTTTCTAATAAATAATTATTGATTAATTTGCTAATTAAATTTTTGAAGATAAATAAATTAATGTCAAGAATATTATTACAAGGGTATTATTATAAAATTAAATAAAATAAGGTTAAGAATATAACATACTTAAATATAAGAGTGTTTTGAGGTATTTTAAAATATATGTACTAAATAGACATTTAAGTCAAAATATGAGAACTAAGCAAATGCTTATCTATTAAATTAATAATAAACTTGTTCCAAAATTTCACGTCTTGTGTGAAAGATACCTGAATATTTCATTCTTGTTAAAGTTAATTCCACTGAGAATTTGGTTTAAAGAGAAACATCATATGTATGCAACACATTATTCACACAAACAATCCAATAACATTTTGTCATGTTTGTATTAAAGCAAAAACAAAGAAAAAAGGTCTAATTAATGGATAGCTTTATATATATCAAATAAAATATTGATTGATCGTATTATCACCAAATCTATCAAAGATTCCCTAAAAAAGTCTATGAAAGAATTAAACTAAAAAATTTAATTAGATCTTGTGAGAGAGGAGGATCAGCAAGTCATCTTAGTACTATTGCTGCAATAGTTTCCAATACGTATGATAAGATGTTTGTGGGAGCTATATTAACTTTTATCACTGGTAACATGTATGATAAGTATTTCTGGGACCATTAACAAATTCAATAAGAAAAATGAAAACAACATTAAGAGTAATTTTAGGAACTTTCTCTTCGAAGAATTAAACCAAGTGGTAAATTCAAAGGAGATTAGAAAGAGATTGATTTAAAAAGAAACATCAAATGTAGCCCATTAGTTATACAACAAGTCAGTAGCATCTTTGTCAAGGGTGTGTTTTCATTGAAAGATTGTCAAATAATCGGACATTTAATTATGTTAAATAAAATACGAACATCATACTTTCAATTATTAATTATATTACCTCATCGGTCCAAATAAGTGTTCATTAATTGTACATTGTTATAGCGCGGTTGTTCTCAATGCTAACTTCATGGTATGATAAGACATTTGTTGGGCCTATTAATTTTTCTGTAATGTTAGTACAATTTCTTTCAACGCTAACATGTGTGATAAGTAGCTCAGATAATGAGAAAATTATGATCCATGATAAGATTTCTTTCAGAAAAAAACAAGAAAAAGAAAAATCATGTGTGATAGAATATACATGGGACCATCACCAAATATGGGGAAAAAATACAACATAAATGAAAATTTTTGGTGTTGTGAGGAGAAATGTCACAAGTAAAATAATGTGAGCATGAGAGCATGAGAGCATATGAGCAAGAGAGAGAGCATGAGAGCATAAAAGTATGAGAGTATAATAGGAAGCTGATAAGTGAATTAACCATAACTACGTGAAAGTATGAAAGTATGAGAGCTCAATAACAAGCTTAATAAGTCAATTGAGCACAACTACAAGGGAGGACAAAAGCATAAGAGCTAAGTGGGAAGTTTAATAAGTCAAATAAATAGCTACATGAGATCATGAAGTCAAATAAGCACAACTGCTCGAGGGCATGATTGCAAGAGAGGATAGCCACAACATGATAGCACTTAATAAATCAACTAAGTATGACTAAAGGTTGGGGTGGGCAATTTATAGTTCGGTTTAGTTCTAGACCAAAACCAAACTGAATTGAACTATAAAACTGAACCAAACCAAATTGAATTGAATATTTCAATTCGGTTTAGCTCAAAATTTTCGGTTTGATTTTAAATTTATATGGATTTATAATTAGTTGTTTTAACACCATGAGTTTCTGCCTAAAAGTTCATCCTACTTCTGGCTCATTTCCCTCACGCAATCCCTTATCTTCATCACCTACTACCACAAACAAAGCACAAAACAAGTGTTTCAACCACAGAATTAAGATCACATTCAAACAAATCCTTAAGCCCATAAAAAGAATACAGAAAATAAATTAACCGTTGAATGAACCATTGAATGACCTCTCCAAATTTGACTCAAGAATCTTTATTAAACAGCATTACCATCAAAGAAAGAATCACACAATTATTAGTCTCCAATCTCCAAAATCAAGTTCAAATTTGCAAATATTTTATCTAATAACATAACCAGAGGACAAAAACCAAACATAAGCAAGAACCGATGGCAACAGTTGAACGAGGCTACAATGGTAACAGCTGGCGCCTGGTGACGAGATGGCTAAATCATGATCACGATCTAACATCTGCTATCTGCCGCAAGCTAATTTAGGCTTCTGTCTACCGCATGGTGGCTCAAAGACTGTGACAACGAGATGGTGATTGCAGACGGAGAGAGTGAGACAAAGCGTGGCTGCGTGACAGAGGGAGGTGGGCTGCTGTTGTGCTGTGTTTGCCACCATTGTGTTATGCTACCACTATACTCTAGTTTTAATTGCTGCTGTGCTGTAGTTGTAGTTAGGGAAATTAGGGATTTAGATTTTAGAAATTTTTGGTTTTTCCCTTATTTTTTAAATTAAAATTGGATAAACCAGTCGATTTGTGCATTCAACTTGGTTTTGGAGCAGTACCGAACAAAAACCATTCAGTTCATGAAAACACAAATTGTTTAGTTTTTGCCCATAAAACCGAATTGAATAATTTTGGTTTGGCTAGGTTCAGTTCAGCAAAAATCAAACCGAATGCCCAGCCTTAACTGAAGTGCAGTAAGGAGATAAGTTCAATTAAAGGAGCTCAGCTACTGAATCCAACAACTAGAGTTTGGTAGTTGGTGTTGGAAAAAGGACTGTGAAAAGAGAAAAAATCGAGAAGGCAGCCTAGGTGTGCTAAAGCACTGTCTTTAAGATCAAATTCCGCACCTCAAGAATACAAATCTTGGTGCAAGAAGGATGAATGAAAGCGGTTTGATCTCTAGGATGCAATGACTATTAACGCGATGCTGCATTCAACACGATAGTTTAGAACAACAAACACAAGGACAAAGAGAAATGAGCAATCAATGAATGAATTTGGGTGATGCCCTCGACCTCCTTAAATATATTATAATCATCTAAAGATTCAATAAAAATTAAATCCCAATTTGATTAGGAATCAAATTCTTAAAATGTTAAAATAATTAAAGTAAAGGGCAAAATCATAAAAAGAGGCCAAACCCGCGTGTGAGGTCCCCCCCCTGCGCATGAGCCCATTTAATAAATTCCCGAAATGGGTCCTCTCTTGGACTTGTTTTTGTGCTCGTAGGCCTTCTCTTTATGAGCTTGTTATCACTCCATATTTGGCTTCTATATATAAACCAATTATAACTCACTTATCTAAGCAATGTGTGATATTGGTATTTTGAAATACCAACTCAATTTCTAACAACCCCCCACACATTTCAAAATACCAATTTCATTCATCTTCATCCTTGTCTATAAAGTTTAATGTAAATGAACTGGTGCCTTTAGGCTATAAACCAGCCACTGAACAACTAATTGTGTCTCATAGGAATGTGGTGAAACCTATAGTTTCTATGAACCAATATTCCTTTTGTGTAAGACAGAGGATTATAAGCTTATAATAAACTTTCACTATGTTTAGCTGTTCTGTGGTTTGGCATTTTGATCGCCCTGTGCCCTTGGATTCATGAGTGCTTTAAAGAAACCTGTCTAACTTTTATAGGAATTGACTCAATTCCACACTCACGTAGGTGAACCTCCATCAAATGTGTCATGCAGTTTTGATACACTACCATATACAATATGTGGGCTATAGAGTTCATTAAGAGCTCAATTGCTCAACCTACCTCACTATAATAAGCATTATCTTGCGATAGGGGGGACTCATAAATAAAGAAAATCTTTATTGAATAAGTTAAACTTACAACAAATTAATAATGTTACAAGACAACAAGTAACTTGTTTTGACTCTTATGAACCTAATTCATGGGATCTCTAATCACATAGGTAGGGTTACCACCACTCTTGTCTTATGATCTAGACAGTAGTCTCATCTCCTTCGACATGATCACTACTAAACTCTTGTTTAGTGGTTTTGTCAAAGGATAAGCCAAATTCAACTCTGACATAACAAAGTCTAGGCTCATAACACCCGACTCTAGCAGTTGTTTAATAATATTATATCTCATCCAGATATGTCTATTCTTCTTATTATATATCTTACTCCTAGCTTTTGTATTAATGGCTTGACAATCGCAATGAATTGGCACAACAGTAGGAGGATGAGCAAAAATGAGAAGATCTGCTAAGAGGTTTCATAGCCATTCAGCGTCTGAACAAGCCTTTTCTAAGGCAATTAGCTTGGACTCCATAATAGAACGAGCTATACATGTCTACTTCGAAGATTTCCAAGATACCACTCCTCCACAAAGGGTGAAGATATAACCACTAGTGGATTTAAGCTCATTGGACTCAGAGATCCAATTTGCTTCATTGTACCCTTCAAGTACTAGTGGAGATTTACTATACTTAAGCTCGTAATCAATGGTGCCTCTTAAATATCTTGCTACTCTGGCTATTGTAGTATAATAATCCTTGTTAGGATTTTAAGTATACCTACTCAATCTGCCTACCACATATGCAATGTTCGGTATTATACTGTTCATCAAGTACATCAAGTTACCAATTAACTGGGCATATTTTGTTTGATCAATACAATGTTCAATGTTCTTTTTCAGATGGGTATTTCCATCGTATGAAGTGGAAACTGACTTACAGTCATAATATTCAAATCTCTCCAATAATTTTTCGACATACTGTTCTTATGATAATATCATATCATCACTAGTCCTTGTAATCTTGATGCCTAAAATAACATTTGCCTCCCCCATATCCTTCATGTTGAAGTTAGAGGCAAGCATCATTTTTGTCTGATCAATAGTTCTAATGTTGGAACTCAGAATAAGCATGTCATCAACATAAAGACGTATGATGACAAAGGTATCAATGTTGATGAATTTATAATAGATGCATTTATCAGAATCATTAATCGTATATTTATTGGACACTAATACTTGATCAAATTTTTCATGACACTGTTTCGGTGCTTGTTTTAAGCCATACAAAGATTTAACCAGTTTGTACACCTTATGCTTAGAACTTGGAACTTCACAATTTTCAAGTTGATTCATATAGATCTCCTTATCCAAGTCTTCATTGAGAAAGGCAATTTTCACATCCATTTGATGTATATATAGATTATGGATTGTTGCTAGAGCAATCAAAATTCTGATAGATGTAATCCAAGTTACAGGAGCATAGGTCTGAGGATCATTTTCAGTAAGATAAACAAAGAAGTCATCACCAAAATTAGTGGCTTTTCTCATCCTTTTGCTTTTCCTTGGTTCAGCATTTGAACTTTCATAAGCATCAATTATGGACTCATTATAGGATAATTGTTTCTTAATACTGACCTTCTTAGGAAAAATAGATTCAAAGAACTTAGCATTCTTGGTCTCAATAATGGTATTTGCCTCAAATAAGATACTTTTATCGTTTAATATCAAGAACCTGTATGTAGCACTATTGTGGGCATACCATATGAACATATAGTCACTAGTTTTTTGTCCCAACGTTATTTTTTTGGGATCCAGTTTAAGAACTTTTGCTAGACACCCCCATACTTTGAGGTATGATAGGTTAGGCTTATAGTTTCTCCACAATTCATAAGGTGTCTTACTTATCTTCTTATAGGGTATTCTGTTCTGAACATGACAAGCAGATAACATCACTTCCCCCCACAAGTTTAATGGTGCCCACTGAACTTATTAACATAGCATTTACTATGTTCTTCAAAGTTCTATTTTTCCTTTCGATTATGCCATTAGACTCGGTGCGTATGGAGGTGTCACTTCATGGAGGATGCCATGATTCTCATAATAAGAATTTAACATGCTTGAATCATATTCACCTCTTCTATTTGTTCTTAACCTTTTAATTTTCTTATTAAGTTGATTTTCAACTTTATTTTTATAGATTAAGAATTTTCTCCTGCTTCATCTTTATTTCTCAATAGATATACTTTTGTATACCTTGAAAAATCATCAAGAAAGGTATTATAATACCTTTTGTCTCCTTTAGTCATGGTCTATTTTAAATCACCAAGGTCGCTATGAATTAAATTGAGAAGTTCAGTTTCTCTCAATTGAACTTGTTTATATGTCTTCTTAGTGGATTTGGCATCCACACACACCTCGCATTTGTCATTAGACAAGCTTATATTAGATAATAAACCAAGTTCTTTCATTTTCTTAATATAAAAAAAATTGACATGACCAAGTTTCCTATGCCAAAGATTAGTGGAGTCAACTATATAAGCAGAAGAAAAAGGCTTTTCATTCATTATAAGATTGAGTACATTGAGTTTGAAGAGTTCTCTAGAACAATACCTTTTTCCATCAAACACCCTATTTTTTGTCATTACAATTTTGTCACCCTCAAAGGATACTTTAGCCCCAGCTTTGCCCAGCATATAAACAAACACTAGATTGTATCTAATTTCAGGAACATGGAGTACATTACTCAATGAGAGGGTTTTCACAAAAGTAAGCTTGAGAAGAATCTTTCTTTTTCCTATGACAGATGTAGACCTTGAGTTGCCAAGGTAAGTAATTTCTTCTCCTTCTTCCACCGGAGTGTAATCAAAGAAAGAGTTTTTATCGTTATATATATGTCTAATAACGCCAGAATCAATCACCCAATCCTTGTTTCCATCTACCATGTTCACCTTAAAGACAACCACAACGACAATGATGTTATCTCCTTCCTCTTCAGCCACATTAGCTTTAAGAGGTTTTTTGTTGTCTCCCCTACGATGAGCTTTATGCCTGCATAGATTAGTATAGTGGGCAATTTTGCCACAAACAAAGCAATGTTCTTTCTTTTTAACAATAGGTTTTTTTAGGTTATTAGGGTATCTATTATTAGGGTTGTTCTGCTTTTTATTAGGTTGAGGAATATTCTCAATTAGATTTGCATTTGAGCAAAATTCTTTTGCTTTATCAGATGCATCTCTAATTCTATTTTTCTCCTCAATCATAATACGTATAATAGCATCTTCAAGACTAACTTGTTTCTTCTTATACTTTGAGCCTTTAATATAATCTTTCCAGGATTCGGATAGCTTCTTAATCAAACATCTATTAACAAATCGCTTAGGAAGGAATATTTCTTCCTTAGATTATGAACTAATAAATGATATTTATGGATCTGGTCAGACACATATTTGTCTTCTACCATCCGATAATGTAGAAAATTACCAATATAGTATTATTGACTCCAAGCATCTTCTACCACATATTTCTTCTTAAGCAATGCCCATATTTTAGATGCATTCTTATATGAATAATATACATTATAAAGGGAATTAGCAAGAGAATTGAGCATTGTGTACCTGCAGATCTTGTTACCATCCTTCCAATTTTGGAATTTCTTGTCATAATCTTCAACACCTTGATCTAGTGGCAACGATTGCAAATATCCAGCAAGATTATGAACTTCCAACACATCAAAGACCTTTTCCTGCTAGCGCTTGAAATTTTGGCCGTTGAATAGTTTAATTTTTGATGTGTTCGGTAAGTTTTTGGCAACGATAGTAGAGGAAACAAATGGGTCATGCAATGCAGAGGGTGCTGTTGGTGCGGGGGCAGCAATCGGGGAAGAGGGAGGAAGATCAGGAAGCGGCGATGGGGGAAGATCACTCATTTTGATCTTAAGATTGTTGGAAAAAGGGCCATAAAAAGAGAAAAAATTGAGAAGGCAACCAATGCGTGCAAAAGCATTGTCCTTAAGATCAAATTCCATGCCTTAAGAATACAATATCTCGATGCAAGAAGGACGAAAGAAAGCGGTTTGATCTCCAGGATACAATGACTACTACTGCGATGATGCACTCAACATGATAGTTTAGAACAACAAACATAAGGAGGAAGAGAAAGGAGCGATCAATGAATGAATTTAGGTGATGCCCTTAGCCTCCTTAAATAGATGCACCTAGCCTTAGCCTTTATAAGTTCGAATCTGAATTATAATAATCTAAGGATTCAATAAAAATAAAATCCCAATTTGATTAGGAAACAAATTCTTAAAATGATTCGAATTAAAATTAAAATAAAGTAAAGGGCAAACTCATAAAAAGAGGCCAAATTCGCGTGGGGGGTGCCCTCTACGCTTGAGTTAATGGGCTCAAGCGCCTAGTTAATAGATTCCCAGAATAGGTCCTCTCTTAGGCTTGTTTTTGTGTGCGTGAGCCTTCTCTTTATGAGTTTATTATCACCTTATATTTGGTTTCTATATGTAAACTAATTATAACTCCCTTATCAATGCAATGTGGGATATTGGTATTTTGAAATACCAACTCAATTTCTAACAATTGGAAGCGTTATCTAAGCTTAGTACAAAAATCTGAAAGCTCCTGAAGCACAAAACTAGTATAAGATTGAGATAAATGTTGGAGATACGTTAATATTAGAGAAAGTTAAATTTAAAAAGGAGATAAATATTAATATTAGATAGAGCTCTAAATTAAGTGATAAAGATAATTAGCATAAGGAATTATCAAGAACTAAGGATGCTTAAATTATATTAGAAATAGAGAATTCTTGATGCATAGGAGGGCACAAGCAAATAGTTAAACAGAAAAAAGAAGAAGAAAAACACCATTTTAATCTTAATTCAACAGTGAAAGTTACTCTTTCTGTATCCACGGACATAGGTCAAGTGCTGAACCACGTAAATTTCTGATGTCTCATTTATTATATCATCCTATAATTTAATTCTCTAGTTAACCAAGTAGTAGCATCAACATTAGGCATCCATTTTAAGAAGATTTTTAAATTAAGTGTTTTATTTAGAAGAGATTTGAAAGAGATTGATATAAAGAAAAATATTTGAGATATCGCATTGGTCATACAGCAATTACATAAATTTTTCTAAAGAGAGCATTTGTTTTAAAAAATAGCCAAATATGTAGATAGTTAATTATATTAAACAAAATATACTCATCACATTTTCACTTATTAAATCTATTACCACTTATGTGCAAAAGATTTATAAAAAAAGAAAAAACAATTGAAATGGCTGGCAATAAAAATAAGTAGAAGGGTGAATTGAGATTTAAAACACACACACACACACATACACTCACACACAAAGGGATATTTGTAATAGAATGAAGAAAATGATAATTCTTTAGTGATTTTACAACATAATTTTAAAAGTCTTAAATTGTATATTTTATAGTACAACAAGAATATTGGCAGCTTTCTGATATTTTCCATAAGAAATTTCAAATGTAGATGATTGTTGCCCATATATTATATGTGTTCCCCTACAGGGCCGGATGCACTGCAGGACTAGTGGGGGCTTAAAATTACCCTATCAAATTATTAGATAGCCCCATTCTTTAAAGTTTAAACTATTATTTTAACAATTGTAAAGTCATAATTTAACTTAAAAAAATAAAGCCCACAACCTAAAATATTTATAATCCCAATAATGAATCCTGAGTGCCACACTTGTAATTAGGGATTGCCTTGAACAAAAAAAGGAAGTTGCAAGCATCAGTTTTGTTCTTTATTCACAGAATTTCAGTGTAGAAAGCAAAAGGAGAAAAAAGGTGTGATTTATTAATTGTTGTGGGGTTGAATGGGTGGGACATGAGACCAGCATGTGAGTTTGCCTAGTTGCCTTTACATCAATTTTGCATAAGGTAAACATGTTCTTTTTTGTTTTTTTTTTCAAATTAAGTTAATAATTTAGTATTTTATTCTTTTTCACATGTCAATACATCTCGATACAAATTGTAATTGTTCAAGTCACTAATTCTAGTATTTACAATTTTTTTTTGTTGATTTTGTTTATAGCTATTAGTAAATCAATCTTTTTTATTGTAATTAATTTATTTTTTTTTATAAGCACTCACATGTATAATTTTGAAACAAATATGGAAAATTATTTTAAAAGAAAATAAGTGATGCCGCCATTTCTAAAGAGAGATGAAAGTGGTCTAGAAAAAAGTAATAAGTTTGACTTAGAATTGTCAGAACTTCCTTTTGATCCTGGAGAAGGACCTCCCATTTCTTCTTACAATCCTAATGTTCAAGATGAAAGTTCGTAGAGCATATTTACAAATGGGTCCTTGCCAACCTAAATTCTATAATTTTTGTAAGTCTAAATTTAAGCAACAACTACTTAAAAAAAAAAATTAGGCAACAACAGTGACGATTCAATCTTGCTTAGTTCAATAAATATGAAAATTGTTTAGAATATAGTATATCAAAGAATGCTGCATATTGTTTATGTTGTTATCTTTTCAGACCAAAAATTGGTGAGCAAGCAAGTGGTGAGACATTTACAAAAAATGGGTTCTCAAATTAAAAGAAACCCGAAAGATTAGAAGAGCATGTTGGAGGTCCTAATAGTGCTCACAACAGGGCCATGGGTTATTGCGAAGATTTAATGAAATGTGAGCAGCATGTTCAAACATTTTTCAACAAATATTCTGATCAAGATAAAAAAGATTAGCGAACTTGCCTGTTTGCATCCATAGATGCTGTTCAGCTTCTTTTATAACAAAGGATTGTATTTCATGGTCATGATGAATCCGATGATTCAAGTAACCGGGGAAATTATTTTTGAATTTTGAGATTTCTTGTCGATCACAGCGAAGATATCAAAAGAGTTACTTTAAAGAATGCTCCTGGAAACAACATGTTGATTGCACCTTTAATTCAAAAAGATATTGTAAGGGCTTGTTCTATTGAAGTTACCAATGTTATTATTAGAGACGTAGGTAATGCGTTATTTTTTGTTTTGATTGATGAATCCCGTGATACATCTATGAGGTAGCAGATGGCTATTATATTGTGATATGTAGATAAGAATAGATTTGTCATTGAGCGTTTTATAGGTCTTAAGCACGTTACTAGTACCATTGCTATCTCGCTTAAGGAAGCTCTTGATCAGTTATTTTAAATAAGAATGAGTGTGCTTATCATATACATTGTTTTGCTCATCAACTACAGTTAGCTATTGTGGCTATGGCAAAGAAACACGATCAAGTTAATTCTTTCTTCAATGTAGTTGCTAACATTGTCAATGTTGTTGGGGCTTCATGTAAACACCGAGATATTCTTAGAGAAAAGCAATTACATTCAGTTGTTGAAGCACTTGAAAATGATGACCTACCAAGTAGGCAAGGCCAAAATCAAGAGACTACATTAAAACGTTTTGGTGATACACATTGGGGCTCACATTATGGTACGTTACTTCATATAATCTCTTTGTTTCCACATATAATTAGTATACTTGAGATAGTTGCCAAAGATAAGGTAAACTCTAGTGAATAGAGATTTCAAACAAATTATTTGGTAGAGTTTATGCAATCTTTTGATTTTGTGCTTAGTTTATATTTGATGAGAGATATATTTGCACTTTCAAATGAGTTGTCACAAGCACTTCAAAGAAAAGATAAAGATATTTTAAATGCCATAAAATTGGTTGAAATATGCAAGAAAAACTTTCAAATGATGAGAGACGATGGGTGGGATTCTTTGCTTTGTGAGGTTTCTTCTTTTTGTTTGAAGCATGATATCAATGTCCCCAATATGAATGATGTTTTTTTTCCATGATCGACCTAAGGCTTGAGAGATCTCAAACATGCATTATTTTCGAGTTGAACTATTTTTTGTTGTTTTGGATTTGCAACTTCAAGAGCTAAATAATCATTTTAATAAAGTGAATATAGAATTACTTCTTTGTTTGGCATGTCTAAGTCTAAATAACTCATTTGCTTTGCTTTCGATAAGGACAACTTAGTACGCCTTACTTAATTTTATCCAAAGGATTTTTCACCAATAGAGCTTATGACACTTAAGACTCAACTTCAAACTTACATAATGGATATGCGTTCCAGTACTGAGTTTGTAAGATTGAAGAGAATCGGTGACCTTGCTAAAAGAATGGTTGAGACAAAAAAAAGATAATGTGTATCCATTAGTATATTTGTTGGTGACATTGACATTAGTTCTTCTAGTTTCTATAGCCACAATAAAGAGAACATTTTCAACAATGAAATTTGTTAAGAATGACCTTCAGAATTAGATGGGAGATGAATGGATGAATGATAATTTGATTGTTTATATAGAAAAAGATGTATTTAATAGTATTGATAATGAGTCTATTATGCAACGTTTTTAGAACATGAAACCGAGTAGAGAACCATTGTAAATGTATTACCAAAAAATTTATATACTCAAGTGTCAGTTTTTACATTTTGCTGTTATTTAATTTAGTCCTCGGTAAATTATTTTTCTAGATCCGCCACTGTTCCTATCCACCATGCAAGCGAAGTAAAAGCTACAAATAGAATTGGTCACTCACTTTCTTTTCTATTTAATCATTACTAATAATGTAGTATACAAGCTTCTGGCAAAATGCAAACAAGGACATTATTTGCCAGGTAGCAAATTACCGCCCTAACATTTGGGGGTATATATCGTTTCATCAACTAGAACTCTGAAGATGAGGTACAAAGCATAATTGGGATTTTTTTTGTTTCTCAAAAAAGAAAATGATAATAATAATAATAATAATAATAATAATAATAATAATAATAATTAATATCTTATGTTAATAACTGCATTTTAATTAAAAAATATATACTTTAATACACTAAAAAAGAAACACTATTAAAATTTATAAACTTAGCCTGTCTATGTTTTAAAAAGATGTAGATGTCCCTAAAGGGCAATTGATTATACATATTATAAGGATAGGATTATATGTAGCAAATGTGGAAAATGCAGATATATCTTGGGGCTCAATCGCGAGAAATTGAAGAACTGAAGGAAGAAGTGAGAAAGGGAGCAATTGGGCAATAATGTTTTCTCCTTATCACAACTGAAACTTATTGATACAGTCCTGTGTCTCGACGTGGCATAACAGTTTGAAAGAGAGTTAGAAGAAGCATTACAAAATCTTTGTGATGCATATTCCAATAATTTTTATAATATCGAAAATGATGATCTTTTTACCATGTTGCACTTCGTTTTAGACTTTTATGACAATGTGGATATGAAATTCATATCATTAGTGGCAAGTTTGTTCAAGTTTAATTAAAGGGCAATTTGATATCATCTAGCTTCAAAGGCTTTAAATCTTTAATGTATATCCATGCTACAACATGTTACATACAACACGTGCATGTTAATATATGATGAATTTGTATAATTTGTAGAACACATGAAGTTATTGTGGTATCATATAACATAATAATCAACTAATAACCACTTCCCATTTATCAGAGAGCCTGAGCTTGTACGAAGCAGCGCATCTTGGCGTGCACGAAAAAGATATTTTAGACAAGGCTATTGTTTTCACGACTGTTAACCTTCAATTGTCTGATTCATCTATAGCAGCCCTTGCATGAAGGCGTGCCTAAGATTGAGGCCAGGTTTTTAAAATCTCCCTCTACTCATGAACCTGTGCATATATAACAAAGCTTTACTAAAGTTTGTGAAGTTGAATTTCGACCATGCGCAGTCCTTGTACAAGATTGAACTTAGCGAAATCGTCACCACCCGATCATATCCTTCATGTCATTAATTAATAAGAATCTAATAGATCAAAAAGTGTGTGTCTATGTACATTAAGAACACACAAGACATAACAAGATGTATATGATCATTATATTGTGGTAATTATTCATGTGTTCACCAAATTTTTGGTTGGATCCGATTTGACCCAATTACGTAGTTATGATAAGATGTAGTTCTAGTCTAATTGAAACAAATAAGTTTGTATTTGAGAAGAGCTTGTGCTAAGTTTGAGTTTAAGTGTGTTTTTATAATATTTGGGTAGATGGTTCAGTTGAGGCATACTAGGTGGTGAAATGAAGTGATATGCGTAGTAAGGTGGTTATATAAGGAGAAATAGGGGGAGCTCTATGAAGCCCAGTATAAGTTGACATGGAGTGCAAATGTGTACTTAAGAGTAGCTCTTATGTACTCGGGGAACAGCTAAAGTGGTCTTACAGAATACTTAGCGTAATTGGGGTAGCTCTAATTTCTACCTCAATTTTAAAATATAGTAAAACAAATATAAATATATAAAGAACACATGATGTTTATGTAGTTCAGTCTTTGCCCTATGTTCACAGGAGTAGTCATTACCGATCTACCAAATAAATGAAAGATTATATAAGATTTTACATTATCCAAATGAATAACATAAGCTAGATGGCTAATTAGAGATGTTTGGTGTTGATAAAGATGAAGATAGTGAATAAAGATATGAAGAGTGATAATATAGAAGAGAAGATGATGAAGGTAGAGAATAAAAAATGACCTCAAAAAATAATAAAGAAGTGGGTGATATTTAAAAAATCGAGAGAGAGAGAGAGAGAGAGAGAGAGAGAGAGAAGGACACAGAAAGAGATAAGAGAGGAGCAAATAAGAGTGCATAAAAGTTAGGGCTAGATGTTATCCTTAGGTTAAAAAGAAAAAAATATTTTTAGAGTTATATCTCATATTTAGGGAAAAATGACAAAAATATTTCTTTTGTACTAGGTTTGTTCTTGCTCATAAATATTTTGAAATGTCCAATTTTAACCATTAATTCTAAATCCTGTCCAATGTTGTAAATTCTTCCAAATGGCATCTTTATACTACTCCAAGTGTTTTGTCCATTTTGTCCTTGTAATTATTCACATCTCATGCATTTATTGATAAAAAAAATATCATTCCAAATTGATCTCTAAACAACATCCCCTTAGTTTCTTGTGTTAAAAGAATTGAACAACAAGAAACTTGAAGAACAAACTTGGTCTTGATGGCATGTAGTTGCTTCTAGCTGCTAGTTCACTTGTCTTGTAACCCTTTGGGAGCAAATGAGGTAACTGAGGGAGCTTAACCCCCCTAAGTGAAACAAAAATTGGCAATAGATATCTTTCATGGTGACTTATTTTGCAGTTTCCTTAGATCAATAATCATGGTGATTCCCTCAAAAGGCATTCATAGTTCTCTAATATTGGCGATTTATTTAGAATCTTTCTTAGCTCTTTGATCATGGCAATTTATTTAAAAACTTTCTTAGCTCTACTATTATAATGATTTACTCAGGAGCTTTCATAGACCTTTGATCATGGCGATTTACTTAGAAGTTTTTGTAGCCTTTTTATCATCACAGTTTACTCAAGAGTTTCTTAGCTTTCTTATCATGGTAATTTATTTAGGAGCTATCTTAGCTCTTTATCATGGTGTTTTCCTCATAAGCTTTCTTAGCTCATTTATCATGATGATTTATTCAAGAGCTTTCCTAGCCATCTTGTCATATAACAATGAAATATTACTATAAAGCATGGTAATAACTCCAGGTGATATATATAAATTTCAGGGGAGAGGAGTTCTGAATCTGATATGTAAGTAACCTTCCTAAGGTACCCTAAAGTTGGCGATTTGTACATGTTCATGGCTCTTTAGTAGTAATCAATATAAGTCAGCTAAAATACAAATAGCTCAAGGTATCTAGGGCAACACTTTAAAAGTAAAACATGATAAGTCATAAGTAGAGATAAATAATAATAATAATAATAATAATAATAATAATAATAATAATAATAATAAATGAGGAGTAAATCATTCATTCACAGCCATATACGGTGATAAAGATAAATCATTCATATAAATTATCCATGTAAGATATATTAGAGAAGACAAGTTATTGTATCATACTTCAATCATTGTGAGGATCTTAGCAAGGTGAACTATACCTATGGCAATAATAAAAAAAAATATCATCCATATAAAACATTTATGAGTGATAATCGAAGGACGAGAAACTAATACACCATGTATTATAAGATATAACTAAACAAAAATTATCCAATCACATAGGTAAGCCATATGGTTTTAATTTCTAAGGAGAGGTAAGCCATATGCTTTTAATTTCCAAGGAGATAATAAAATCTCTAAAAAAAAACAGGCAACCTCCGTGGGGTAACCTTGAGATACGGGGTGTTGCTGAGATCTCCATATAGTCTTCACATAAGATTTACGAACATATATAATAAGATGTGAAATAAACAAAGTATGGCAGTAGAGAATTCCTAACTGCATGATCACCATCATCACTCTGGTCCTTTATGTCTTTTCTGAGGGATGGCAATTTGGGTTAAGATTCATTTATTCGATTTGATTTGATGTGAATTAAATTGGTTTGAGTTTGGAAAAGAATTCATTTTATAAATGAGTGAATTTAATTCGATTTGCCAATTAAACAAATCGAATTTGGATTTGAGGATATTGATTCATTTTAGATTCGTTCAATAATGGGTCATAAACGATTCAAATAGGATCCATTCTTTTATTATTAGTTTAATTAAATTACTTATTTATCTTTAAATATGTATGAAAAAATTTTAAAGCTTGAAGACTAATATAGTAATTATAAATGAAAATAAGTTTGGATTTTGTAAGATGATAAATTTGTAATCTTTTTATGTTCTATTTTGCTTAATTTTTGTTTATTAATTATTTTTTTGTAAATGAATTCATTCTCTATTCGATTCATAATAAATTCGTTATAGGAGAAATGAATAGCAAATGAATCTACATTTAATTTGATTCGTTTATTAATTCTAGTTATTCTTTAATTCTATTAAAGAATAACTAGAATTAATAAATGAATCGAACCGAATATTCTTTTAACAAACAAATCGAATCAAAATCCTAAAATTTTAATTCATTTAATAAACAAATTAAATCTAAATCAGCTGAGTTTTGACCCAATTTATTTATGATTCTATTCGAATTCAATTTGTTTATTCACTTATTCGTTTTACTATCCATAGGAGATTACTTTTTATAGGCAGTTTATTAAACTAAATATTTTTATAATTATAACATTAATATTTTAATTAAAAGCATTTGATTTTTTTTTTATAAATTTTAATAAAAAGACAATCATGTCTTATTTTTTCA
This sequence comes from Luvunga scandens, assembly GCA_030449905.1. NCBI lineage: Eukaryota > Viridiplantae > Streptophyta > Magnoliopsida > Sapindales > Rutaceae > Luvunga > Luvunga scandens. The sequence continues at coordinate 49,592 of JASUUG010000420.1, read as the reverse complement.
TAAATCTTAATACATAAACCATTAGATATTATATTACCGTTACAATCAAATTAGCTTGGTAACAATTATGTTATTTCAACATTGCACAATTATATAAGGAGGCATGAACAACGTGATCTTAGTTTTGACAAAATTGGAAATGATCCTAATTCAATCTTTGATGGAGGAATAAAGAGAGATAATTACACTTAAGAAGAGTGTCATAATATTAATGGCTCTAGACCATAGGAAATGAAAAATTTGAGGAATATTATTACAACAAGTTAAATTTGAATGTAATGTATGCTACTTTTTATTTTGTTTGGATTATGTATTAGTATAAATGTTTATCATATTTTAGGTAACAAGCTATCAAGTTCATTACATTTTATTTAATTGAATTTTTTTCCACTTTATGTAGTTTTATGTGTTTTAAAAAGAAAAAGAAGCATGTCTAAATAATTTATTAAACATACTCTAAAAAATAAAAAGTAATTTAAATTTATGTATATGTCAGTCATTATATAATAAAACAACACTTTTGTAATAAAATATACCAAAATGTATGTACTCTACGTTATAAACTCACAATAATTACAACAATACAGTTTGTCAAATACTAAGCTACATTTTTAATCAGTAGCTTGTTTAATCAACCACTGCAATTCCAAACTACCTCTTAGTTTTAGTTTATTTCTCGAGGAGAATAAGCAGTTAATTATTTATAAATCTTGTTTTGGATTGAAGTTGGATAGATGTACCATTAAAATATTTAATAAACAGCAGTTACTATATGTTTGAATCTATGTTGATCCGATTTTACACTTTTAAGATAAAAATTCTACCACATCTTTATTAATTTCGTTAAAATTATTATTTAAAGATTATATTTATAATATATTATTAATTTTTATTTCATAGTTAATTTTTTGTTGTAGTTATAATTTCTGAGAATAAATAAATAAATATATAAAATGAGGAATGTAATGACGTGTGGTTGATCACTTGATTATAGTAATAAAAAATAATTAAATAAATAAAGAGAGAGGAAAACAGAAATTTTTTTTTTTTAAAAAAAAGGATTCCAGAACGGTGCCTAACGAAACGATACGAGTTAAGAAAAATAATACGTTCAATCTTGTTTATGGTAATCCTAATTAACCCCGACTCTCCGGCTGTTTTAAAGTCCGAAACGATATAATTCAAAGCCCTTAAATCCTTCAAATATCGCTCAACTTTGCCTAAAAAAGGAACCGGGATTTCTTGCGTCAAGAATCGGATCTCTTCGGCCTTGTAAATTGGTACTCTTTGCTAATTCAGATCCAATATTTCGGAGTCAAGATTCCGATATTTCGGCGTCTGAATTTCGCCTCCTGGGAATTCTCTTCCACGTAAGTCCTCTCTTCCGTTCGCTAATAACTTGGCGATGCGAAGGATTTAATCTTTGTTTTTTCGGTTTAAGTTTCGTTTATATTTTGTTGCTCAATTTAGCTTCCAAAAGTGCTTTTTCCGGAAAAGCGCTTTTGTTTGTGCGCCTGCGCCCTTCAAAATCACTTTGCATTATGAAAGCACTCCCAGAAGCAAACGTAGTCAATTTGGTTTCAAGTGTAGCTGTGAAATAGCTAATGTTCATCTAAGCTTCATTTTGTCGTTGTATTGCTTTGCTTTACTTTGTGCTTCTTCTGAAGTTGAAATTTCACTGCTATGACCATATCAGTACAATTAATTAGTTCAGTCTTATATGATACTGCACTAAATATGATGGAATAGTACTCAGCACAGTATGATACAATGCAGCCAACAAATATAATGCAATCAAAGATTACATTTGTACTAGCAGCTACCAATTCCATTCCACAACAACTGAGAGTCGAAAGGCAAGTGCGCCCTTTTGTAGCTCTATGTGAAGATGGTAAAAGTAGTGAGCTAGGTTGGATGACCATAAGAGTATCGAGTATAGTTTTGATTAGATAATGTTGTTCTGTAATTTGTCAATGACAAGCTACTCAGCAGGTTAGAAGCTCAGTATTGACACGTGAAGGAATTATTTGGCATTCTGAAAAGTTTTCCTTGCAAAATAAAGTTATCCTATATATCAATGTTCCATAAGTGGGATTCACTTTCATATTAGTAAGTAGTAACTACCTTAAGAAATGTTTATATCTTTATGAAATATATTGAAAAAAAGTTATTGACTACATTAAGCTATATCTTTGTGGTCGTAAAATGTTGGTGTGCTATGATGCTATGATTGTGGTTCATTATTTGTAGGGAATTTGGTTATTCAATTGCTTCATTCTTTTTTCTAAGTTGATGAGCTTTTTATTTTAAATTTCCATAAGGGATATGGTATGATTGGCATTATTATACAACTTGAATCTCATTCTCCTTATATTTCAGGAATTTATTGGGTTTTCTTAAGTTTTTTTTTTTTATTTATTTATTTTGGCATTCTTCTGTTTGATATTCATTATTCTGTTATGCTCTCAGGCTTCATGTAGATTTTTAATGGCTTATGGTATAGAGTTGAGAACATTTTGATACATTTCCAACTATGCAACAAAAGGATAATGAAGTGAGTAATTTGTATTATTATCACATTTGCTTTCCTGTATACTTTTCTGTATACATGCTTGAAGTTTGGAAAAGAATTTTTTATGCCAATGACAGTCATCGTATATTTTCCTTTGTCTTTTGACCTCTAGCCATGTGCCTTTTACTAGGGTTTGGCACCTCCTCGGGCAACAGGTCCAGGCTGGGCACATGGAACCATGGTTAATGGGGGCCGGCAGAGATTAAGTGCAAAAACTGTCATAAAATTTTTCGTGGGGGTGGAATTTCTTCCCTAGAGCAACATTTAGCTGGTGAAAGGGGAAATGTATCTCCATGCGAGGAAGTGCCTGACGATGTTAAAGTGCAAATTCAACAACATTTAGGTTTTAAAGTTTTGGAAAAGCTGAAAAAGCAGAAAGGTCTTAAAAGTAAGAAGAACTCCTTTGTGCCTTACTTTGAGGGCATGGAAGGAGAGAATGATGTTGATGCAGAAAGAATTCAGAAGCCTACTTCAGTCCAATGCACTATATAAGGAGAAGGGGTAAAGAGATTACTGAAGGAACTTCCAATTGAATGACGAGATGTAGGAGCAAAATTTTCCAGCTGGTCAGCCTCTGCGCCAGAGTTTTGCTTCACAATAGAGTATCTCTGAAGCTGATATGGCTGTTGCGAGATTTATGTATGATGCTGGCTTGCAATTCACTGCTGCAAATTCTTATTTTTTTCAACAGATGGCTGATGCTATTGCTGCAGTGTGTCCTGGTTATAGAATGCCTTCTTATCACTCCTTGAGGAATAAGTTATTAAACAGAGTTGTTCAGGATGCAGGGGCATACTGTGATGAACTGAAAAAAACCTGGGAGGTGACTGGATGCTCAGTCCTAGTTGATAGGTGGACAGAAAGAACTGCACGTGCTTCAGGCATAAGTTACTTTTTTGTTTATTGCCCTAAAGGAATCATGTTCCCAAAATCTGCTGATGCTTCAGGCATCACAAAATCTGCCGAAGTACTTTCGAATTTGTTTGATTGTGTAGTTCAAGAAGTTGGGGCCAAGAATATTGTAAACTTTGTGACAGATATATCACCTAATTACAGAGCTGTGGGAAAGCTCTTAATGGACAAATTATTATATGTTTAATTAAAGTACTTATTTAACATTAAATTTTTATCTGTAAATTTAAAATTTGGAGGATACTCGCACTTATAAGCTATAATAACAACATAAAAATAAATATTTCTGCATAATGAATTAAATGAATTGTAAACGAATCCACATTTGATTTGATTTATTTAATTTTGTACAATAAATGAATTAAATGAATAGTCATTTAATCAATGAATTGAATTTGAATCCTAAGTTTATTATTTGTTTATTAAACGAGTCAAATTTGAATCCATAGAATTTTCACCCAATTCTTTTATGATTTAGTTCAAATTCGTTTTATTTATTTGTTTGCCACTCCTTGTTAACTAAAGTTATTTTAAAACTTACAATATTACCAAACTTGTCCTTAATCAAATAAATACATTATAATTCATTTTATTAAGAGCTAAAACTTAATTTTAAGATGTTAGGAGGAACAACCTTAAACCTCCACTCAACTAAAATACGTGTACAAATTAGCAGCCAAAACTTTCCATGTTAATAAGCTAAAGCTGCTAAACAGAAAACAGCCTAAAAGCTCGCCTTAGCCAGAACCGAGGACTAATTGGTTGCAAAACGCAAGCTTTGGTCTGGGCCTAAGTGGTACTGACCCAACATTTTCGTACATTTTGTGATTTTCTCCCTCAAATAATGTTTTTCAAGCCTCTCAATTATGACATTTTAACCCCACGATATTCCCTATTCTAAATCTAGAGTTTAAGGCTTTGTTTGGTGGAATTCAAAAGAAACTTCACAATCGACATACCATATGATCTTTGATAAATTAAAGATGAAGCTCTTTTACCTTGATGTTATTAAATCTTATTATATAAATTGTAGTCTTTCGGTGATTCCACAAAATATATCCAAAGATAAATACACTGCATGCACTACTAGAAAAAAGTTAAATAACAACGGATTTTGACTATCATGCACCCTATTAGATGACGGTTTATATGTGTCATGAATTTTATGATGTATTATTCATCATGAACTTGTCAAGCACACATGACAAATTTCTATCATAATATTGTCCAGGTATGACTAAAATCTATCATATAAAATTAAATATTTAAATAAACATTAAATAATTTAAAATGATAAATATTTAATTTGGTTTTGGTGGCAATTATTAAAATTATTATTAATTTAACTAGAATAATTTTTTGCACAATTCTTATTATTATTCTTCTTAATTTTGGTGGGAATGAATTTTAAATTGATTATATTATATTATATACATAAAATTAGGTTATATATATATATATATATAATATGATAAAATGAACTACAGTTGGCCAACAAGTATAGACAATTATCATTAAGATCCAAGTAATATCATGATACATTCATCTCATTATGCAATGTATCAATTTAAAGAATACAACTATGGTCATTGATTATAATTACTTAACCCAAGAATCAATACAAAAACACAAAAAAATAGCAATTAAATAGTTAATTGAATTAATCTAGCTACCAATTAATCAACAACATCAACACCTAGGATTATATCTTATGTTGTGCAATTTTTTTTATACTCGCAAGTGCACGAAATCTATTGTAGTATAGATTTAATTATGCGTAGAGTTAATTTTTAAGTTTGTTAGTGAATTGGTTCGATGTGATTTTTTGAGCAGTACTAAAAATAATGACGAGAGTAAATTAAAGATGAAACAATTCAAATGAAACATTTGAGTCTTTGGATTTACACTCAATACTCATTATGAGCTTAATATTCTTTTTTTAATTTCAATTAATTTATAACGGGGTCTTTCCACTCCGTATGGTCCTCATTCACTCATTGTACCAGAGCGAAATAATCTTTTGCTACATATGATCTCAAGTATATGTTGTGCCAGGTGATAATAATCTATAAGGTTCAACTTGAGTTTTTTTTATTAATCTTTTTAAATTATAAAAATATTATTAGTCAAAAATTTCAATAATAAACTAAACTCAACCCAACAAAAAGGCATTTGGGTGTCGTTATTTCTTTGTCAGACACTATACTCTCTACTCTTTTTGAAAAACCAGATGCTAATGATTCTTCTATGAAAAACTACACAAAATACTCAAATTTTATTTTCTAACTTGTCCTCTTAGTTAATGTAACTAATAAACAAAATCTCAAAATTCACTTAAAATGCTTATGAAAATATTGATAATTGTTACTAAATGTTCTTTTTAATTGCTTTTAATACCAATGATGATGTTGTATTACATTGACTTACTTTTTTTCAATTAGAATTTTTTAAAAATAACTTAAAGTAGTTATATAGTTATAACATTTTAGGCCCCTAATGTTTTCAATCTATTCAATAAATATATCATTTAATCATTTTATAAAATAAGTCAATAAGTTCACTTGGGAAAAAAATGTATAATTGAATTAGGGAAATATTTCAAAATAAAATAAAAACTCTATTATTATATGAAATTGATAAAACACAAGGTTAACTAAATTAGGGACATATATGAGAACAAAATAAAAACTCTATCCTTATATAAAATTAATCAAAACATAAGGGGAATAAATGATTTTTCTAGACTAGATGGGGCTATATCCTGGTCCAGCCACTGACAAAAAGCTATTTATACAATATTTACAAAAAAATTAACTCAATAAATTGAAATGACTTACTCATTGGGAACAATGTCAAAAACATATTGTGGAAATTTTATTGTATTGTAAGCACATGAATACATTATAGAGTAAATTAATGGTGACGAGTGTCAATTCTATGGGGAGGCAAATTTAATTATACATATGGTTAAGTTTCCTAGTTCGTTTGTGAATTAGTTGGATGTGTTTTTTTTTTTGTGCAGTACTAAAAAGAGTGATAGGAATAAATTAAATATAAAACAATCCAAATGAAACACTTGAGTCTTTAGATTCACACTTAATACTTCCTGGGCTTAATATTCCTTTTTAATTCTAATTAATTTATGAGAGGGATATTTCCACTTCTCATAGTCCTCATTTTGGTAAATATGATATCAAGCACTTATTCTGCTAGAGTGAAATAATCTTCTGCTAAATGAGAGTCAAATATACGTTGTGCTAGGTGATAATAATCTTATTGTTGGCAATGTGGCTAGACCATCCATTAAATAACTTATATGCATTATTGATCAACACTAAGTCAAGACAAGCCACTAATACTATAAGGGAGTTTCTCACTAATAAATATAGTGTAAATTACTCATCATGCCAAACAATAATGATCTTCCACTAAGGAGTCGGTATTTTGTACAAAATTTAGACAAGATTATTGTTGTCTATCAACAATGAGTCAAAACAATCCACATAAATTAGAGAGAGAATTAATAAACTTATTAAATTAAGCCCATGAATCATGTTGAGACTTCACCTTCAACTCAAGCTTGAAATTAAATTAGTCACTCATATTTAACTAAGGGTAAAATAATAATTTTATTATAGTACATAGAAAATACAAGATCGAGATAGAATTACATAAAATGGAGCTTAGATTTGGATTTAGAGTCGCCAAATTAGGGAATCCCTTATTTATAGATATAACAAGTAAATCATGGCTATCGAATAAAAATAACTTAGACGCCTAGAATTGTGCCATGTGGCAAGCTCTGATTAGATGGAAGACGTCAACAAGGCTCTAATTTGGTAAATTGCATTTAACATACACCCAGTTTTCGGTCCAATAATATACTTCCATGTCATTGGTTTATACTATGCCAGCTAGACCTTGCCAAAATCCTAAAATGACTTCCTAAGGTTTTTAGCTATCTTAAGCTAAAAAATGCTCGTTGTTTTGTTATCTGATTTTTTGTTAATCATGAAATGGTTAAAATACCCCTAAAATATATAAAATACACAAAACACACATAATCAAAGTTCAAAAGATTTAAATACATAAAAGTAAAAATGTTAGTGAGACTTGGAGTACAAAATGATAATTTTATCCTTTATAAATATACATTCTCTAGCACTCAACAATTTGTAACTCAATCAACACTAGCAAATCATGTTCAGCAACTCAGTGAACCTAGAAACTCAAAAAAGATTAGCAAAATATTCAAAAATAAAAAAAAATTGATAAGTACTTAACTCTTGCAACTCAATCATATCACAACTTCAACAACTCTCATTCATCACACCTCATGAAACTCAATCATTACTAACTCCTCAACAAAAACACATAAAACTATGAAGAAAAAGTAAAACATTCATGAAATATATACTTAAACCTTGTGAAACTCAATCAATCAAGCAAGTAAACAACTCATCAACACAATAGAATCCTTCCAAACCAAATTAAGCAAAGAGTGTGCAAATTCTAAAACCAGTAAGAAATAAAAGCCCAACAACTTGTAAATCAAGTAAAAGGTTAAGCTATTTTGTGATTAACCTTTACCTCTATTCAACTTTCAAATATAGTTTTCATTATATAGTGCTAAAATGATATACTGATTTGCCATAGCACATGTGATGCCTCATCTCATCACTACAGACAAAATAAATATTAAAAAAATTCACTAGCAAAATTCAAATAAGGTTTGTGCACTTTCAATCTCTTGTATTTCCAAACAACCTACACTTGATTATAACTATAAAAGCTACTCCTCTTGATCAACCCATTTGATAGCTACTTAAACCTCACTTTTAATTAGATAAAAAAGAATTACAACGAAAAAATTTTATCTTAAATTTTAAACAAAACAAGATAAATAATAATTTACTTTACATTCAAATCACATATTTACTCCTAAAAAGTCCATAATAAAAAATTTTTGAAAATGAGCTCTAGCTCCATTGTGACAAACAAACTGTTGCAAAAGCACCCAAAAACTAATAGTTTAGGCTTAATAATTTTTAGAATCTTATGCAATATCAACAAGAATTGTCCTAGGAAAACCTTAAGGCTCACTGCTAGTTGCATCAAAGACCCGAAATGAAAGTATATATGCTGAATCAAATGCTTGCAAAATATACATAGAAATTTCTTAATCAAATCTACGGCAAAAGAAAGGGAGGTTAAAACTTAGAAAACGTAGAGCCATTGAAGTTTAAGTTTCAAAATTTGACATGTGATAAAAGCATGAGCACCTCCATGTAATCTTAAAAGTTCCAGATTGTCAATTTAATGATGTACAACATCATTATATATGCTACTTTTCAAAAGAAATGTGATTAAACCATTTTATAAAATTAATTAAAGTAAACCAAAATGTTCTTAAGTCTTTTTATAAGAAGCAAATTAATCAAGCATATAAATCATTTTCTCATTTGACAGCCAAATATTCCTCAAGATAGAAAGATTTACCTTTATTAAGCAATGAAAGGATGTAGATAGCTATTAAAAAATCTAAAATAATATGTGCATATATATCTACATATTAATATTTGGTTTTAAAATAGTTAAGTTCATAGCAAAGTTATGTATCTTAATACTTTATTGAAATTGAAATATAGATCTAAGAAATCATGCTCGACAATCGGCAAAATCATGTAATTATGCATATTTTGTGAGACAATTATAAATTATAAATTAACCAAGGAAAATCAACAAACATTGAAATGAATAGGGCAAAAAAGAGTAATTTTACACAACCTAGGGTTTACCGTGCTCTAAAAAGTTAAACGACTGTGTTGAAGTAATCTTGGACTCAATGGAACCACTGGTGATATGTGAAACACGGTGGACTATGGTGGATTGAGGATGACAACCTATCTAGTTGTTGCAGCTGTTTGCAAAAATTGAATGGTATTATGATTAACATTAAAAACTGTACATTTAATAAGTTTAAAATTATCAATTTTTCACTTACAGTGTTGATTACTACGCTCATTATTCCTAAATTATCTTACACTTCCCTAATAAATTTTTATATTAAAATTAATTTGTAATATGTTAATTTTTTTTATATTGTAAATATTTCAGGAATAAAGAAGGAATTGGAACTGAAAGCGGGAATAAAGAAGAATTGCTGGAGCGATTGGAATGCATTATTGAGGAGATGTAAAAAAAAAATACAAAAAAAAGAAAAAAGAAAAAGAAGCAATAATTGTGTGATGGTCGGGTGGCCATTTCACCACTTGACCAACACACCTTTCAATGTATATATCTTATATAAATATTAATAAAATAAAAAAGGTGCTCATAGTTGGCTCATCCTTGCCTATAAAATGCAAACAGGGGAGAGAAAAAAGAGAGAGAGCTAGGGGGGAAGCTAAGGAGAGAAAAAGGAGAGAGCTGAGGGTTGATCTGAGAGTTGAGATATTTTTCTTTCTTATTTTTCTTGTGTTATCAATTCTCTTGTAATATATTTCTAAATTTTGTTAAATAAAATGAGTGTTTCATTTTTCAATATAAGTGAATATATTTTCTGAGTTGAGGTGAAAGGTAAAGCTCAAAGATTCAATTTAATTACTCTCTCAAGTGAGTTTTAAAATTTATTTTATTTGTGTATTTGTCTTCTTTATTAGTTTTTTTTTATGTAAAATTAATTTAGAGATCTAGATCTTTTACGATTTATATGGTATTTTGGTATAATGTTGACACTTCAATATAGTTGTGGTACATTAGGTACTTGGTACCATATTTATCACATTAATGGTTTGTTAAGAATTAAATTATATAATAATTAACTGGCAAGATAAATATAAAATACAAATATGAAAGAGTTGTTATAATTTGAAATTTGTGAGTGGATCCAGTAACCTTAGCATATTTTTAAACTTGATTTCTGTCAATTTCTTTTCCCACAATTAATTTTTTTTATTACAACAAATTGATTACTAAATTTTAAATTTCCTGTGGTTCAACCCTAGACTCACTGGATTATATTATAACTAAACACTTTTATACTTGGGAGTAATAATACTTTTGAGTCGTGTCAAGTTTTTGGCGTCATTGGCGGGGAGGTTTCTAAACTTTTAATCAATTTGTTTCTATTTTTTTTTTTCGGTTTTGCTGCCAACGTCTATCTTTGACTTTTTATTTTATTTTATTTGTAAAATTTCAGTTGGCTCCCCTCTTCCCTTTAGATTTTAATATCATCTACAAAATTTAGGAAGAATTTCATTTTGACCCAAAAAACTTTGCAAATCAATCTCTAAACCGAATTGGACGTGGATCTTTGGACTTTGCCTTATTCTTTAGACTTTTGGACTTAAAGATTAAATGAACTTGGACCTTTGGACTTTGTGGACATAATGGACATCGACTTGGACTTTTAAAATAACTATTAAGGCCCATTAATTGAATTTTAATAAGCTGGTAATAAAAAAAAATTAAAAAAAACACATTTTTTTGTTTCTTTATATTTCTGTAATTTACTTTCTGCATTTATTTTGATGGTTGGTTCAACTACCTAAATTGTTATTTAAATTTTGTTTGTTTTATTATGGTCGATTTAACCGCCTAACATTTCAATTTCGATTTAATTATTCCTGTATATCAATTTGTGTAATTTTTATTATATGATTGGTTTTACAAGAATGCTTGAATTGTTAACATTCTATTAATGTGTTATTTTATTGCTGGTTCAAACGCCTAATATTTTAATTTTGGTTAATTAATTTTTAGTTATTTATTTTTATTTCGCATTTATTTATTTTTAATTTCTATTCATTTATGTTATTTGATTATTTAATTTTTATTTAATTTTTAATTGTGTAATTTTCATTTGGTGTTGTATGCATTATTAATTTGTTTGTGCATCTTAATTTAATTTGGCACATGCTCACATATCATTAGCATTGCATGCAACGTTGGTCTCATATTGACAGTAGTAGACTAATTAAAAAATCACCTTAACTACCTTTTGACATGGCCGACATCAGAGCTGATAATTTTTCTAAGCACGGATATAACCAGCCTTGCAAAATTTTCATGAACAACCTAGGACACTTAGAGATTTCATGCATAGCTTTTCCTACTAGAATAGGGTCACTATCATGCATAGTTTTTCCTCCTAATGCATCTCGTTTTAATTTCAAACTTGGTATCATTCAATTTTTGCCTACTTTTTATGGTTTTGAGTTTGAAAATTGATATTTGCATTTGAGAGAATTTGAAGAGATTTGGAACTCTTGCACTGATCAAAATTGTAGCATGAACATAATCAAACTTAAGTTTTTTGCTTTTTCATTAAAGGAAAAGGCTAAAACTTGGCTATAAAATCTTAGGTCAGGATCTATTAGAACTTGGGATGAAATGCAAGCATAATTTTTGAAAAAATTCTTTCCACCCTATAGAACAAATTCTTTTTAAAAGATAAATCACTACATTCACTCAAAAGCCAGGAGAAACCCTCTACTAATGTTGGGATAGGTACAAAGAGTTACTTAATATTTACCCACACCATGGTTTTTAAACATGGAGGTTATTGTCTTATTTTTATAAGGGACTAACATCTCAAAGTAGACAAATCATTGAAATAATTTGTAATGGTGAGTTTAGAGATAAAAGTCCTGAGGATGCATTAGACTACCTTGATTATATAGCAGAGAATGCACAACAGTGAGACATAATTGGGTCTTATGAGTCATCGAGTAAACCCCAATCATCTCTGTCTAGTGGAGGCATGTACAATCTTAGTGAAGATTATGACCTTCAAGCTAAATTTTTCACCTTTAGCTAGAAAAGTTAAAGCCTTAGAGTAAAAAAAGAATGATCGTGTAAAATCTATTTAAGATATTGTATGCTATGTTTGTGATTCTACTGACCATTCTATGCAAGATTGTCCGACCTTGCCAACTTTGAGAAAAAGTGTACGTGAACAGGTAAATGTCATCGAAAATTTCAATAGCCAAATCCCAATCCATACTCCTAAATTTACAACTCTTGTTGGAAAAACCACCTTAATTTCAGTGGAGAAATGACAATCATGGTCAATCTTCACAACCAACTCCTCTACGTTAGAATTTCTAAAACTCCCAGAGTCACCAACCATATGTCCCACCTCTAAGAAAAACTCTGGAAGATATATTGCATTCATTCATTGAAAAACAAGAGGCAATCAATAATCGAACCATGCAAACCTTGACCAATTTGACAGAAACTGTCTCCAAACTTACATCAGCCCTCACCCTGTATGAAAAAGGTAAGTTTCCTGCTCAACCTAAACCAAACCCCAAGAGTCAACAACATTCTCAAATAGGTAATACAGGAACCTATAATGTAAGTCAAGTTAAATCGGTTATAACTCTTCGTGGTCGTAAAATTGTTAAAAAACACATTCTGGACCCTTGTAAAATTAGCGATGATCTAATTTGACAGAAACTGTCTTCAAACTTACATCAGCCCTCACCCTGCATGAAAAAGGTAAGTTTCCTGCTTAACCTGAACTAAACCTCAAGAGTCAACAACATTCTCAAATAGGTAATATAAGAACCCAAAATGTGAGTCAAGTTAAATTGGTTATAACTCTTCGTGGTTGTAAAATTGTTGAAAAATACATTCTGCACCCTCAGAAAATTAGCAATGATTCAATTTCAGAGAATAGGGAAGAGGCTGTTGAACCTTTAGCCCATGAAGAAATAACCAACTCTCCTCCTGTACCCTCGTTTCCTCTAGCATTAATCAAGAAATAAGAGTTATCTATAGCACTTTTGGACTTAAATCAAGATTACTTAGAGAGTAATTGAAATGTTTTAACTGCATTTTAGATATATTTTGCATACTTAGCTATTGTTAGTTTACTCTCAATAAATTAGGTTGATTTAAAATAAATTGTTCTTAGATCATGTGCTTATTTGTAGGCAAATGGAAGTGTAATTATCAAGGAAGAAATGCTTTGCAAAAAGGAGAAAAGAAATTGGCTGTAGAAAAATAGAAATGAGTATGAAATAATACAGATGTTGTAGCTAGTATTATAGCAATCATTGTTGTAGCAATCCTGGAGCAACAAAAAAGAAAATTTCGTACGAATTTAAAAAAAAATATGCAATCTGTAGTTTCTAAATCTGGAAGATATGTGCCATAAACTTTCGTTTTTCCTAGTTTTCAAGTATAAAAAGAAGTACACACACAAGAAAGGAGGAGAGCCGTCAACGGCAAGAAATAACAAAGAAAAGGAAAAGAAAACATCAAAGAAACAGTAAATTCTAGGGTTGAACAAGAAAGATTATAGGTGTGAGGAAGAATAAATCTTGCATCTTGAAGGACCTCATGCTTTTATCTCTATTCTACTTGCTTTCTTTGATTTGTGATGAAGTATAAGATGGTTAGAATGGTTTTTATTTTTATTTTATTACAAATCATGAACTAAATTTTCTTGTAGTTGAGTGATAAACTAGCTTGATGGTTTATTGACTGATTTTATTGTGTTATTGTATGATTGCTATAGCGTTTTGTTTTGATAGTGCTTAATTTATTCGCTATTTTGACATACCACTCATTTAGTGATACTAGCTAAGAGAAAGCCACAAAATGGTCTGTTTTAGTGGAACATATCAGAATAATAAGTGGTTTTAAATTAGGTTTCCCAAGTTAGATTAACTCAATTTAAATAGGGTCATGCCCAATCTAAAACTAATGATGAACTATACATAGGGATTCACTTTGTAGGGCATTAAGAACTTTGATCATATAATGCTATATCTTATGTTGGCATAGCAATTGGTCATTGTTAGGTTACACATAGATATAAGAATTTCAATAGGCGATAACTGAGGATGTATTAGGATTCTGCCAAGTACTGTAATAATTGCTGTAACGATACTATAACAGAAAAACACTAAATAACATTAATTGAGTTGATTCATTCAACTACATTATTCTTAGTTATTACATTCTTATGTGAGATGTGTTAATTTATTTTATTGTATTTTACTTTTCTATCTTTTAAATTGTTTAGTTTAATTTAGTTGATAAAAGAGTTAATTTGATCAAATTGAATTTGCACCATAAGAATTGCTGTAGTAACTCTATAACATCAATCCCTGTGGAGACGATTCTCGAATACTTATCATTTTATTACTTGTTGTGTACACTTGTACACTGACACCTATATTTTAAAAGATTGAACCCAATCGACAACAATAGTTTAGCGATTTATGAAGTCTTTAAACAAGTGAAGGTCAACATTCCTCTGCTGGATGTCATTAAATAGGTACCTTTTTATGCTAAATTTCTAAAAGATCTATGCACTATGAAAAGGAAATATAAGGTGCAAAAGAAAGCGTTTCTAGATGGATAGGTACATTTCATTCTTTTAACCAATAATGCTTTGAAATAAAAGGATCCTGGTTGTCCAACTATTTCTTACATTATTGGAGACCATAAAATTGGACAGGTTTTACTTGATTTTAGTGCAAGCATTAATTTGCTTCCATACTCAGTGCACCAACAACTTAATCTTGGTGAGTTAAAGCTAACTTCTACCACTCTTTTACTTGCTGATAGGTCGATTAAATTCCTAAAATGAATAATTGAAGATGTACTAGTCAAAGTAGATAAATTCATATATCCTGTGGATTTTATTGTTTTGGAAACGGAACTAGTTCCTGATGAATGCAAACAAATTCCTATTATATTGGGGCGACCATTTTTAGCTACTGTTAATGCTGTAATTAATACCAGGAATGGAGTCATGAAATTATCTTTTGGCAACATGACAGTGGAACTCAATGTATTGAATATGTGTAAACAACCTTGTGACACAGAAGATGATGATAGTGAGAACAAGGAAATTGATCACATTGATTTAATCATTGATGAACTAATTCAGGATGAGAAATTGAGAAATTCTATGAAAATTTATTTTGCTGATTCTTTTGAATCAAGTAAAGAATTAAAAAGTAATACTATTAACATTTGCTTAATACTTGATTCTACGTAAGTACCTGAAGATAATACTGGCCAATTGAACTTTGAAGACATTTTATACCTTGAAGAGCCAAAGGAAAAGGATGCACCAAAATTAGAATTGAAACCTTTATTGGAAAAATTAAAGTCTGTGTATCTTGAAGATCAGCAAACCTGTCCAATGGTAACTTTTACCCAACTCACAATTGACCAAGAAGAGAAAAATGTCAAGAATTATGAAGAGTGGATAAAAATCTATCATGACAAGCGTATCAAGACGAAATCTTTTACACCAGAACAAAAAGATCTTTTATTTAATTCTCACCTACATCCATTTCCAGTTAAGTCACATTATCAATGGTCTGGCCCATTTATTGTTCACACTAGTTTTCCATATGGGGCCATAGAAATTAAGAATCCAAAGAATGATGTCATATTTAAAGTTAATGGTCAAAGATTGAAACCATATATGGAGTACCAACCACGTGAAGCAGACACTGAAATTAATTTGAGTGACCTACCAAATCTTGATTCAATCATTTGCTTTAAACTTTCTGTCATTTTTCTTTACTATTACTTCACCGTTTGAATTATTTGATTTTTTTAAAGTATATTACATTGATTTTTTTAAGTGTATTTGTTTGATAATTGTGTTTCATTTCATCATTCTTAATGTTTTTTCATTTGTGCCTCCATGAGAAAGATCTTTTTCAAACACCTTAAAGAAATTTTACATATAAAATTTCACTTAAGAAGTTTGATCCGAGTTTGTAAATATATCCTATTTAAAGCTTACAACCACTGAGTTAATATCCCATATTGAAGATCTAGAAAGATAACTCAGAGAAATAGAAGGTAGTATTTAGGAACTCCAATTGGAACTTGAGGTAAATTCAATAAAAGGACGAAGGTGAGTTGCATGTTTGATTATATTTATTGTGTGTTTTTATTTTGTTGTTTTGTTCACTTTTGACTTAATTTTGCAGATTTGATTTGTTTCTTCGGTATGTTTGATCTGCTTTCCTGTATAAATGGCGGATAATGGTACTCTGTGACTTTCTAAATCGGTATTTTCAGTTTCCCACAATAACTGAAATTTCAAAATCAAGTATGGAAGAAATACAACATAAGTTACATAAGCGTTTTTCTTCTCTCTTTCAAAATGTTCTCAAGAAGATTTATAAAGCTCGTTGTGAATGTCTGTGTTTATTAATGATCAATGGGATTCCTGTTGATATTAGTTGGTTAATTGAAGCAAAGGACTGATTAGCAAGTGAGTTTTCTGATCCATTTGTTTCTTACATGCCTGGTTTTGGTAAAAGCAAATTTACTAAAAAAAAAATAGCTAAACGGCTTGGCTCTAAATGCCCTAAGTATATAAGACTTACTTGCATTAAACCACGTTGTAAAACTTTAGGAATGGTTTTTGTAAATTGGGAAGATAAAATCAAATTCATCAAGGATGACATAAGTAAAGAATCGTTGGATAATATCTTATGATCTCTTGAGACGCATTTGAGCGGATATGTACAACGTGAAATTCATAATTTATGGAAGTTGTTCCAAAAAGAAAGTGCACAGTTTAGGCTTGGGAATATGATTTTAAAAGACTCTGTTTGATAGTTTATAAGAAAACTGGATGGGAAACTTATCCTCACCCCATAAAGGGCGTCGAAGCCATTACTGAACGTAAAACCAGAGAAAGATGTGAGTCACAATCACAACTACCAGTAAATATCCTTTTATTTTATTTTTTTATTTTTGCATTATTATTATTATTGTGTGATTTTATATCTAGTTGCTGTTTTTTTTTTACTGTTTGTTTTTTTTTCTTTTGTTTGCTTCTGAATTATTGAGCCACTAGCTTCAAGCATCATTTTGCAAACACACCACTCCATTTACAGTTGTATTATTGTATCTATACTTAAGAACATTAAATAGGTTCTCTTTTTCAGGCACTCACAAATTATTTTTGTTGAGAATTGTTTCAATGGCAGCAACTTCGAACAGACAACTTAAGAACATTTGAGTGCTTTTTAGATTTCGTTATGGAAAGTATAAAGAGTTCATTCGGACAGCTATAGATCTTGGTCATACTTTAGCAGAAAGAAAACTACATCTTGTATATAGAGGAGGTGACCGAGGGTTATTAAAACTTGTCTTAGAAGTTGCTTTCATTCAAGAAAGCTAAGTACTAGGCATCATTCCAAAAGCCTTAAAACCTTTAGGATGTCTCCTTAGTTCACCAACTGGAGAAGAGTTAGTTATCTCAAATATGCAAGAAAGAATATTTAAGATGTTAAATCATGGTGACGCTTTCATTTTTTTGCGAGGAGATCTTGCAATTTTAGAGGCACTAATTACATTTGTTTCGTGGGCTCGTTTAAATATCCATAAAAAAACCCATCAATTTGTTAAATGTTAATATATTTTATTATGGCTTAATAGCATTTCTTAATCATGCAATAAAGAACTATTTCATTTCATCCACAGTAAAAAAAACTCTTTATTTGTGCCTCTACTACTAATGAGTTACTTGATCTTTTGCAAGCTTATAAACCAGAGTAAAATCCCATGACCTTAGCGTTAGATTGGTCAACTGATGAAGATGGCAGTAACCCTCTTAAAAAGTATAAATTCGATTTAACTCTCTACTTGTAAATATTTTCTCACAGTGACCAAGTGATGTCTTCTAAACTCTACTATTTTCTTCTAAGATATTGAGGACAATATCTCTTTCAGGTTGGGGGGAGAAAATAGTTGATAATTATGGAATATTTCAGTCCTGGTGATGTTTTTACTAATTTTTGTTGTAAAGACTAACTTTGGATAAAAATTTGAGTTGAAGATGGCTGAATATGGAGTTTAGTTACTCTAGAAACGCATCTTCTTGCTTTTAGAGTTTTGCTTCTTAAAAAAAATTACTTTCTAACATTTTTTTTCTCTTCTTTTCTTTTTCTTGATCATCTCCTTTAAGTTTTTGCAATCAGTTCCAACTTCTATTATGTTTTCTTATAAAAAAAATTAGAGGATGTTTTTTTTGTTTTCTTTAAACTTTCAAAAAAAAATTTGTGATCTTTTAACATTGGATAATATGATGACTTCCAATTTTTGGTATTTGTATTATCTTTGGCCTTGAGTTATGTTACACCATGTTTTTCACATTGCATGTTGAAATGTAAATTGAGAAATTTGATGATTGAAACTGATTAAGCCATTTGAAGGAATGAACATGTCATGGTAAGTCTAAGTAAGTTTTTGAGCCTATTATCCTTGGAGAGTAACCTTCCTACCTATACAGCTTCATAGTTTTTCTTATCTCTTTTAAGTTTTTGCAATTAGTTCCAACTTCTTCTATTATGTTTTCTTATAAAAAAAATTAGAGGAATTTTTTTTTTGTTTTCTTTAAACTTTCAAAAAACATTTTGTGATCTTTTAACATTGGATAATATGATGACTTCCAAAATTTGGTATTTGTATTATCTTTGGCCTTGAGTTATGTTACACTATGTTTTTCACTTTGCATGTTGAAATGTAAATTGAGTAATTTGATGAGTGAAACTGATTAAGCCATTTGAAGGAATGAATATGTCATGGTAAGTCCAAGTGAGTTTTTGAGCCTATTGTCCTTGGAGAGTAATCTTGTCTGCCTATATAGCTTCATAGTTTTTCTTAATCATATCCTTTAAGTTTCTACAAGCAGTTGCAACTTCTTCTATTATGTTTTCTTATAAAAAAAATTACAGGAATTTTTTTTCTTTTTCTTTAAACTTTCAAAAAACAATTTGTAATCTTTTAATATTGAATAATATGATAACTTCCAAATTTTGTTATTTGTAATATCTTTGATCTTCAATTATATTACACCATGTTTTTCACCTTGCATGTTGAAATGTAAATTGAGAAATTTGATGAGTGAAACTGATTAAGCCATTTGAAGAAATGAACATGTTATGGTAAGTCCAAGTGAGTTTTTGAGCCTATTATCCTTGGAGAGTAACCCATGTCTGCCTATATAGCTTCATAGTTTATTATACAGGATCTCTATATTTTTCTTCCAAAAATAGTCAAAAAAATAATGAAAAACAATTTGTGCAACTGCTTTTGAAAGTCCGTTGAACTAGTGGATATGAAAGATTATTTAGAGCCCTAAAAGATGATAGAAAGATCATCTTTGGTCTATTTGAGCCTTTCTAGCCAATCCTATTTTTAAGTATCCATAGTTAACCCCTTTGAGCCTAAAAAGAAAAAAAAATATTTTTTTTTTGGTAGCCTATTAACTTGTCCCACTCCAATGCGAAGTATCACTTTATATTTTACATTTTCTACTACCCAATTATGTTTGAAAATAAAGATAATTATCCATTCATGAAAAAGGTGCTATGAAAAAAATAACTAAATAATATGATAAATAAAAAAAGAAAAGAAAGAAAAAAGAGATGAAAAGAAAAATAGAGGATTTAAGTGAAAGGCACATTACAATCTCCAAAGTCCTCTATTTTTCAAACATATATTTTATTTTTCCTATTATCTGTTCTTTGTTAGTCATGTCCCTAGCTTACGTTACGTCCCAGTGAAAGTCCTTCTTGATTTTAGGGAACTATAGTCTGAAGTAGGAGCTGGTAATATGGAGTAAAAGATGTGGTGATGCATAAAAATATAAATAAATTAGTTTAGTTAGTAATTCCCTTAACTTGAGATCATTTTATTTCTAAATTGTGGGCATTATTATTTCATCTTAGTGAGAGCGTGTGATTTTGTTTTACTATTCTCTCATTTTAACACTTCTTAAAGTGACCACGTTTTTTGGAGTTATTTTTTTTGCTTGAAGGAGTCACTCTTATTGACATAAATAATCTTATAATATTGATTTTGATGATAACAAACCTTATATGCTCTTAATTAAAAATGTTGGAGCTAATAATATGAAACAATATCTTAAAGCCGTATTATATTTTATACTTGTTTAAGAAACTAGATAACTATTAACTTGAGTCGGAAAATCATTTTCTACAAAAAGTTGTCAAAATATAGATTCTGGATATTAATGGTGAACTATTTATTATAAAATGATGAAACGATAATTTACAGAAAAGAATTAGTCTTTTTAATCGTGAACCATTTAGCAAAAATAGTTAGTTAGACTTATTTTGATAGGATTCTGAAAATTAATGGTGAACCGTTTATTATAAAACAGGGAATAGATAATATACAGAAAAGAAGTAGTTTTAAATCTTGAACCGTTTAACAAAAATAGAGAGTTAAGTCTGTTTTGCAGGATTCTAGAAATAAACGACACCACGATAACTTTAAACAGTAAACCATTTATTTAAAAGCTAAGCACAATAGTCATTTGGACAAGTCAAAATAGTTAATCGACAGCAGTAAACGACAATTCAATTTTTCCTAGAAAGTCAACAATGGCTAGTTTGCAGCTCCAACTATAAAACAGCTCAATTTAATTCAAATTTCAAGAGAGATCTAATAGCTATCATTGAACTTGCTACTGAGTATACAATCATTGTTGAGCTTTAAACTTATTTTCATTGATTCACACTTTTGAGCATTCATTGGTACATATGCATTGTGTGAGAGGTATTTCATTTGTAATTTTTATTTTTGAGTGATTGTAAGTGTTGGGTTACACTTGGATTAAGCAATTAGGGATAATCTCTTATTATAAAGGTCTATTGATACCTTTGAAGTCAATTGTAAGAGTTGGTAAAGCCTTGGAGGCTTGCTTAATGAAATCCTCAAGTCCAGTGAGCTCGGAGGTGTGGACGTAGGCACGATTGACAGAACCACGTAAAAATCACGTGTTTACTCTCTCTTACTCTATCTCTTTATTATTCATTGCACATTAATTTGTTTATTTTTTTAATTTGGTTAGTTTATTTTATTTTCTTTAAGTTTTAATTTTTAAATTTTTTAAAAACCTAATTCACCTCCCTCTTAGGTAGCCTAATTAGTATTTCATTTGATATCAAAGTAAGGTTCTCTTGATATGAATTAATTATCTAAGAGTAAAAAATCTATGACAACCCAAAATGATTCTGGCTTTAAGGAAGGACAATCCATTACTAGACCACCATTCTTTAATGGCAATGATTATCCTTATTAGAAAATTAGGATGAGAATTTACTTGCAAGCTTTAGATTATGAAATATGGAAAATTGTTTATGATAGTATATTCATACCTATTACCAAAGATAAAGAAGGGGGAAAATATTCTGAAACCTTCACATTAATGGAATGAGCTGGAAAAGAGAAAAGCTTTTCTAAACTTCAAAGTTATGAATGCTTTATTTTGTGCTTTAGATAAGAAAGAATTTCATAGAGTATCAGGTTGTTCAAATGCTTATGAAATTTGGAAAAAACTTGAAGTAGTTTATGAAGGAGCAAACTAGGTCAAAGAATCTAAAATTAGTAGATACACTAGACAATATGAGTTATTCCAAATGGAACAAATTGAAAGTGTGCACTCTATGTATACTAGATTTATGGACATTGTGAACACTTTAGGAGCTATTGGAAAAACCTTTTCTAATAGCAAGAAGGTAAAGAAAATCATTAGATCTTTACCAAAAGAATAGAGGCCTAAGAGAACTGTTATTGAAGAAGCTAAGGATTTGAATGCTTTAACCATTGATGATTTAATTGGCTCTCTTATTTCTTATGAAGAAGACTTAGCAGTTGAAAAAGGTGATGAAGACAAGAAAAAGAAGAGCATTGCTTTTAAAGTCTCAAAGTCTAAAAGAAATAAAGAAAGTGAATTTGAAGATGAAGATATGGCAATGATAGTAATAAAATTCAAGAAGTTCTTTAAGAAATCAAATGAGTGAAGAAAGTTCAAAAACTTCAAGAACCAAAAGAAGAAAAAGGAAGTAGTCATATGCTTTGAATGCAAGAAGCCTGGACACATACGATCAGAGTGTCCTCTTTTTAACAAGCTTAAAAAGAAGGCAATGGTAGCCACATGGGATGACAACGATGAGGAAACAAGTGATGATGAAGAACAACAAGAGATGCCAAATCTAGCTCTCATAATAATTAGGGATAAATTTTTGGACGAACTTAATGAAGTAAGTGATCCTACCTATGATGAATTATATGATGCTTTTAAAGAATTACCTGATGATTGGATAAAAATTGGTAAAAAGAATCCATTTTTTAAAAAGAAAATGGTAAAGCTCACAAATGAAAATAAATCTCTAAGTGCAAAGATTACATTCTTAGAATTAGAAAATAAAACTTTGCATGAAAAACCTAGCACTTCACATGAACATATAGAATCACTTGTAGATGATTTGGAAAAGGAAAAGGAAAATGAGATGCTTAAGAAAAAGAATAATGAACTTAATAATGTTATCTTAAAATTTACAAATGGACAAAAGATGTTGGATAACTTGCTTAATTCAAAAAAATGTGTATTTGACAAAGGAGGTATTGGTTATAAGCAAAATTTGAAACAAAAAAATTATAAGAACTATTTTGTGAAGAGTACTTGACACGACTCACCTCGAACTCTCAGGACGAATCAGTCTAATTCTATATAATCATTCTGACGTAATCTGATTAATCAGGATTCTGCTGAAAAATTCAGCAAAGTCTTTCCTATATTTATCATATAACCAAATCTGCAAAATTATAAATCAAGCACTCCCAAAAGAATTTCAAATATAATTATCTCCGAACAACCAATTTCCTCAACAAAATGCAAAATTATTCAATATCCAATATCAATAAATACATATGTTATTCGCAATCTTCAAAAAGTAACAAATTATACAATCCCAAAATATCTCAATAAATCAATCGATAACTCCTAACATCATAATGTGGCTATAATTCTGAAAATAACTATTGTTGTTGGGTCGACTGTTGTACCTGTGAATCTCCTGTTGGAGGGGGGGGAATATAATAAAACGGAATGAATATAAAACACAGTGAGCTCAGTGAGTGGATAATAATTTTTGAATATAATTTTACTCTAAAATAACTAATCAGGTCAAAACACCATCTAATCAAAATATTATAACAATTTAAATAACTTATTAAATCCAAATCATGTACTCAAATAATGATATTGCAAATATACAGTATAAATCAATGGGAATTCATAATACTTATAACATCAATACTGAAATACCGAAAACTATAACCAAACAAATACCCAGGGAAAATAATCTCATAATATCCGGACCTTAACTGACGGGCAATGACGTACTATCTGGGTACAATCATGCCCCGGAGCTACACGAATAGATAGGGAAGTACAATCTCATATCTCATCATATCCAGACCTCAACAGACGGGCAATGATGTATTATATGAGTACAATCACGCCCCGGAGCTACACGGATAGATCGAAAAATATCATCACATCTGTATCATCTGTATCTCAATACAAGTATCTCTGTATTCATCATACTGCATGCATATGTCATCTCATCTGTATCAGTATATCTGAAGGGAAAGGGTATTGTCTAATGATTTTGCAAATAACCTTTATACACATATATAAACATATAATCTCATCCAAAAATCTCATCCGAAATCTCATTTCTTTTTTCATTTAACATATCTTAAATCTGCTTTTCTTTTATTTAAAAATAGTATCATGCATATTCAAAATTGGTAACCAAAATCATTAATCAACACATTCCTCGTAATAAATATCAAAACATAGATAAAATCTATTTCTATAAAATCATTAAATTGAAGCCTTTAAAATCAATCTCGTAAACAGGCTTTACCATATTTTAAAATCATAATAAACTACAATGAAAATAGGCTTTGTATATTCCACTCACAGTGACGGTGTCCGAACTCAGAATCAATAATGTCCGCGGGTTGATTCTTGTTTGTGGATCCTCCTAATTTAAGGAAATAACATTATTACTAACCATAATTGTGAATTATAGCTACAATACTTGAAACGACATTTATCCGTAATAAAATATTCTCGAATTCGTAAAATTACCAAAATGCCCTCGATATCAAAATTCATCAAATTATCCTCATAATTACATATTATCAAACTATCCTCAATTCCAATTACAAAGATATCCACAAGTTTTGAATTTATAAAATTACCCCCAAAAAAATATAAAATTATCAAAATGCCCCTAACGATGTAAATTACTGGATTACTCCTAAAATCTCAAATTACCTAACTTTCCCTATCTAAAATTACCAAAATATCCATCAATTTTAAAATTACAGAATTACCCCTAAAGTTTATGAAATTATCAAATTACCCCTAACGGTCAACGGTGATGGGAACTCAGTCAACAACGACGGGAAGCTCAGGTCTGCTAGATCTAACCTCGGTGAGTCCAATGGTGCTGGCGGCGACCTCCCACAAGCGACGGCGACAGCAGATCGAGCTCCCCAAGACCGTGAGCTTTTCGGCGATCGATCGGCAGTAATTTATTCGTTTCAGGTGACGGGGTTGGTCGGAAAACGATGAGGGGAAGTTAATGAACAAGATCCAAGTAGTGGCACGGCTTAATTCCAGCTAGATTGGCGACGAGGAGAAATGGGTTTGGCCGCGACTTTTCGAGCCCGTTTGTTGATGTTCTAGTTGGTTTCTGGTGGCGATGACGGCAGAAATGCATTGGCCGGCTCTCAAGCTTCGGATCAGTCTCAAGATTGTCCAGTGGGGTGGCCGAAAAGCGAGATTCGGCAGGGTCGGGTTCGCGGATTCGGGTTGCGAATCTGGGTTTGCAGCAACTTCTTCTCTCTATCTCTCTCTCTTTCTATTTTAGGAAAAAAAATGCTTCTCTCTCTATTCTTGCCTTAAATGGAAATTTCTTTTTTTTTTGTCCATATGTTACAGTACCTCTGTTATTAATCATGTTGTATGTCACTATTATAATGAAAATGGTCATATGAAGCTTGGATGTCCAATTAAAAGAAATGCATACTATGGAGTAAAATGTGTTTGGATTCCAAAAGAAACAATTGTTAACACTTAAGGACCCAAAAAGGTTTGGGTACCTAAGTCTTGAGATTTCCTATACAGGGTTCGAAAAAGAAGAAAAATAAATGGTATCTAGACAGTGGTTGTTCAAAGCATATGACTAGAAATTATATATGGTTCCCAAGTTTTACCAAGATTGAAAATGGCGGAGATGTCTCTTTTGAAGACAACTCAAAGGGAAAGATTCTCGGAATTGGTAATGTCTGTAAAGTTTCCTCAACACTCATTGAAAATGTTTATTTGGTTGAAAATTTGAAACACAATTTAATTAGTAGTAGTCAATTATGTGATAAAGGTTATAAATTTGTTTTTGATAAAACTAGATGTGTTATTGAGAATGCATGTGACAACAAATTTTTGTTTGTTGGAAATAGATGTGGCAATGTTTATACCATAGACATAGAATGTGCATCTACCCTTGATAAATGTTTTTTTCACATTACATGGTTATAGTTGGTTATGGCATCGAAGATTAGAACATGCAAGCATGGATTTGATTTCAAAAATCTCTAAAAATGATTTAGTTAAAGGTCTTCTGAAAATAGGTTTTGAAAAAAATAAAATTTGCGAAGCATGTCAATTTGGAAAACAAATCAAAACTTCTTTTAAAAACAAAAATCATGTTTTTACTTCAAAACCACTTTAACTTTTTCACTTGGATTTATTTGGACCCTCTAGATATGCTAGTGTAAGTGGTAAATATTATGCATTTGTAATTGTGGATGATTATTCTAGATATATATGGGTATTATTCTTAACTAATAAGGATGATGCCTTTGATGCATTCAAATTTTTCTGTAAAATGGTTCAAAATGAAAAAAGTTATTTTATTATATGCATTAGAAGCGATCATGATAGAGAATTTGAAAATCATGCATCTGAGAGTTTTTTTAATGATTTTGGTATTAAACATCAATTTTCATCACCTAGAACTCCACAATAAAATGGAGTTATTGAAAGAAAGAATAGGTCTATTCAAGAGATGGCTAAGACCATGTTGAATGAAAATGCATTACCAAAATCCTTTCGGGTCGAAGCTGTTAATACAGTATGCAATGTCTTAAATCATGTTTTGATTAGACTATTTCTTAATAAAACTCTCTATGAGCTTTAGAAAGATAGAAAACCCAACATTGGTTATTTCAAAGTTTTTGGATGCAAATGTATTATATTGACTACTAAAGATAACCTTGGTAAATTTGATCCAAAATCTGATGTTGGTATCTTTCTTGGATATTCAAACACTAGCAAAGCTTATAGAGTGTACAATAAAAGAACCTTGCTTGTTAAAGAATCTATGCATGCTACGTTTGATGAATCTAATCCCTCCTCTATAAAGAAAGTTGTTAATAATGATGCAGATGAAGAAGTACAACAAGAAGTCCCTTCGAACATGAAACAAGATGCTTCACCTTGCGAGAATCAAGAGAAGCAACAAGAAGAACAATCTAATATGGAGTAAAATGAAGGTAATTCTTAAACACTCCCCAAGGAGTAGAGGTATAATTCTTCTCATCCTAAAGACTTAATTTTAGGTGATCCCTTACGAGGTGTAACCACTAGATCATCAATTAGAAACACATGTGCACATACTACATTCATATCTCAAATTGAACCAAAATCCTTTGCGGATGAAAAAAATG
Source organism: Luvunga scandens (assembly GCA_030449905.1). NCBI lineage: Eukaryota > Viridiplantae > Streptophyta > Magnoliopsida > Sapindales > Rutaceae > Luvunga > Luvunga scandens. Next base: position 22,492 of record JASUUG010000420.1, on the reverse strand, counting down.
ATGAATCTTGGATTATGGCAATACAAGCAAAGTTAAATCAATTTGAGAGAAATAATGTGTGGAGATTAGTTCTTAAATTAGAACATCAATCCATCATAGGTACTAAATGGGTATTTAGGAATAAGATGGATGAATCCGGTGTGGTTGTAAGAAATAAAGCTAGATTAATAGCTCAAAGTTACAACCAAGAAGAAGGAATTGATTTTGATGAAACTTTTACACCTGTAGCTAAATTAGAATCCATTAGGATGCTTTTAGCATTTGCATGTCATAAGAATTTTATTTTGTATCAAATGGATGTCAAAAGTGCATTTCTAGATGATTATATCATGGAAGAAGTTTATGTGAAACAACCCAATGGTTTTGAAAATAAAAAATTTCCAAATCATGTTTATAAGCTATCAAAAGCATTGTATGGGTTAAAACAAGCACTTAGAGCTTAGTACGATAGGCTTAGTAAATTTGTTTTGGAAAATAGTTTTTCAATGAGAAGAACTGATACAACATTATTTATTAAGCATAAGAATCAAGATATTCTTATTGTTCAGATTTATGTTGATGATATTATTTTTGGTTTTATTGATGAGTTTTTATGTGAAGAATTCTCATCTTGTATGAGCAAAGAATTTGAGATGGCATGATGGGAGAATTGAAGTACTTTCTAAGATTATAAATAAAACAAAATGAAGAAGGAATCTTCATTAATCAAGCCAAATATTTAAAGGATTTACTCAAAAGATTCAGACTCGAAAATGGAAAGAATAAAAGTACTCCAATGAGCTCAACAATCAAGCTTGACAAAGATGAAAAAGGTAAAGAAGTTGATGTCAGAACATATCGAGGTATAATCAGATTTCACTTTTCCTAACTGTTAGTAGACCCGATATCATGTCCTAATAAATCTTATTTGCTTGCTGTCAAGAAAATTTTTTGTTATTTGAATGGAACCATAGATTTTGGCCTTTGGTATCGTAGAGGAACTTATATTGATTTAACTTGTTATTTAAATGCCGACTTTGTGGGTTATAAGGTTGATTGGAAGAGTACTAGTGGAACTTTTCACTTTCTAAGTCACTTGTCTCTTGGTTTAGTAAGAAGCAAAACTCGGTTGCACTTTCAACCACCAATGCTAAATATATTGTAGCCGATAGTTGTTGTGCACAACACTTTAGATGAAACAAACCCTTAAAGACTATGATGTCAATCTTGATCATATACCTATCATGTGTGACAATACTAGTGCTATAAACCTATCCAATAATCTTATTCAACACTCTAGAACCAAGCATATTAAGATAAGACATCATTTCTTAAGAGATCATGTTAAAAAAAGGGATATTTCATTGAATTTTATTTCAATCGAAAAATAACTTACTGATATTTTTACTAAATCTCTTAGCGAAGAACAATTTGCTAAAATTAAGCATAAGCTCGGAATGATAAATATTGCACAATAGCATTGCTTTATACAATATCTAATTCATCTTTGTTTTCCATAATATGATTATTTATTTAAATTAGATGTTTTAAATTGTGTAAATTTATGAATCATGCATTATATTGGTCTTTAAAGACATTTTTTATCAACAAAATAGTTTAGAAATGTATTAAGTATTGGCCAAAGATTAAAACAAATGTGTGAAATCATAGTCAAACTAAACGGATTACCGTTTGAGAATAAACGGTGTATCGTTTAATTATAGAAACATAAGAATAATTGTTCAAATTTAATGGCTCACTGTTTTGTAACTAATGGTTAACCGATTAAAAACAAAGAGATTGCTTTGTTAAACAGTTACAAACTTACGCACTGATAGCTCTCTAGAAATTATCAGCGAACCATTTAAGGAAAACGGCTCACTGTTTTCATATGATATAAACTGTTACAATTCTTCTTCCTCATTTCCAGTTACTCTCTCATCATTTTCTCTCTAAACCACGAACCCTAAGCTCACTCTCTCTCAAATCTTTTAATTTTCTTGCAAAATTAAGTCTATAGAAACCTTTATAAACATCTTTAGCATAGTTTTATCAAGCCAAAACACAAAATCAAGCCCCAAATCAAAAAATCCCAAATCAAAACCCTAAAGTCTGTTTAACTGTTTTTCTCAATTTTGGATCAATTTTTTTTATTTTTTGATCAAATTGAGCATCTTAATCACTTCCTATACCCTCAATTGTTCTTTTAATCGGTTCAACTTCTTCCATTTTAGTAATTTCTTCAAAATCTAAATTTTTCTAATTGAATTATGATTGAATCTTCACGAGCTGGTCATAAGAGAAAATCCATCCCTAGTAGGAATCCAATACCATCTAGGGAGACTTCAAAATTCAAGAGGATTCATTTTTCCACAACTTATTTGGTCAAACACTTTGAAACTCGTTTCATGGGTCGTAAGGTAATTGACCCATACTTTGTGGATTTGGATGATTTTAAGAACTTGGTTGTATGTGGTAGAAGTGTGAGAGATATGTTGTTGCCTTGGGAGTCTGCATTAGACATTGAGGAGAGGATTTATCCTAATCTAGTTCGTGTTTTTTACGCGAATATGAAAATTTTCGCAGACAAGCTAGATAGGATAATCACACATGTAAGAGGAATTCCTATTAAATTTGATATCGAGGATTTGAACAATATTTTGGGAATTCTGAATTCAGGCCATCGCATTTATACTTATCAAAAGGAGCTCTCATTTTTTCGATTTTATCCATCTGTTAGCCTAAAGGGCTATACCAATTGTAATTGTGATGATAACAAACATGTGTTATTATATTTCACAATTTCACTAGTTTTTTAAGGGTAAATTTTATTCAAGTGAATCAAGTGAAATCGAGCTCAAAGCACTTAATGGATAACGGCTCAACCAAGATCCAGTATTAGCGCAACTGACTTCATTGCTACAAATCTTGTAAAGCCGGTATGATTTAATGTATGCATGATTTAACATTTGAGAAGCTCAAGATTTTGTTTAATAAATCATTATTTTTCATAAACCAAAGGTTTTATAATCATAAGCCAAGTATTTTATGGAATTGGTGATTTTTCAAGATATTGATTAAAATGAAAAAATTTTCCAAACTTTAATTTCAACACATATTATTTTGAATTCTGGATTTAGACCTGTTTAAAAAAATATAAAATATTTTAGGCTATAATATAATTTTTAAAAGTATTGGGCTCAATAAGTATTATTTTGAATCCTAAATTTGGACCTATTTGATAAAAATATAAAAAATTTTAAGCCATAATATAATTTATAAAAGTATTGTGCCATATTGTAATTTTCAAAAGTTTTGGGCTAAATTAAAAATATCATCAATATGCCTAGAAGACAGAAAGTAAGCGGCTACCTAGATAGGAATTAGCGGCTAACCGCCTGGCCTCTAGTTTTTCAAATTTTAGAGCCAAATTTGCAATGGTAATTTGCCACATAAGCTTAGCAGCTAACCGCAAAAACAAGCGGTGATCCGGCAATGCTCTAAAGGTCAATAAAGGCTAGTTTACTCATCAAAACTATATAAAGTCAAATCAAAATCAAATCTAAAAAGTTTTTGAAAGTTTTTCAAGCTGAAATCAGTTCATACAACATCCCTTGAGCTTCCATTTTGTAAATCTTCATACATTGAGCTATCATTGAACTACCATTTGTATATCTACTCTAATAGAGAGTATTTGTTGTAATCGTCAAATTCATTATCAAATATGTGTGAGTATAAGTGTGGAGACACTTTGGGAAATGTGTGAGTGAGTGAAACACCATTTGTAAAGGTTTATTAACACCTTAAAAGTCAATTGTAAGAACTTGAAGCCTGAGAGGCTTGGATAGTGAAATTCTCAAGCTTGATATACTTGGAGGCATGGACGTAAGCCGATTTTGCTTAACTACATAAAAACTCACGTTTTTTATCTCTCTTCCCTTATCCTTTTAATTTTAAGCATTGTTAAGTTTATTGCTTTTGATTTTATTAAGGCATTAGTTTTAATTGTTGTGTGATTTTATTTGCTTAAGTTTTAAAAATCTAATTCACCCCCCCTCTTGGGTTTCTTAGTTAGAATTTAACCATCATCATAAGGTTAGGAATATATGTAAGCGTCGGGATCATACTAATGAGATTTGTGCTCCACCTTTTAGGTCACAGCTCTTACCTTTATGAGCTAGAATTCTTCATACTATTTTACAGCATATTGTCACTCCTAGAAAGGGACATTCGAATGAGGTGACGAGGATGGATGTCGGGTTACTCGATAGTCTTCTTTAAAAGTGACCTATTAACATAGGTTATATTATTTTGTGACATATGTTGAGCACTCCTGGGGTTAAACATAGGTTACTTCCATATGGTAGTATTATTTCCAAGATACTACGACATTTTTGGGTACTTATTAGAGATTCGGTTTATGTGGAGACTAAGAAGATTGGTGATGAAGCTATATTGAGCATAAGGTTTTATAGAAAGAATCAGGAGTGGATTAAGACACCCACAACCAAAAACCAAGATACCCTTGTAACTCCCTAAGATAACTGTTTGCTTAACGATGTTTATCCTTCTGATTAGCTACCTGATTTTAGGCTAGTAGCTAGATCTCCACCCCTTCGTCGCGGATCTATCTCACAGCCTCCAACATACTCTGATTCTGAAAAGTATGAGATGGATACTGATCAACCATAAGCTCCAGAAGCTCCACCAGCTCTTGAGAGTCTCCTACATCAGTTAGTTGGAGGTGTTCGCGCTCTTTCTGAGTAGCAATAGTAGCTTCAGGATCGGTTTGCTTCATTTCAGCTTCAGTAGTAAAAGATCCTTGATCAGCAACAGTAGATACTGGATGGACAGTTGCACATCTTCACTACTCTCGGCATTCCACCTTTTTTTTCTTCCTCTCTTCCTCGGCAATAGTCTCTTAGTTGTTTCTGACTTATGATTTCACATACCATTCTCATATTTTAGATACTTTTATGTGTGATGGATTGTTTCTTGTTTTAATGAATATTTGTGCTATATATGAGACTTAGCATTAATTTTACTATGATTTTAGCATTGGTTGTAGTTGTTTTAATATTGATTTTGATTTCTTTGGTGTAAATTTTGTTAATGGTTTTTTAAGAGATGCTTAATTTTCAAGAGAGATTCTATCGAAATTTTGCCTTGCCAAGGAAAGATAAGTATTTATTCTATGTTACCCTTTTCTTTTTGATGATGTAATGGGAGAAGTTATATTTTCAGGGGGAGCTTATATTTAGGGGGAGTTAACAAAATTTCTTATCTCTTTTTACATATAAAGTTTGTCATCATAAAAAAGGAGGAGATTGTTAACATAAATAATCTTATAATATTGATTTTGATTATAACAAACCTTATATGTTCTTGATTAAAAATGTTAGAGCTACTAATATGAAACAATATCGTAAAGCCGTATTATATTTAGACTTGTTTAAGAAACTGGATAACTGTTAACTTGAGTTGGAAAATCATTTTCTATAAAAAGTTGTCAAAATATAGATTCTGAATATTAACAGTGAACTGTTTATTATAAAATGATGAATTGATAATTTATAGAAAAGAATTAGTCTTTTTTATCGTGAACCATTTAGCAAAAACAGTTAGCTATACTTGTTTTGCTAAGTTTCTAGAAATTAACGGTGAACCGTTTATTATAAAACAATAAACCAATAATATACATAAAAGAACTAGTTTTTAGTTTCTAATCTTGAACTGTTTAACAAAAATAGAGTGCTAAGTTTGTTTTGCAGGATTCTGGAAATAAACTGCCATCTAATAACTGTAAACTGTAAACTGTTTATTCAAAAGCTAAGCACAACGGTCATTTGAACAAGTCAAAACGGTTAACCGATAGAAGTAAATGGCAATCTGATTTTTCCCAGAAAGTCAACAACGACTATTTTTCAACTCCAACTATAAAATGACTCAATCCAATTCAAATTTCAAGAGAGATCCAATAGCTATCATTGAGCTTGCTATTGAGTATACAATCATTGTTGAGCTTTAAACTTATTTTCATTGATTCAAACTTTTGAGCATTCATTGGTAACCATATACATTGTGTGAGAGATATTTCATTTGTAATTTTTATTTTTGAGTGATTGTAAGTGTTAGGATACACTTTGGTTAAGAGATTTGGGATAATCTTTTGTTGTAAAGGTCTATTGACACCTTTGGAGTTAATTGAAAGAGTTGTTGAAACCTTGGAGGCTCGCTTACTGAAATCCTTAAGCCCAATGAGCTTAGAGTCGTTGACATAGGCACGATTAGCCGAACCACATAAAAATCGTGTGTTTACTCTCTCTTACTCTATCTCTTTATTATTCGTTGCACATTAATTTGTTTATTTTTTTAATTCAGTTAGTTTATTTTATTTGCTTTAAGTTTTAATTTTTAAATTTGTTTAAAACCCAATTCACTCCCCTCTTAGGTAGCCTAATTAGTATTTCAACTCTTAACCGTGAGGTTTTGGGATTTGACATATCACTCTTAAAAGTGGCTTGATTAATGTAGCTTTGATAATTGATCATTTTACGTGATTTTACTTAACTGATTTGTACAAGTGTGATTTTCTTTAAGCCGAAGATAATGCTTATACTTTTATTTTATTGTTTTCATTAATCCGATGAAAGAAATAAACTCAATTTAATAAAAAAAAAGATTTTCAATTTGGGTTTGAAATTTTGCTAAATTTTTATCGCTTAAATTTCTAGGGCCTAGCAATAAGTTGGTTGGGGGGTGTGATTAACACTAAAAAATGTACACCTAATAAGTCTAAAATTATTAGTTTTTCACTTACAGTATTGGTTAATGCATTCATTATTGCTAAATTATCTTACCCTCCCTAATAAATTTTTATATTAAAATTAATTTGTAGTATACTAATTTTTTTATATTGTAAATATTTCAAGAATAAAAAAGGAATTGGAATTGACAGCGAGAATAAAGTAGAATTGTTGAAGCCATTGGAATGCATTATTGAAAAGATGTAAAAAATAAAAAATTCAAAAAAAGAAAAAAAGAAAAAAAAGCAATAATGGTGTGATGGTCAAGTGGCCATTTCGCCACTTGACCAACACACCTTTCGATGTATATATTATATAAAATAAAATAACTATTAATAAAATAAAAGAAAAAGGTGTTGACAGTTGGCGCATCCTTGCCTATAAAAGGCAAACGGGGGAGAGAAAAGGGAGAGAGAGCTGGGGGCTGAATTAAGAGTTGAGAAATTTTTCTTTCTTGTTTTTCTTGTGTTATCAATTCTCTTGGAACATATTTCAGAATTTTATTAAATAAAATGAATATTTTATTTTTCAATATGAGTGGCTAAATTTTCTGAGCTTAGGTGAAAGGTAAAGCTCAAGGATTCAATTTAATTACTCTCTTAAGTTAGTTTTAAAATTTATTTTATTTGTGTATTTTTCTTCTTTATTAGTTTCTTTTATGTCATGTTAATTTAGAAATCTAAATTTTTGCCGATTTATATGGTATTTTGACATAATGTTGACACTTCAATATAGTTGTTGCACATTAGGTACTTGGTCTCATATTTATCACATTAAAGGTTTGCTAAGAATTAAATTGCATAATAATTAACTGGCAAGATAAATAAAAAATAAAAATATGAGAGAGTTGTTATAACTTGAAATCCGAGGGTGGATCTTATAACCTTAACATATTTTTAAACTTGATTTTTGTCAATTTCTTTTCCCACAGTTAATTTTCTTTGTTATAACAAATTGAGTACTAGATTTTAAATTCGTTGTGATTCGACCCTGGACGCACCGGGTTATATTATAACTAGACACTCTTATACTTGGGAGTAATAACACTTTTGAGTCATGTCACACTACAACAACTCTACAACTTAATGCATATTGTTATCTAGAGATGGCAATAAAATTCAGATCCAGTCTAGATCCATAAGGATCCAGAAGATCCGAATTTGAAAAAATTTAGATCTGCTTTTTAACAAATGCAGATTCAGATCCAAAAACTTTGAATCATCACATATCTGGATCTGGATCCGAACGCAATTGCATCAGAAAAATTAGATATCTGGATTTGGTTAAATTTTATTTTAAATTAAAAATATATATTAAGAATAAATTTTATTTGTGAATTTATGATTTTTTTTGTATGTTATTCATGTTGAATTATTAATTGTTAAATTATGATTGAATTTTATTTGATGTTATTAAGTAAATTATTTAATTTTATTTTAGATTAATAATGTGTATATATATTAAAATTAAATTAAAAATTAAATTTCATTTGTGGATTTATGATGTTGTTGTATATTATTCATATTGAATTATTAATTTTTGAATTATGATTGAATTTTATTTGATATTATTAGGTGAATTATTGAATTTTTAAATTATATATTAAATTGTTTAATTTTGATTTTTGAGGATTCGGATATTCAAAATATTCACACACATCTATTGCAGATATTACCTGCATTTGTATCTATATTTTTGCTGATTTAAATACAAATGTAGATATAAAAATATAAATATGGATCTAGATTCCAATGCACCTACATCCAGATTCGAATCCGAATTTTACCATCCTGTAATGTTATCTCTAGCTAACTAGCTCAAATACTTTAACTATGCAGCAGTAGTAACAGCAAGAACACTAGCTTGATGTGGTAATAAAAACAAAAGAGCAAGAAAATAAAAGAAAAGAAATAGTAAAAAAAAATGACACAGTGAAGAATCAGAACTTGATGAAAGTGATGATCCTGTGTCACCTTGGCCTGCTTAGGCACACATACACATATAAATAACAACGTGCATTTATTAATTAAATCATTTTTGAATGCATGGAACGGATAAATATCTTATCTTTTAAAATACCAAGAAAAATTAAGCCCAAGTCAGATCAACACTACAAGATACACCTCAATAATATTAAAAGAAATGGCTATATACACATGATTTTTAAACAAGGTGAATTTTCGTGGTCCAGGTGCTGTCATTAAACTACCTCGAGACGGACAGCTTGACAAATTACAATGTACCAACCTTCCACAAAGCTAATAACAGAGTCATTTTTCTATACAAGTAAGTTCTTTGAATTTTACTAGTGTACGTAGCTTTATTATGGCTTCATTTTTGTAATAAGATTCCTTCATTATATTATTTTGAAGACTCTTCAGTAACTATTCAAAAAAAAAACAGAATAACAAATGAATGGCTTCTATTAGCTATCAAGTTTGAGCTTGTTAATGAGATACTTTATTAATAATCGAACTGCCATCTTTGCATCTCTGAAAATATATGAGAAATCGATTAATTCAGAAATTAATGAAAAAATAATATAAAAGACGAAAGTAGAAAGAAAGATCAGGTTGAGGGATGAAATGGAATTGATTAATTACTTGATTACTTAGTACCTCTTTAGTATTTGAGGCAAGAACGATTCTTTGGTTCTGTGCATTGAAAAAGAAAAGAGAAAGAGAGATTATTTTCATTAATACAATGCAATTAATTAATTTGAAAAATGCTAGCTTAAATTTTCAAAGAATATGGTAACGAAATTAATAAAAAGCAGAAAATGAAAATTGTACTTATTTTGGGAAGCTAATAGCATGAACCAAATGTCGGAATGAGGTCTCCTTGGTCGATCAATGATTTTGATTTCTGAAATTAGAATTTGGGCCAGCTTTGGGTTATAGTAGCACAATCATAAAAAAGGCACAACCTTGGATCCTAACTCCAAAATTTAAAAAAAAAAAAAAAAAAAAAAAAGCTTCAAACAAATTCAGCTTCATCTTTTGCTTATGCTTTTCTTCTCCTTCAATCCTCTGTGATTGGGTTTAATTTCAACCTACGGTTTCAAATAGAAACGCCCTAAATCGAGCCTCAAGTTTCGGACAGAAATGCACCAAATCATACCTAGGGTTTCAAACTCCCTCGTTCTTCTTCAATCAAACAACTTGAGTGAGAGTTTAGAACTCATGGCTTCTTCTTGTTATTTTTCTTCTACAAATTAAGAGTTTTAATTAGGGCTGTTTTAGTTAAATGAAGGCTTGAATGAGAGCAATAGTGACGGTTTCAGCTTTTAGTAAAACAGCAAAGTGAGTGTTTGAGTGAGTGAGGGGATGGTTTGATATACCATGAACTTGCTCAACTTCATTGACGGCGGATGTGAGGCTCAAGGTTAGGGTTCTATATATGTAGTGTTAGAGAGAGGGAGGGATTCTTGTGAGAGTGATGGATTTGTTGCTTTGTTCAGTCATATCATATTGTCACGATAGATTCATGACATAACGAGATAAGTCATAAAATTTCTATCATTATTTAACATTTTTTTAGTAGTGATGTGAAGTGGCGCAGGCTGAAGCCTTTGGCTGAGGCCATGTTTATTATTATGGTTGAGCAGCTATTTTTGAAAATCCACACTACTTACATGTTTGGTAAATACTTGTAGTTATATTTGAAAGTTAAGTTCATTTTAACCACATTTATAAGATGAAAAACCTATAATAGTTTTGTTATTCGTGAAAATTATTATTTAAACAGTTATATTTACCACACATAATGAATTGTTCTTTTTCATAACCACATTTTTTTTCTTTTTTCACATAGCAGTGAGTTTTAAGCCACTTCACACCTCAATAGTAAATAAGATCTAAAGTAGGTGTTCAAAATTACAAACAAATGCTTTTCAATTTCCCTGTTAGCTAGAATATTAGTATTTTACTGTGTTGAATTTTAATTTAACACTAAAAATGTTAAAACCCACAAATATTATTCAGAGGAGAGAAAAAGATATTTTCAATTAATATTTTTTATTAAAAAAATCATGGGTTTTTTCACGAACCCCAAAAATTTAAATTTAAATTTAAATTTAAAATAATGGTGAATCCTACCATTTATTATCTATAAAGGTTGTCGTTAATTAGCTACCGCATTGCAATCAATGCAACACAAATTGAACATGGCTTTGCTCATCATATTCCTTGTGTCATTCCCAGTAATCTTTTACTTTCTTCATCTCCAAAGGAAACGCATAAACAAACCCAAAACGACAAGAGCGTTATTACCACCAGGACCTCGAGGTCTTCCCTTAATCGGAAACCTACACCAGCTTGAAAGCACAAACCTTCATTACCAACTCTGGAATCTCTCCAAAAAATATGGCCCACTCCTGTCACTACGCCTTGGCCTTGTGCAGACCGTAGCAGTTTCTTCGGTGAAAATGGCAAAAGAGGTTTTGAAAACCCCTGATGTAGGATTTAGCGGCAAGCCAGCCTTGGTTGCCAGACAAAAATTAACCTACAATGGCTTAGATGTTATCTTTGCCCCATACAATGACTACTGGAAAGAGATGAGGAAAATATGTGTCACTCATCTTCTTAGTGCCAATAGAGTCCACCATTTTCGTCCTGTGAGAGAAGATGAGGTGGCACGTATGATCGAGAAGATTTCATCATCATCATCATCATCGCCATCACCAGCAACGGTGGTGATTAATCTGAGCGAGTGTTTAATGTCGCTTACCAATTCGGTCGTATTTAGGGTTGCGTTTGGGAAGAAGTTTGATAATAAAGCTGGCGAAAGAAGCAAGTTCCACTCGTTACTTGATGAGACTAGGGCTGTGTTGGGAGCCTTCTATTTCAAAGATTTTTTCCCTTTCTTGGGTGGTTTTTTTGATAAGCTCTCGGGAATCAATCGTCGTCTCGAAAACAACTTCAAAGAGTTTGATGCATTTTACCAACAACTCGTCGAGGAGCATGCGGATCCAAACAGACCAAAAGACAAAGTACGTGGGGATATAGTTGATGTTTTACTTCAAGTCCAGAAAGATCGTGGTAAGGATGAAGTTCATGGATTCACTTGGGATAACATCAAAGCTATGCTCGTGGTAACTTCATTTTTCTTTTTCTTTTTAAATTGTACTGCATGTATTTTCAAAACTTATCTAAAATGTCATTGTCATAACTTTTATAAAATTGTTAAATCTGACAAACAAAATTTATCCGAGATGTTGTGGTTGTAATTTTTATAACTGTTAAATGGGACCTATTAAGATTTAAATATTATTTTTGTGTGATTTATATTAAAATTAAAACAAATCAAATATGCAAGAGAGTAGTAGAGCATATATAATTCAGTAAATTTTAACAGAAATGTCTCTTTAATAACAACATGGGACTAAAAGATCATTAACCGACATGCACACTATTATTATTTATTTAATGAAAGTTTTTGGTCGCGTTGAAGGACGTGTTTGTCGGTGCGACGGACACGAGTGCAGCTACAATGACATGGGCAATGACCAACGTAATGAAGAATCCAAGAGTAATGGACAAAGCACAGAAGGAAGTGAGGGATTTGATTGGAGATAAAGGGTTTGTAGGTGAAGATGATATGCAAAAACTGCCATATATCAAAGCCATACTGAAAGAGACATTCAGGTTGAATCCACCGGTTCCAATAATACAAAGAGAAACAACCAAGAGTTGCATGATAGATGGATATGAGATACCAGCTAAGACAATTGTTTATTTAAATGGATGGGCAATATCTAGAGATCCTGAAGTTTGGGAGAGCCCAGATGAATTTGATCCTGACAGATTCATTATTGGTGATAAGTCCTATATTGAATTGACAGGACAAAATAATTATGAGCTTATACCATTTGGTGGAGGCAGAAGATTTTGTCCCGGGAGTCATATGGGAATTGCAACTTTGGAACTTGCAATTGCTAATCTTCTTTACAAATTTGATTGGGAAATGCCTGCTGGGATGAAGATCCAAGACTTGGATTTTGACATCGCCCCCGGTCTCATTATGCACAAGAAGAATTCTCTCTGTGTTGTAGCTACCAAATATATATGATTTACCTCACATAGGAAGGACCGGACAATCTTATTATTATTATTACAGTACTTGCGCTCTGCCTAAATAAAATAATTAAAATAAAAAACTGAATACGTGTGAATATGTAAGTTTACTTGCTTGTAAATTTTAACCTTTCTGTAATATTCTTTACTAGCATTAAAGTTGAATAAAGAATTTATTTTTGCTAAGTTATCTTGCCAGAGTCATTGATGTCTTCTTTGCCTAATATTGAATGTCTTTTTTTCTTTATCAAAAACTTCTTGAAATATTTTTTGCAAACTTACCTACCGATCCATCATGTTGTATCCAAAGAGCAAATTAAACCATTTTGTATCCAAAGAGCAAATTCAAGCCGGGTAGCATTAGTAGGTTAATGGTGGCTGCAATCCCAAACCTTGAACCCTGGACTTTAATTAAGTTATAACAGCTTTATGCTAACTGATCTATGCACTTGTTGGTTTGATAATCCCCTTTCATTTCAATAAATATATCATTTCTCTGTTTCTATTTTTAAAATCTATCAACACTCTATTGTTGTTCAAAGAAAATAAACTGTTATATATCTTTTAATTTTTTTTTTTGTTTTTATTGATCAATGATGAATTATACCGCATAAACGATAAAATAGTAGAAGACACGGCAACAAAAATGACAGTTTACAACTTTTTTAACATCAAGTAACTGGGGAGAGCGGTAAACTAATATATTTATAGAAGCTATGAACAGGGAGTTTTACACATGTAGTTGGTGTTTCTATGAAGCTGCTAATTATCAAGTCATTCACGTAAAAACTATAGGTTTGATCATATAACAATCATAGCATACAAATACAAATATTTGGGGTTTGATTACTTTTTTCTTTTTCTTTTTTTATAAACATTTGTGTCTTAATATGAGGCTTGAGCAAGATGAGGTTTCTCATACAAACAAGTTTCCTCGATACAGTTCATAACTACTTCTGCGTTAGAATTTGATCTGCAAATAATAATTAAATGATCAATCAATTAATTTTTATTTTTCTCTTTTGAAGGATAAGAGAATAAGATTCTTAAACTAAACATTGCGTAGAAGACATTTAATATCTGCGCTATTTCATAATTAAGGATAGTATAAGAATGATGAGCATGTTACATTGGTGGATAATAATAATTATGGAGATGACTTTACTTATCTACTTCAATTGGAGAAAATTAAATTGAGATAAGAGTCAGTTTGACAATGCTGTAAATTTTAAATTAATTATTGTTAATTTTACTCTAAAAATAATTAACTGTAAAGAGAATCAGTTAAATATTTAATAAATTTTTTTTTAAAAGTGCGATGAGTTACAAAAGTAGCCGTATGTATTTCGTAAATCTTACTGTTAAATTATTGTAATAATATAAATGATTAAATTGCACATAATGTTCAATAAATTTTATTTACACAATTATAAATACATATATAAAATATTTTAATTGTGTATATATAGTAATTGATAATGAAACAAATATTTCTTAATATTAATTTTTTTTATTTTGTTATCTCACTATAATTGGTAATAATAATAATAATCTCTTTAAAGTTAATAGTTTTATTTCCTAATTAATAAGTATAATTTTAGATTTTTATAATATATATGAGGATATATATGGAATTGTATTAAGTATAAGAGTGATTATTAAAATCAAATTTTGAAAAGCTACTCATTTCCTATTTTTCAAAATCTGTTTTAGCATGGTATGATTTTGCCAAAAGTGATCTCTAAAAAAGTTTACCAAATCTAAATTAGCTTTTAGCTTTTTACAATCACTTTCTAGTCTTCCAAAAGCAATTTCAAATGGATCCTAAATGCTAGTTTAGTCTCTATATTTTTATTTAAGTATTCATTTAGTCTTTATATTTTTAGAGTACCTCAAGACACCCATATTGTTAAATATGTTACACTCCTACACTTGCGTTTTCTTTCCTTTTACGATAATACCCTTGTAACAATATTCGTAACTTCTTGAGGATATTAATGAAAAAAAAATTACATTATCAAATTAGCTTAAAAGTAACATAAAAATTTCAACAAATTTTTATGATATTGTTTTAGGATTAATTTGGTTAATTAATTTTTATAAAATAACTATTAGTAAAGTTATTTCAAAGATATTAAAAATTACTTTAACTTGGTTGATATTAATTTATTTATAAATAAATTATTAGCAAGAGTGTTGCACGGATACAAAAAATACTAGCTCTTTCATATTGATATTTATTGGTTGATTTTCTAATAAATAATTATTGATTAATCTTCTAATTAAATTTTTGAAGATAAATTAATTAATGTCAAGAATATTATTACAAGGGTATTATTGTAAAATTAAATAAAATAAGGTTAAGAATATAACATACTTAAATATAAGAGTGTTTTGAGGTATTTTAAAATATATGTACTAAATAGACATTTAAGTTAAAATATGAGAGCTAAGCAAATGCTTATCCATTAAATTAATAATAAACTTGTTCCAAAATTTCACGTCTTGTGTGAAAGATACCTGAATATTTCATTCTTGTTAAAGTTAATTTCACTGAGAATTGTTTTAAACAGAAATGATGTATGCACCACATTAATCACACAAACAATCCAATAACATTTTGTCATTTTTGTATTAAAGCAAAAACAAAGAAGAAGGGTCTAATTAATGGATAGCTTTATATATATAAAAAAAAATATTGATTGATCGTATTATAACCAAATCTATCAAAGATTCCCTAAAAAAGTCTATGAAAGAATTAAACTACAATCTTTAATTAGATGCCGACAGAGGAGGATCAGCAAGTCATCTTATTACTATTGCCACAATAGTTTCCAATACGTATGATAAGATGTTTGTGGGAGCTATATTAATTTTTATCACTGGTAACATGTATGATAAGTATTTCTGGGACCATTAACAAATTCAAGAAGAAAAATGAAAACAACATTAAGAGTAATTTTAGGAACTTTCTCTTCGAAGAATGAAACCAAGTGTTAAATTCAAAGGAGATTAGAAAGAGATTGATTTAAAGGAAAACATCAAATGTAGCCCATTAGTTATGCAACAAGTCAGTAGCATCCTTGTCAAGGGTGTGTTTTCATGGAAAAATTGTCAAATAATTGGACATTTAATTATGTTAAATAAAATACGAGCATCATACTTTCAATTATTAATTGTATTACCTCATAGGTCCAAATAAGTGTTCATTAATTGTACATTGTTATAGCGCGGTTGTTCTCAATGCTAACTTCGTGGTATGATAAGACATTTGTTGGACCAATTAATTTTTCCGTAATGTTAATACAATTTCCGTCAACGCTAACATGTGTGATAAGTAGTTCAGATAATAAGAAAATTATGATCCATGATAAGATTTCTTTTAGACAAAAAAAAAAAAAGAAAAAACATGTGTGATGAAATATACGTGGAACCATCACCAAATTTGGGGGGAAAAAACAACATAAATGAAAATTTTACGTGTTGTGAGGAGAAATGTTACAAGTCAAATAATATGAGCAAGAGAGTATGAGAGCATATGAGTAAGAGAGAGAGCATGAGAGCATAAAAGCTCAATAGGAAGCTTAATAAGTGAATTAACCATAACTACATGAAAGCATGAAAGTATGAGAGCTTAGTAATAAGCTCAATAAGTCAATTGAGTACAGCTACAAGGGAACACGAAAGCATAAGAGCTCAGTAGGAAGTTTAATAAGTCAAATAAGTAGCTACATGAGAGCACGAAGTCAAATAAGCACAACTGCTTGAGAGAATGATTGCAGGAGAGGATAGTCACAACATGATAGCACTTCATAAGTCAACTAAGTATAACTGTAGGTAGGGGTGGACAATTTATAGTTCGGTTCTGTTCTGGACAAAAACCAAATTGAACTAAAACCGATCGATTTTAAATAATATGAACCAAATTGAATTAAACTATAAAACTAAACCAAACCAAATTCAACTGAATATTTCGATTCGGTTTAGTTCAAAATTTTCGGTTTGATTTTAAATTTATATGGATTTATAATTTGTTGTTTTAACACCATGAGTTTCTGCTAAAAGTTCATCCCACTTATGGCTAATTTCCCTCATGCAATCCCTCATCTTCATCACCCACTACCACAATCAAAGCACAAAACAACTGTTTCAACAACAGAATTAAGATCACTTTCAAACAAATCCTTAAGCCCACAAAAAGAATACAGAAAATAAATTAATTGTTGAATGAACCATTGGATGAACTCTCCAAATTTGACTCAAGAATCTTTATTAAATAGCATTACCATCAAACAAAAAATCACACAATTATTAGTCTCCAATCTCTACAATCAAGTTCACATTTGCAAATATTTTATCTAATAACATAACCAGAGGACAAAAACCAAACATAGGCAAGAACCAATGGCAAAATTTGAACGAGGCTGCAATGGTAACAGCTGGCGCCTGGCGACGAGATGGCTAAATCATGATCACAATCTAACATCCTATCTGCCGCAAGCTTATTGAGGCTTCTGTCTGCTGCATGGTGGCTGAAAGACCGTGACAACGAGATGGTGATTGGAGACGGAGAGTGAGACTAAGCGTGGGTCTGCGTGAGAGAGAGGGAGGTGGGCATTTGTTGTCTTTGTGCTTCTCTTTGTTGTGTTGTCTTTGCCATTGTACTCTAGTTTTAATTCTTCTTTGTCTTTGCGCTTTTAGTTAGGGAAATTAGGGATTTAGATTTCAGGAATTTTTGGTTTTGCCCCTATTTTTAAAATTAAAATTGGATAAAATAAGGCTTGTGCATTCAATTTGGTTTTGGAACAAGATCAACAAAAACCATTCGGTTCATGAAAATGCAAATCATTTAGTTTTTGCCCGTAAACCAATTGAATAATTTTGGTTCGGCTAGGTTCAGTTCAGCGAAAATTAAACCAAATGCCCAGCCCTAATTACAAGAAAGTGCAGTTGTAGGAAAGCATGGTAGCATGAGAGCACAACCATGGGAGATAAGTTCAATTAAAAAAGCTCGGCTACTAAATCCAACAACTAGAGTCTGGTAGTTGGAAGCGTTATCTAAGCCGAGTACAAAAATCTAGAAGCTCCCAAAGCACAAAACTAGTATAAGATGGAGATAAATGTTGGAGATAAACGTTAATATTAGATGAAGGTCAATTTAAAAAGGAGATAAATATTAACATTAGATAGAACTCTAAATTAAGTGATAAAGATAATCAGCACAAGGAATTATCAAGAACTAAGAATGCTTAAATTCTATTAGAAATAGAGAATTCTTTATGCATAGGAGGGCACGAGCAAATAGCTAAACAAATAAAACTCCGTTTTAATCTTAATTCAACAGTGAAAGTTACTCTTTTTGTATCCATGGACATAGGTCAAGTGTTGAACCACGTAAATTTTTGGTGTCACGTTTATTATATCATCCTATAATTTAATTCTCTAGTTGACCAAACGATAGCATCAACATCAGGCAGCCATTTTAAGAAGATTTTTTAAATTAAGTGTTTTATTCAGAAGAGATTTGAAAGAGATTGACATAAAGAAAAATATTTGAGATATCACATTAGTCGTACAACAATTACATAAATTTTCTTAAGAGAGCATTTGTTTTAAAAAATAGCCAAATATGTAGATGGTTAATTATATTAAATAAAATATACACATCACATTTTCACTTATTAAATCTATTACCTCTTATGTGCAAAAGATTTCTAAAAAAAAAATTGAAATGGCTGGCTATAAAAATATGTAGAAGGATGGATTAGGATTTAAAACACACACAGAGAAAGAGAGAGAGAGACAGGGATATTTGCAATAGAATGACGAAAATGGTAATTCTTTAGTGATTTTACAACATAATTTTGAAAGTTTTAAATTGGATATTTTATGGTACAGCAAGAATATTGGCAGCTTTCTGATATTTTACCATAAGAAATTTCATATACAGATGGTTGTTGCCTATATATTATATGTGTTCCCATCCACCATGCAAGCGAAGTAAGAGCTACAAATAAAATTGCTCACTCACTTGTCTTAGGGCAGGGACATTATTGGCCGGACAGCAAATTACCACCCTGACATTTGGGGGTATATATCGTTTCATCAACTAGAACTCTGCAGATGAGGTACAAAGTAGAATTGAGATTTTTTTGTTTCTCCAAAAAGAAAATAATAATAATAATAATAATAATAATCAATATCTTAAGTTAATATCTGCATTTTAATTAAAAAATATATACTTTAATGAACTAAAAAATGAACACTATTAAAATTTATAAACTTAGCCTGTCTGCATTTTAAAAAGATGTAGACGTCCCTAAAGGGCAATTGATTATACATATTATAAGCATAGGATTATATGTACCAAATGCGGAAAATGCAGATATATCTCGGGGCTCAATCGTGAGAAATTGAAGAACTGAAGGAAGAAGTGAGAAAGGGAACGATTGGGCGGAGTGTTGATTCTTTATCACAAATGAAACTTATTGATACAATCCTACGTGTGGGTGTGGGATATCATTTGAAAGAGAGTTAGGAGAAGCATTACAAAATCTCCTCGTGATGCACATTCCAATAATTTTTATAATATCGAAGATGATGATCTTTACCACGTTGCACTTCATTTTCTACTTTTAAGGCAGCGTAGATATATGGTTCATGTGGTTAGTGGTAAGTTTGTTCAAGTTTAATTAAAGAGCAATTTGATATCATCTAGCTTCAAAGACTTTAAATCTTTAGTATATATCCATGCTATAACATGTTACGTATGGCACATGCATGTGAATATATGATGAATTTGTATAATTTGTAGAACACATGAAGTTATTGTGGTATCATATCACATAATAATCAACTAATAATCACTTCCCATTTATCAGATATATTCAACAAGTTTTAAGGATGGCAAAGGCCATTTCAAGGGGTCCTGTGCAGAGATCTTGAGCTTGTACGAAGCAGCACATCTTGGCATGCACGGAAAAGATATTTTGGACAAGGCTATTGTTTTCATGACCGTTCACCTTCAATTTTCTGATTCATCTATGGCAGCCCCTGCACGAAGGCGTGCCTAGGATTGAGGCTAGGTTTTTAAAATCACCCTATGCATATATAACAAAGCTTCACTGAAGCTTGTGAAGTTGAATTTCAACCATGCGCAGTCACTGTACAAGATTGAACTTAGCGAAATCTCAAGGTCACCTCCCGATCATATCCTTCGTGTCATTAATTAATAAGAATCTAATAAATAAAAAATGTGTGTATATGTACATTAATAATACATAAGACAGGACAAGATGTATATGATCATTATATTGTGCTAATTATTTATGTTTTCACCAAATTTTCAATTGGATCTGATTCGACCTAATTAGGTAGTTCTCATCAGATGCAGCTCAAGTCTAATTGAAACAAATAAATTTATATTTGAGAAGAGCTCGTGCTAAGTCCGGGTTTAGGTGTGTTTTTATGATATTTGGGCAGGTGGTTCAATTGAGGCATACTAGGTGGTGAAATGAAGTGATATGCATAGTGAGATAGTTATATAAGGAGAAATAGGTAAAGCTCTATGGCCCAAGATAAGTCGACACTGGAGGCAAATGTGTGCTTAAGAGTAGTTCTTATGTACTCATGAACAGTCAAGTGGTTTTACATAATATTTAACGTAATTGGGGTAGCTCTAATATCTACCTCAATTCGAAAATATAATAAAACAAACATAAATATATAAAGAACACATGATGTTTATGTAGTTCGCCTTGGCCCACGCTCACAAGAATAAGTCATTACCGATCTACCAAATAAATGAAAGATTATATAAGGTCTCACATTATCCAAATGAATAAATAAGCTAGATAGCTATATAGAGATGTTTGGTGTTGATAAAGATGAAAATAGTGAATAAAGATATGGAAAGTAATAATATAAAGTAGAGAAGATGATGAAGGTAAAGAATAAAAATGGCCTCTAAAAAATAGAGAAGTGGGTGATATTTAAAAAAATCTAGAGAGAAAGAGAGTTATATAGAGGAGCAAAGAAGAGTGCAATATTTTTTGGGCTATATGTTATCCTTAGGTTAAATGAGAGAATGTTTTTAAAATTATGTCTCATATTTGTGGGGAAAATGACGAAAATATTTCTTTGTACTAGGTTTATTCTGTCCATAAATATTTTGAAATTTCCAATTTTAACCATTGATTCCAAAACCTTGTCCAATGTTATAAATTCTTCCAAATGACATCTTTATACTACTCCAAGTGTTTTGTCCATTTTGTCCTTGTAATTGTCCACGCCTCATGCATTTATTGATAAAATATCATTCCCAAATTGATATCCAAACATCAATATCCCCTAGTTTCTTGTAATAAAAAGAATTGAACCACAAGAAACTTGAAGAAAAATTTGGTCTCGATGACACGTAGTTGCTTCCAATTGCTAGTTCACTTATCTTGTAACACTTTGGGAGCAAATGACGAATCGAGGAGCTCAAACCCCGAGTGAAATAAAAATTGGCTTATAGATATCTTCATAGTGACTAATTACAGCCTCCTTAGATCAATAATCATGGTGATTCCCCGCAAGTGGGCTTTCATAGTTCTCTATCATTGGCAATTTATCGTAATCTTCTTAGCTCTTTGATCATGCAATTTATTTAAAAGCTTTTTAGCTTTACTATTATGACGATTTACTCAAAAGCTTTCATATCCCTTTGATCATGGCGATTTACTCAAAAGATTTGCAGCCTTTTGATCATGGCAATTTACTCAAGAGCTATCATAATTCCCTCATCTTAGCATTTTTCTCAAGAGTTTCTTAGCTCTCTTATCATGGTAATTTATTTAGAGCTTATCATGGTGTTTTCCTCGCTGCTTTCTTTAACTCATTTATCATGATAATTTATTCAGAGCTTTTCCTAACCCCCTTCCGGTCATATAATGATGAAATAGGGCTATAAAGCATGGTAATAACTCCTGCCGATATATATAAATTTCAGGAGAGGAGTTTTGAATCTGACATGTAAGTAACCTTACTAAGGTACTCCTCATTTGGTGATTGTTCCATGTTCATGTGCCTCTTTAGCAAAGAATCAATATAAGTCAAATAAAATACTTAATAGCTTAAGGTGTACTAGAGCATCGCCTCTAAAAGTAAAACATGACGAGTAGAGATAAATTATAATAATAATAAAATAATAATAAAAATGAGAGTAAATCATTCATTTACAGCCATATGGTGATAAAGATAAATCATCCACATAATTTATCCATGTAAGATATGTTAGAGAAGACAGTGTTATTGCATCATACTTCAATCATAGTGAGGATCTTAGCAAGGTGAACTGGAAACCATGGCATAATAAAAAATATTATCCATATAAAACATTCATGAGTGATAATCAAAGGAAGAGAAACTAATACACCATGTATTATAACATATAACTGAACAAAATTATCCAATCACGTAGGTGTTTGCTATGCTTTTAATTTCTGCTGTGACAATAAAAATCTCTAAAAAGAACAAGCAACCACTTTGGGGTAACCTTGACATTCTCGCAAGGTCTTTGACATGACCCTATCAACTCCCAAGGCTTAATCAAATTACTTAATAAATAGATTGAAAACAATCTAATTAATG